>KB722743.1:511303-654227 GCA_000349905.1 Volvariella volvacea V23 | reverse complement strand
CTTGGCAGGTCTAAGTCTAGATTTCTTTTGTTAGAATTGAATTTTATTAGAGCTAGCTAAATTTTTTTTGTTAGGATTGAGTTTTATTGGAGCTAGCTAACAGCTAGCTAGCTCTAATAGAATTCAATTTTAGCAAGAAATCTGGACTTGGACTTGCTAGGCATCAGCCATAGCCTACTTTCCTAAGTATAAAATATACAAGATAATGAACATATACCTTCTCTCCCTTCCAGCAGGTCATCTGGTCCATATATGCGGGATTTTCTGCTGCGCTTTGCAACTGCATCACTCGGACCAAGGCTCATCTTGCCCTTGTTCCCTATATGCATATACGATGTAAAAATATAGAGACCAAACAGATCTTACCGTCTCCGAAATGAGAGCTAGTAGAAATTAGGCCCACCAGGTCTCGTGCATGACAATGGCACAACTACATTTACAGGTGCTATAAGCCAGATGAGAAATCCTTCAAAGGTTACCTTCTCTCCGTTGTTCTCATCGAAAGCCCAGCCAATTAGAGTACATACTACAGGCATCAATTCCGTCATAATTACCCCCATAATTGCTTTCCAGCGTCGTCCTGCAGTCGCTGCTCACACAAGATATCAATTCAATTGATTCAACACCATGACACAACGCCACTGCAAGTACACGAGATATGGATGGAGAACGTGCATCAGAAAACTAGTACGATCTCCCCGATTTGGGAATTTTGTAGCCGAAGGTGGACAGCGGACAGGTGTCATCAGAGCGGAGATCTCTGCTGTCCCAAGTTAGACGATCAGGCCATAAATGCCGCTCTTTGCATATTCCAAGAGTATATCGATCTGCACCAGCAAGAAGAGATCCAGACCTGGACGGGTTTGTGCAGATGAGCTCGGGTGTTAGTACTCTAAACGTAATCCGGGCAAGTGACAACAAGACTGAATATGCACCCTTCCTAGCAGTACTCTCGTAGAGTACTGCAGACCGGGTGCTGTACCGTTGAAGGGTGGAATGCACGGGTCTATGCGCATATACGAAAACGGGGCCGGGTTCTTCGGTGGAAGGCACCACAGGGTCTGGGGAAGGGTGCTGTGCCGTTGATAGAAGCGTTACAGATCTAGGGTCCATTCTGCGCCGAACGAACGCAAATGGCACAGCGCTGGCACTCCATCCATTGGTATTCGTTGACCCGGACTCAACGCGTGGGGCTCAGCGTGATTGCGGCGTAGTCAAGGAAATACGACGACGAAACCGAGTGCAAGAACCAGTCTCAAGCATATGACGGTGGCTTAACCTCAGGTGTTTGCATTTGTCGGCACGTGACGTTGCATGAATGTGAGAGAGAATCGAAGATTCTTCGGAAACAACCAGTCAAAAGCGCGGTCTTCCTTCCGAGTGCTCAGGGGGAGATTTTCCATGGGGCGCGGTGCAGGCTGAGCAAGCAGAGTCCGTGTAGATGGTCGCCTATGAGAGTGAGCATGTTGGTGGACGCTATCTTTTGTATCTACGAACGTTGGTCGCGTCGAGGAGTGACATCAACGATAAGTCGAATCTTCTGCTTCCGTAGACGTCCCGATCTGGCAGGGCGAGACGGAAATTGCGGAGACGACTGCCCAGAAAGGGACTCAACCTAACGACGCGTCGAGACTAAGCCAAGTTGAATGAATTCGAGAAGGAAGGGTTCACAGAGTCAAGGAAGGACAAGTCGCCGCGCATTAATCACCAGCTGATGGTCAGCTACCTGGCAGGGGTATCTGAGATGATGGGGAAAGCCAAAAAAGTCAAAAGAGCGCCATCGATGCGGTGGAGATTCCCAGATTGTTGATTTTGTGGGACGAGTCGTGTGGGTTGCCGTTGCGGAGGAAAGTCGACTTTTGGAGGAATAACTTTGGATGGCTGCAGTCCGTGTTCCGAGTTGGTCCGCCGCTGACTCTGTGGGGAAAGGAATGCAGAGATTGTCCGCGTCGATCTTAATATATACCCTCTCTCCATCCGACCACGCCAGTGTGCGTGTCTGGCCAGCAAACGGCACGCTGGGCTGGCAGAGACGGAGTAACCGCGGGCGGATGGACAGAGGAGGGCGATAAAATCAGGAAATTGATGGCAGAAAATAAATAAAAAAAGAGATAAGTTCCGGATAAGGCAAGAGCAGTGACGTCGGGTCTCGTCGCACTTCGCTTGGCTTCTATATTGCTCCTCCAAAAATTCGAATGGCAAGCCTCTCTTGCCCTCCTACCACCATCTTCTCTCGCCTTTGACCTTGACGCCGTCCTCGTCGTCGTCGCCGGTGACGGTCCTCATCAATTCTACCCTGCTCGTCCCCATCATCCCCATCATCTAGCCGACACCATGAGCTCATTTAGAAATCACCGTGTTGTGATCGCCTCCCTCTTCCTCCCCAACACCGCTGTCCTGGGTGAATCAGGACCGCCGACCCCGGTCGACAGGGCTCCTAATGGGCAGCTGTCTGCCCATGCCGTCCATCAACGCCTCCATGACAAGCCCAAAGCTCGCACAGTCCCCTCCCGCCAAGGGACTGTCGGCACAGCTTCAGGTCCTCTCAAGAGTATCGTCGATGATCTCAAGGATAAGGTGAGCTGTTATTCTGTCTTCGGGCTAGATTGGGGCGCTACGATGGCTACGCTCTTCCTTGACGCGTTACCACACTACCCCGTATCGTACCGTGTCTCTGCTGTTATCTCCATTGCATTTGTGCGCCCGTGCTGTCTTCTGCCGTTCCAATGCTGTGGAGCATCGGGATATTCAATTGAGCATTTAGCGGGTAAACTTGGAAGTGACTGTCCACTTGTAGCATTGCTGCTGCGCCACAATTCCGTTTTGTCCGTGTAATCTACATTTGGAACTCACCATCTAAACCATAATCCAGACTCGTAATCCTACCCCCGCTCTTCGTTCCCCAACCCAAGAAAGTGCCAATCCATTCCATGCCCTCAGTCGAATTGCGGAGAATACCGTTGACGAGGCCGCCAAGGCCTTAACCGGCGCTGACCCTTCTATTACGCTCTCACCACCACCTCTCTCTCGTAAACGTCAAACTACCCATACAGACCATCAACACATTACCCACCGAGTTCAGCGGAAACACTCACGCTCGTTGCCTAGACGTTCTGATGTCGACACACGCAATCCGCACCGAACTTCAGAAACTTGGCATTTCGAACCCAACCCACATTGTAATGGTGGTTTGAAGAACGCAGTCCTGAGCGTTGGAGATAGGATGAGGAAGAAACTTTGGGTTGGAACCCTAGGAACCAACACCGATAACTTCACCGAACCTCTGCGAAGGAACATTGATCTCCGTATGCGCACCCAGCAAGATAGTGTTCCCGTCTGGATCCCAGATGCCGAATTTTCGAGTTGTTACGATGAATTCTGTCATCAGGTGCGTCATAGCCTTCCTGATTTGGCGTTCTATTGCTCACTTCGCGGTTTGTTAGGTTTTATGGCCAGCCTTGCACTACGCAATTCCAGATGCACCAAAGACCAAGATGTTCTACGAATCTGCGTCCTTCAAGCAATACGAAGCCGTGAACCAGCGTTTCGCAGATGCTATCATTGACAACTATCAAGAAGGTGACATCAGTAAGTCTCCCTCCCCTCTTGCATCCTGTTACCAGTTTTAACTCACGAAACCATCCTTAGTTTGGATTAACGACTACCACCTTATGCTCGTCCCTCAACTCCTCCGAGCCTCCCCTAAAATTTCCGCGTCTACACCCATTGGCTTCTTCATGCATGTTGCCTTCCCCTCCTCTGAAATCTTCCGCTGTCTCTCCGTCCGTGAAAACCTCCTTCGCGGTCTCCTCGGAGCCGATCTCGTAGCTTTCCAGACGACAAACTATGCTAGACACTTTAGACAGACCGTGCACCGCATTTTGAGTTATGAAGCTTTACCAAAGGGGATCCAGATTGCGGATGAGGAACATTTGAGGAACGAGAGTGATGGAGCTAATAATGGAAAGAAGACCATTGGGCTGAGGGCTGCGGGGAGAGGAAGGTTTGTGGATGTTGCGGCGTTCCCGATGGGAATTGATGTTGGGCAGTTGAAGGCGAAGATGTTGGTGGTTTCTTCCCCGCTTTCTCTTTTGAGAGGGACTAACTTTTTGTGATATAGGAAAGACCCAGAGGTTGCGGAATGGGTCAAGATGCTGAAACAGCGATACGCAGGGATGAAGATTCTTGTTGGACGTGACAAGTTGGACGAGATTCAGGTTCGGTTTTGGACCCTCAGTTTCAACTAGCATATATTGACATGGTTATTTTCAGGGTGTCAAGCAGAAGCTCCAAGCCTTTGAAAACTTCCTAGAAAAGTACCCCGAATGGCAGCAAAAGGTAATTCTTTTCTTCTCAAAAGTTTCACAAATTTCAGTCGTTGCTAATTGCGTTTCGGAATCATCTAGGTCGTCCTGATTCAAGTAGCACTCCAAACCACCGAGTCCAACGAATTGGCAGGAGGCGTAGCAGACGTCGTCTCTCGCGTAAACTCGCATTACAGCACTCTCACCTATCAACCTGTCGTATTCCTGCATACCCAGGATTTGACGTTCTCACAATACTTGGCGCTCTTGACTGTGGCGGACGCGTTTATTGTCACAAGTATGAGAGAGGGAATGGCACTGAGAACGCACGAGTTCGTAGAGTGCCAGGAGGGCAATTATAGACCTTTGATTCTTAGCGAGGTGAGATGGTTTGTAATGTGGCCAACGCTTTTTATGCTAATTTTTGTGATGTAGTTTGCGGGATCGTACAGTTATAGTGGATTTAGGTCTTGTATCTCGGTCAACCCTTGGGATGCCAAAAGTACCGCCAACGCTATCAACCAAGTAAGTCGCAAAATGGTCTCTCGGTTCTATACTAATCGCGATCACAGGCTTTGACTATGGGTGACGATGAAGCTCGTGCTCGCTGGGAGGTTCGTATCCTCCCCACACATTCCAATCGACCTTTGTGCTCACATCTACTCTTCTAGGACCTCCACAACCACGTCATCACCCAAACCGCGCAAAACTTCGTAACCTCCTTCCTAACCCGCTGCGTCCGCTCCAACATCGAACACACGCAAAACGACCTCTCCGACGTCCCGATCCTCGACACGGCCCTCATCCTCCCGCGCTACAAGCACTCCCAGCGTCGACTCATCCTAGTCGACTTTGAGGGGACGATCTGGAAACGGGATCTGTCGAGGCCGTTGGTCAATGATACGACCGGGCTGCCGCTGGAGGTGTTGGAGGATCTGAAAAAGTTGGCGGAGGATGAGAGGAGGAATGAGGTTTGGTTGTTGAGTGGGCTGCCGATCAAGGGGCCGTTGGAGAAGATTGCGGAGATGATTCCCAAGATGGGTATTGTGTAAGTCCGTTCGTTGTCTGGTTGTGGAAGAGGAGGAATTGATGAGTGGGTTTGGTGTAGCGCTGAGAATGGGTGCTTTATCAAGACGCGGGCGGTCCGTGGCGGATCGCCACAGGGCGAGTGGATCAGTATGGTGTCCAATCTCAACTTGACGTGGAAGAGCTCGTGCGTCGAGATCTTGAACTACGTGTGTATTGTCCTTCTTGCCTTCTTTCCTAAACAGCTAACGCCCGATCCTACCCTCCAGTTCACCGAACGCACACCCGGCTCCTTCGTCGAAGACCGCGGCGCCTCCGTCGTCTGGCGCTTCTGGACCGGCCCCAAAACGGACAACAATCCTGACCGTCAATGGGCACTCCGTCAAGCCGCCGAGGCGCAAAACCACATCTACGACAGTCTCGGGGAGAGATTCGGGTTGAGGTTGATTCCCGGGAGCAATAGCTTCTTGGTCCTGCCGAATAATATCTCGAGGTCGACGGCTGTGGGCGCGATTTTGCATCCTGGAGGACCGGTGCATTCGCCGCTTATGGGGCGGGCGGCGTGGTTGAGCCCGGATGGAGGGGACGGTGGTGTTTCTGCTGGTCTTGCTGGTGGGTTTGCTGGTGGTGCTGGTGCTGGTGGCAGACTGGCGGGGCTTGGTGGGAGCCGGATCGGACTTGGACTCGGAGTCGGGCTCGGAGTTGGGATGAGCGTCGGATTGGGCGGGACGATTGGCGGTGGAGGGGTTGCGGCGGAGGAGTGGGACTTTATTGTTGCGATTGGAGGGGATGAGAAGTTGATGAGGCGGTTGAACGAGTTTGACAATGCGGAGACGTGCTCGACGAGTGGGAAGGGGACGGATGCGAAGTGGAAGTTGGAGGCTTGCCAGGCGACGAGCGTGTTGAAGCAGTTGGCGGGGTTGTCATAGATTGGTCGAGAGATGAGCTGGGCTTTTGTGGATTTTCCTGATTGATGATTATGGATTATTCAGTTTCATTCTTCTTGTGCTTTGCGTCGCCGTCACTACTATTGTGTTGTGTTGTATGGATCCGTCTCGAGCAAAGTGTTGTTTATGTACCTATCATATAGATCTTTTGCTATTATCCCCTCCTCCCCTCCCTGCTTCGTTGATATATTTCCCTCCGAGCTTCCTAGCGATCTGCATATATTTTTTGTAGGTGTAATTTTTGTAATAGTTCAGAGTAGTAATAGGTAAATGTAACTTGGCGCTTGTGCGGGCTAATGGACGTTCAAGTTGTACGTTTTATGCTCTGTAGACCACTGTCTGAACAAGGAAGTGACACAATTATGCCTGTGACGATGATGTCACACGTGCCGCAATGGACTCTTTCGAGTCAGCGTTCTCAACTTGAACCCATTTTCACGTTAGTTGTTCACTTTATAGACATTGCACCAGTAGGTGAACGGAATTTTGCTTTTGAATTTGGTACTCATAACTGCATATACCCACCAATTACCTCAAGGTGACATTATTACCAGCAACTTCTGGATCAATGGTGGACTTGAGGCAACTGCAAGCCATGGCCCGGACACATCTCCCGCCCGAAGTATTGCACCTCGTTATTGTGAACTTCATTCCGCCTCCTATGGACCACCTGTTGGGAGATACATTATTTACTAGACATCACAAGATCTACATCGACTCACTCCAGTACCTTGCCTACTACCAGCACCTAGCTCAGCTCCGGCTCGTATGTTCGCACTGGTATCAAGTCATCACGCCCATTCTATACTCTACTTTCCTTTTTTTCATTGAACCCCGAGCGCGAGTGGAACGTCAGCTCGTGGCATTCCGCGCACATCCCGAGCTCATCCGCCACCTCATTTTGTACGGTCGAGGCAGGTCATGGCCCGTGGGGGATAAACAGGCTCGTCGTCAAGAAGCCGAGCTCTTGCAAGCGTGCATAAGCGAATGCACCAACCTCCGCACGCTACAGTTATCAAACGCCGAACATTTCCTATCTACGCTTGCGCCGAGTGATGCTCTCAAGATGTTCCAATCAAATCGAAGGACATTCTCTAACCTGACCTCCGTCATCATCCTTAGCAACAACGTCGGTTATGCTCCACAGCGCTCTGTGTCAAAGACGCTCATCGGGTTGGGTCCAAATGTCTGCAGCAACCTGACCAACCTCGAGATCTCCAATGAGTATGGTTTGTGGGACCTGCCCAACGAACTCCCTTCATCTTTTCCCAGTTTGACCCGGCTATGTTTGCGATGGTGTGGTGAATTGCCAGCGACCTTCAGAAAGCTCCTCGCTCGGGTTATTCGCAAAGTCCACACCGATCGCGGTTCAGAACAAGAGGGTGGAATACGGTACATTGTTCCTCTTCGCGAGCTTGTTCTGTGGACATGGCAAAGTAGTGCAGTGGTGAAGGTAGACTGGATGAAGGATTTGCTCGCTATCAATAATCTGAATCTAGCCCTACAAATTCTCGATCTTCGCATTCGCTCAGCGGTGAATGTGGATTATGGGGAGTATGAGGACACCCCTCTTGCCATCCTTCAAATGTGCCCCTCTGTCGTTGGCTTTCGCTACTTTGCGCCCTTCTCAAGCTTCATGCTTGACGAATTACCCATAAGACTGCAAGAAGTTGGGATACAAGTATCGATCATCACGACACCTGCCTCCACTCTGAGGAGGTATGGACCAACCATTGGCGGTTTCCCGAGATTCGGAATCACGAACTTGAAACCAGTCATCGAGTGGGTACAATCATGGGATGATGGGTACTGCGGAATGAAGCGGATCGGAATGTGTTTTGTGGAGAGGAATAATGTTACGGATACGGTTCATAATGGGGAGTTGGATGGGGAGTTATTGGAGGATTGGAAGACGCTTGGGCAGGTGTGCTTCTCGAAAGGGATTTTGCTAAGGAGATATTACTGAAAGGATCTGTTCGGAACATTGTCTGTCTGTATGACCTTTCCTGTTGCATTTTCAGATAAATCCGAGCAGGGACGCCACGTTCGAAGTGTTTGGAGGGAAGTTCGCTGGATTATGCCGGTATCTATAGGTCTACAGCTAGCTCATTGGACGATTTGCTCAAGAGGGACCCACAGATATTTTGCACCCTTGTGTCTCATTTATCTCCATCAAAACTCTTTTTCATACCTTCAAGCTTGAATATTAAATGGTCAATGCTGGAGTTGTCGACCGTAACCCCGCAGGTTAGTAAGAACGCGGAAAAAACACGTACTATGGTACTGGAGTCCGAATTTGTGGGTTGATGCGACTTGACGGTGCGACCTCCGTTCCACCCGCCGTCAACGGACAATTCGAAGACATCAAGTTGTGCAGGAAATAAATACACTGGATGAAGCTCGGGATGCGTGGCACAGCTGAAAGGAGGTGGAAAGGATTTTGAAATCGCACCCTCCAATCCAGCTGGCCCACATGCGTTCCGGCTTTCTCATATAGCCGTCCTATCTCTCGGTTCGTCATATGCTTCGTTAATTATCCGCGTTAACTCTTCGGTGTGGAGGGCGTGTCTTAATTAACGGCTCAATTCGGGAATAGTGTCAGGAGGACATAGTGCGCGCTACGTTCGGATTCATTGAGTTACTTTGGTGACGCGTTGAATAATTGACCAAAGGGGAAAACATCCACAGCCTCTTCAGCTCCTCGATTTCACCGCCTCGGACCCGGACGGTATAAAGTCCAGGCAGAGTAAAGAGCATCCTTCATCCTACTCGCATTCACATTCCAACCATGAAATTCTTCGTCCCATTATTAGGTTTTGCTGTCTTATTCACGGTCGTCAGAGCCGACGTACCGGTCTGGGGCCTATGTAAGGAGAATCTAAATTGATTAATGGTTCTCGACTCATCCTTTCCTAGGCGGTGGTTTAATGCTTCCCCCGGGCGGAGATGTCATCCATCTGAAGCCACCTTCGTACTCACAGGTCTCAGACGAAATGTGGGCCACACTCATAGTCCTCCTTGTACTATGTTGTACAAATCTTCATTTTAAAATGTAGGTGAACCTGGATTGGAATGCGTCAAACATAATGATTTCTATCATCAGTAGGCACCAGATTCCTTTGCAATTTTGTCCTTTATCTCGATTAATGGTTGTGCAGGTGCCTGCCGATTTCTACTACTACGACACCAACTCCCACACCATAGTAAATTGCAAGAAATAGGTGAGGTCACCCCCTATATTTTCTCCATATATGCCAAAGAATTCTATTTAGGATTAGGAAGTTATCAATACTTTGGCTTGTGTTCCTCATTATCAGGCCTTTACTTTTTTACGGTGCATGTTTTCATCAGAGCGTTTTCAATAGCGAGCGAGCAGCTATTCTCATGGGTTTTGATTTTGAGTTTCAATTTTGGTGCTCTGCAGCACCTACTGAGCTGTTCAAGTTCAACACGAACACTGAAGCTAGATTCTGGCGTTATTCCAATTGTAACTGCATACGTACCGATCCTACGTGATTGAGCGTCGAGACACGAAATATGCATATATCATGTAAATCTGTCTGTAAAGCTGTTTCTGTCTATCTGAAGAGGCGACCAGACATTTCTAGGGACTCAATCTCGTGGTTTCTGGTGAACTCCATAAATATGAACTACCAACCGAGCTCCCATCTTCCTTGCCCAATCGGGCAAGAACATGCTTGTGCTGGCAGCCTATAAAAGCTGGCTCTTTGCGTCATACACAAAGCTCATATTCGAGAATGAGAAATTACCTACAAGAAACTCATTCAGTGCCCATTCCAGAATAATTCCTTCGCAAAGACGGATTAAATGAAGGACTCATCGACTATGAATAAAGTTAGCTCGGCCATCAGAGCGCTAGATTTTCGCATTTACTTATCTGAAGACATGGAATATGGAAAGATGCGGATAACACCCTGAATACCTTCCACATGTACCCCTACATCGTTGGTTTTCGCTATTTCGTGTCCTTTTCAAGCTTTATGCCTGACAAATTACCTATGAGATCAGGATTTCAGTATCGGACATCCACCAACTTTGGAAATTTCCGAAGGTTCGGAATTGCGTTTTTGGAACACGAAGTACGTAAAATTATAGGCTGAGGATTGGGGGAAAAAAGTATATGTTGTAGAGAGAACTCGATGGATATGTCGAGAGAGAAGGGGCTTGAGGACCGAATTTTTGGGCAAGTGTGCTGTTCAAAAGCGGTTTTTCCCATGGAGGCATTATTGAAAGGACTCCCAACCCGACCTTGAAGTAAGGGTGACATGTATGTAGCTCGACTCGGAACCGAAGCACCACGTTGGAAATTAGGGTAAAGATGCTAAGCGGACTCCTTTGAAGAGATACTGATGTGGGTAGGTCATACAGTCATTCCTTTCACGCTTCTAAGAGGACTTGTAGCTCGCCTTTATTCTTTCGGAATGAGTTATGTACCCTCAATGCCCTATTACCTCCAGCAGAATGGTTCACGTTGTCACTGATGGGTTTAAATCATTTTCGAACACAACGACTGCAGGTAAGCACAAACGCGGGAAAGTGACTCAAACCCGAGATGCGACTCAACAGCTTGTCTTTCCTTTCACCGGCGTTCAGCGGACAACCCAAGGCCACAAAATTGTCGGCGCATAAGTAAATACATCAGGTGAAATTCAGATTGATTGAAGGAGGTGGGGAGGGGTTTGGACTACTTGGAATCACATCTTCGGGCCAGCTGGCCCTTCTGTGTCATCTTACCATTCGATATTTCTGTTTACCATATGCTCTACCAACCAATTTCATAGGCTCTTCGGTGGATACGATGTGCTCAAGTACTCAATATGGGAACGATTTCAATCGAGTATAACCCGAGTGGCATCTTGTGACGACACGGTTAATGGACCAGCCATTGGGGGAGCATGTGGTGAGTGCTAACTCTTCATCAATTTCACCGTGCTGGAGACCCCAGGGTGGATGATATAAAGCTTAGGTCGATTGCATTATGTCCTTCAGTCCCCGGTCGTTACCCAACTTCAACAACAAGGCCATGAAATTCCTCGCCACTTTATTCGGTGTTGCTTTCTTGTCCACTGTTGTTAAAGCCGATGTACCGCTCTGGGGTATATGTAAGGGAATTCTGCAATAATGATTCTGGATATGACATGTTTTCCTTAGGCGGTGGTATTGGGCATACCGGAGAGGTAAGTACCAAGTGATCTACTCAAAGCCATCCCGCACTCACAAAATGTCAGACAAAATGTGGGCCACGCTCCACCCTACTTATACCGTGTGATTCAAATCTTTGAAATTTAGGCGTACCGGGAGCAGGATGCGTTAGACTGAACGACTTTTGGCACCAGTACGTTTCAATCACTCTGGAATTCGTCCCTTGCCTTGATTGGCAATTGTACAGGTGCCTACCAATTGGAACTAGTACCACGACGCCAACGCCCACTGCAGAATGAATCCAGATGGCGAGTGAATTAGGCAAGTCTCTTCAACACTTTCTCTGAGACTGACATAGTAACAAATCCGCACTTCTACCTAGTAAATGGTGTACCAGTGTTTTAGCCACTGTTTTTTCTCGATCTCTATACTTTGTTCATCAATACACGCTGTTACTCGAGTACGCTTCTAATGATAAACAAGACTCTGATCCTAAAGATTCCACTGAGGGAGAAGAGGAGGCGCCCCGGTCTGGCGATTGCAGTTAGGGGCTCAGCAGGCCATTCGCCATTCGGGTTAATGAATCGAATTCTTCATAACCGACGAGTCGCAAACCGCGGCAAGGGCTGCCGCCTTCGGGGCCTGTTTCGTTGAAACATTAATTTTTGGGACTGCATGTTAGAGTGCTCAGGGGCTACACACTGTAAACCCCAAACCACGCATTGATCGTAATAGATACCACAAGGAACCAATGCCCAGGGGTCTTCTGTATTGGATCCTCAACAGCTCTGACTCTATCGCCAGGCTGCGTTCACCGCTTTGGATCCCTTCCTCACCCCAGACTTGGCTGGAGAATCATACTGCGCCCAGGTGAACGTGATACCCATACAGAGCCCAATGACGACTGCTGGTCGTGCAGTTCGATGTATGGCCGACCTAACTGAGCTTTGGTGATGCTTGTTATGACGCAAACTTCCGGTCACGACGCGTCGCGGGGCTCGTGGCGGAATTTCGACATTACGCGTTGCCACAGTCGCTTAATACTTGGCCTCAACGCGCAACCCCCTCATCGCGTCAGACAACGCCCCTGCCTTCTTTCCTTCATTTAAATTCCATCTCGGTCCTAATTCGATTCTTGCTTGGAAAATAGAATGGCCATCACAGCCGGAACCACTAGAGCTTCGGAACACGACGAAATCGATTTTCTAAGTTCGGTTCACACCTCGTTCTTCTCCTACCACGACCCTTCAAGATCCATAGACGAGCAATTCGCTGAATTTGACGCGCTAGTAAATATAGAAAACGTCGAATTCGACCAGAGTCCTCCCTCTACAGCCATGCCCTCTCGCTCCTTGACCTCAACACCAGTTTGGCAATCCGTCCCAACTTCGACCGCTCCATCTGCCGATGGTCTGAGACGCTCTTCACGGTCGCGAAAGCCAACTCAGCCATTCGAGATACCCGAGACGAAGAAAACACGCGCAGTTGGTAATGCTGTGGCGTCAGGGAAGAAAAGGTCTTTGGCTGCTGTTGGCGATGTTGACGAGAGAGAAACTGTTATTGCAGCCAAGAAGGCAAAGAGGGACGTCCAAAAAGCGGTGCGTACACTCTCAATCATTGCGCCAGGAGTCGACATTCGCGTACTCATAGCCCGCATGCAGAAAACAGCGGCAACTGTGGCAAAGCGCGATTCGAGGGATTTGGCGCGAATGCGATGGTTCATAAAGCACAAGGACCTGCTTGAACCTATCTTGCCACCGGGCCACTTTGATTCTGTGGTCGAAACTCTGCTCAAACACCCGCAACATAGCGGGAAAAGCTTGGACAACGGTTACGTGGAGTATGAAGAAATTTTGATGCAACCAGAGCTCGTGAAGGGTGGCGAAATGAAGGATTATCAGGTATGGTGGCTTCGGTTCATATCCTGGGATTGCCACATCTTTTGCCACATTCATTGCCACTTATCGGTTAGAATGATCACTGACGCGTCTTCTCTTGATCCGCCTGCTGTTGTTGCGGGGATTAGCTTCAAGGATTATCGTTCCTTGCCTGGATGTATAGAAACGGTGAGCCGTTCTTGAATAGCTTCGAGTTATATTAATGACAAGACGGTGGCAGGTATGAACTGTATCATGGGCGACGAGTGAGTGTTATACATTATTCTCTGCGAAACAAATAACTAAGGATTTCCCACAGGATGGGTCTTGGAAAGACGCTTCAGGTATGGCGGTAAACTAGCCAAGAACCATAAAATAACGACATATGCTAGACGTTATCTTTGTTCGCATACATTAGAGAGAAAGAGACAGGTAAGACTTTTCCGTATTCATGTTCGCTTTGAAAGCTGACGCCATGCCCCTTGATAGGCTCGATGGATCCGCATCTAGTCATTTGTCCGCTCTCCGTTCTATCTAGCTGGCAAAATGTCCGTCTTTACATTCCCCTACTGCCAGCGAAGCTAATTATATTCTACATGTACAGGAGGCGGCACGTTGGTTGCCTTCAATGAAGCTCTTCAGATTCCACGGTACACATAGCGAACGCGAACGCTTGAAGAACGTATTCAAAAGCCAACACTGGGACATCGTTCTCACCACTTACGACACCTATTCCGCTGAAAATGCCTGGATCAAGACTAACCGTTGGACATACTGCGTCTTGGACGAAGGACACAAGATCAAGAATGCTGTAACGAACTTATCTCACGACTTGCAAGGCTTGGGGAGCATGTATAGACTGAGTAAGCGCGCATCGGCGCCATTTTTGGGAGATGTCAATGCTAAGTGTGTATAGTCCTCACAGGAACGCCCGTCCAAAACAACCTCGTCGAGCTCTGGGGCCTCCTCCACTGGCTCTACCCGCTCATCTTCACCCCACGCAGCGAAGCTCTCTTCAAAAACGCCTTCAACCTCGAACGAGGATCCTACGAAATACCCTTCCTCAACGCCGCCAAGAAGCTCGTCTCGACGATCATGATCAGGCGGACAAAGAGTATTATTGAGAAGGATATACCCGAGCGGGAGGAGATGACGGTGTTTTTGCCTCTGACGGAGGCGCAGAGGTTTTGGACGTATAGGCTTTTGACGAGGATGGATACGGTGGATTTGGAGCAGATTTTTGGGAAGGGTGGGGTGGGGGTGAAGGTTAAGCAGGAGGCTGGCGAGGGCGAGGGTGCGTATCAGGAGGGGAGGAGGGAGGTGTTTTCGCATTTGGAGAATCAGATGCGGGGGGAGGGGAAGCAGACTAAGAATGGGAATCGTAAGAGTTTATTGCGTTATGATTTTTTGGGTTTGGCTGACTTTTTGTTGTAGAATGGAAACGGTTGATGAACTTGTTGATGCAGTTGAGGCAGGTTTGCGATCAGTGAGTATTGGTATATGCGCTTTGCGCCATTGTTCGTCGTTGATTTGTGGTATCAACAGCCCGTATATGTTACCCAACGCGGAGCCAGAACCGTATACCATTGGAGAGCATATCATCGCTTCGTCTTCAAAGCTTATTGCTATCGACAAACTTTTGTCGCATATTCTGCCACAAGGAGAACGTGTTCTCATCTTTTCGGTAAGTGCTTGCCCCTCCCCGTGTCACCGGTCAGTTGACGCGCCATCTCCTTAGCAATGGACAAAGTATGTGATCCTTCTGCAGAGGAGGGTGAAGTACTTACCATTACCACTTCGGTGCTTTATAGGATGTTAGACGTATTGGAAGATTTTATGGCCCTTAGACAAATACCCTATGCTAGACTCGACGGATCCACTCGTAGACCAAGACGTAACCTAGATATCCGCTTAGTAAGTTCCCCTTGATTCTTGTCATGTGCGTAGTTCTAAGCCTTTCGTAGTTCCAGCAAGAGAAATCCCGTGAGTTCCATCTGTTTATACGCCTCCCGACGATGGAGAGTTGACCCCACATGGAACCTATAGCATATCAAGTTTATCTGATCTCAACCAAAGCGGGTGGCCTTGGTGAGTGCTCTTCACACATGTCCAATGCCGCTACTGACTCGATCCCTAAATCAGGTATCAACCTCACCAAGGCCTCCACCGTGATCATGTGCGACTCGGACTGGAACCCCCAGAACGACCTCCAAGCTATCGCACGAGCACACCGCCTGGGCCAAAAGAAAGTCGTCAAAGTCTACCGGCTCATCTGCCACGGCAGCGTCGAAGACCAAATGCTGGACAGAATCCGGCGGAAGCTCTTCTTGTCCATCAAGATCATGGGTGCGGACAAGCAAAGCTCAGGCAATGATGATGAGAAGAACGGACTTGGCTCGAGCGAGTTGTTGGATATTTTGAAGAGGGGGAGTAGCGCGCTGTCGAGTGGGAGTGGACAGCACGGGATGGATTTGGAGAAGTTTTTGAAGGCTGGATTTGAGGAGATTTTGGTCGAGTCGAAGGCTAATGAGGAAGTTAAGGATGCGAAGCTTAAGAATGAGCTTGAGCCTGAACAGGTGTCCATGGAAGCTCTCAAGATTGATGACTCGGCTAAGAGTGATAAGATGGATTTCGACATGGATGAAGGCATTACCTCCGATTGCCCCAAGAGCAAGTTGAATGCCAACTCTGCAGAATTGTTGGCCAAGGTTGAGGAAGAGGAGAAGAGGCTGCTGAGTGGAATTGCACAAGTTAGTTGTCGGTTGTTTGAAGGGAAGGTGATCAGAAAGATGAGACACAAAGATATCGCGAATGAATGGCAAGAGCTGCAAAAGCGAGCGAGGGTGGACAGGACGGTGAGAATGGGCGGAATGACGTTCATCCTTGATTCACCACCAGAAGTTGAAAAGGTTTGCTCTGCTTATTTTTGCTTCAATGAGCTGCACGACTGACGACATGTTCCGCGATCAGGAGCCTGTCGTCGTTCAAAAGATGAAGAGATCGCAATTCGAATCCGAAGACTGGTGCATCTTCTGTCACGATGGCGGGGAGGTTTATCTCTGCACACGTTGTCCTCGTGGTAAGCTTCTTTGGCCGATATCCTCACTAAGACCGGTTTTTCTAATAATACCGCCTCCATTTCCCTGTTATTCGGTCGACACACCCACGAATCCTGTCGATCGTCATTATGCGTCCATCAAAATTCCCCAGTCATGCATGCGAAATGCCTTGGTGTAAGTCAAGCGAGATTGGACAAAGAACCCAGCATCCTTTGCCCGCAACACAACTGTGCCGTGTGTTCACGCAATACCGCCGAATCAGGTGGGATGCTCTTCAGGTGAGCAGGGTGTTTATTCAACCACTAGTTTGGCTACTCATGCGTTGATGGCTATTGATGGCGGGCTGTTGATGACGGTCTCTAGATGTCGTTCTTGCCCTACTGCGCTGTGTGAAGACTGTCTTCCTCCGGGTGAGATGGAAGCGATTGGCGACACCCTACCGGAATTGTGAGTGGGATTCCATGCACCTGCGTCATCGTGGGGCAGTGCTTAGAACTAATCTTGTGCGATAGTGAAATATTGAATTACGGACAGCAAGATACCGCGTATTATTTCCGATGCTACGATTGTCAGGAGTATTACGCCAAGTACCCACTTGCATGGAAGGATATGCAGGATTACTTTGACGAAGCTTCGGCGAAACTCTATGGTTATGATCACGATCACGATCGCGATGTCAAGCCACAACTATGATCATCCAAACGATGTTCTACGCACCGTATGACCTCCTTTGAGCTTTAACAGATCCATAACGAAGCATCACGAATTGGCAGCTCTCCGCTAGCCGTTGTTTTATTCTATTCGAACGCTGTAGACTTAATACCAAGACGGCACGGGATTGTGTACTTATGACTACTTATCAGTTAATTCCATTTTTGAACACCAGCGGAGCATGCAGAGCCATTAACCGGTGGCGAGTACCGTATGACCACAATGTATTGACTGGCTTCTCTTGGTACACCCTTCCGAGCGTACGGCTTCCGATAGCACCTGACGCTCAGGAACTCATGATAATTACATGAATGGATATGGTGAACTGGAACCGCAGTTAGCATATGTCGTTTGAGCGGTGACTTGGGATAAATGGTATCTATTCATCATAAACCTGAAACTTGACGTCGAATCTCAGGGCAAATTGAACGTGAATGAGACGGATAGTCTTGGCCATGGACCTTGTGAGCGATTGACCTTCGGCCGAGTCCTTCTAAAGTCACTCTGATTGCGCAATGGCACTTGATAAACGTGAAGTAATGGGTCATGAGGGTAATTACGGACATGAGGTAAGTATAAAGAGGTACGCGGCGAAATGTAATAAGCAGAATGGGGTGTAAAGCGATCACAAAAAAATCCGAGCTATTTAAAGTCCTTGAGAGTTCGTATGCTAAAAACGTCTGAAGCGGATCAGTGAGGTTACGAGTTCGTGAGTTTGTATGCGGATACGGTGTCCATTCCAAAACAGAAGTTCGCGGAGGAAGGTTCGGTAAGGAATAGAGTTCAGTCAGTCATCGATCATAGTCCAAATCCTGTTGCGGAGTCCGCGAAGAGTTGTGCGAGGACGGGGTCACTGTTATTGGTGGTTAGCATAGTACTACCTGTTGCCGAAGGAGGGGACGTACTTAGACAAGTTGGAAGAGTAACCATCATTGGGTGCTTGGGCAATGTTAGTGCCTGGGATGGGAGGGAAAGAGGTGCCCTCAGCGGCGGTGAGCCCTGCTTGACTGTACTGGTAGAGGAGGGCACCGTTCAACCCCGCTAAAGGTGGCAAATGAGCGATTTGCACATCAATAGAGAACAATTGTGCTTACTGCTGGCGTTGAACCATTGGGCGTAGGCAATGTTCCTCTCCTCGTTGGTGACACCTTCAGGAGCACGCGCAACTAAAGTGAAATGATTGAGGAACTGCAGATGGCACTAGGTTCGAGTGTACTTACAGAGTCTGGCACCACCTGGGATGGTGGCTGAACTTGAGCGATTGAAACCAACGAAGCTACCAGCGTTGTCTTGGGTAACCAAACCAGCACCAGTCATCGCAACAGGCTTTCCTCGCCTAAATGCGAAATAAATATCAATAACGTGTTGGTACAAAGAAGAGGATACGAATACTGACTCGGCAGCACTGGTAGTGTGGGATTGGATCCAGTTCAAACCGCCTTGGAGATTGTTCTGGAAGTTGGATTGCGAGGGATCCCGTGGACCATATTCCTCCTGATCAGGGAACAAGGAGACAGTCGAGGCATCAATTTGAGGAATGTCGTTGATGGCTTCGTTGTCGACACCGTGGTAACCATTGAATGGAGGACCGAGACCAGTGCTTTGACGTTCCATGACTGCTCAAAAGAGATCATCATTAAGGGGCAAATTTGATGAACCTGATCCAATCCTTACGTCTCCTCTCCCAGAATGTCCGGCGAACAGTAGTATGTCCCTGGTATGGTCGGGGGCATCCAACACACACAAAGCCTTGGGTTCTAGAAATTGAGGCGTCATTATCTTAAAACTTTCGAGATGAACTGCCATCAGCTTACCCTGCTGTTACGAGGTGATTGGGATCAATTGACTTGATGTGGCGGGCTACCCTCGCAAACCACTCCGTAGTAACGACGGTATTGCAGTTATTGCTAGCAGGCAAAGAGGATCGGCATCTAGGAAACATACGAATTTGAGTGACATTATTCGCTTCCGAGCGAGCACTGAAGTAGCCTACCTGGCGTCGTTGGCGATTTCCCTGCATGGTTCATCTAGATTAGGGTGTGTTTCAGGATATTGAACTCGATCACATACCATTGGAGGATGGCAGGACTGTCCTTATACCTTTCCACAATACGAGTGACGTAGTGAAGGAAAGCCTGGACGATTTCTTCATTGAGGTAGAATTGGTCGTGTTCCCTGATGGTTCCAAAGTTTCGGACGTATGTATCCATTCCACCTAATCGAGTTTATGTCAATTCACAAGAAACTACAGCACTGGACGCAACCCACCAAAGTCATTGCTGAGCGTGTTCCGGGCAAGAGTAGAGCCGGTTCCTGGAGTAATATCACGCGCCTCCACAGGTTGAGGGTAATCCTCAAGATCGCGGGGATTCCAGTTGTTGGTCAAAGTGAGGATGAGGTAGACTCCATGATTCTCAGCCGCCTTCACCACTTTATCCAACTTCTTAAGACCGTTCCAACCTTCGTTAATCGTCGTCCTCCCGTTCTTAATATGCTGGAACCATGTTCCGTTGATTGGAATCTCGTCAACGTCTTTGAAATATGATCAGACTTGTGAAAGCCTATAAAGCACTCGGGACTCACCGTTGAACGCCCAGGTCCTGATGGAGTTGAATCCAAACGAGGACACGTTCCCAATGACATTGTTGATATCGTCCCAGGTGTTAAGAGTGGGCAGCCAGTACAAGTTGGATCCCAACGTCTTGAATGGCCTAGTTCACAGAGGTGACGCGTTGGAGTAAGAATCAAGGATGAACACCCCATCATAGAAGGGATCGACATACTTTCCGTTCTTCACGTATTGACCGTTGGCTGTCGTGATGAATTTCGACACGGGCCAGTTGTTTCTCTTCGCAGTCGATGCTGCTGAAGCCGAAAGGACGTAGAGGCTCGAGAGGACGAGAGCAGCTAAGAGTTGGAAACCGCGCATCCTGACCGGGGGAAGGAAGAACCACCACCGCCCTTTCTTATACGCTCCACACAAGCGCTGATTCACTGTGCAGATCGGATCGAGAGGGTTGCGGGTAGCCGATTACAAACGCATAACGGCATCAAGGGTCTCACTCCACGCACGAACGTTGGGCGTAGCGCCCATCGATTCCTCATCTGGTCTTCGTCATTGTTCCGGCCAGAGTACCCTTCTGATGAATAGTTTAGAAAAGAATCTTGACAGATCGAACTAGACGGCTGTGAACGGCGACCAAGGTACCTCATTCGTGGATTGAATATCGAAGGCGTGTTTGATGTCGATGCTGTTGAGCTGCGCGCTTTGGATAGGAATTACTAAATTGGTTAGTACTAATGGGGTTATTTGTCCACTGCCATATAGTCAGGTGTAGAGATTGAATTAGCTGTTGAACCAGCACCTGAGAGAGGCTGGAACGAGCCTTGGCAAGTCCACCACCCGTCTGCCCTGCTCAATGTGCTTGAACCTAAGCGCTCACCAGAACAAGGCCCTATCATTTCTGTCAACACCTCTGGCTTAACGGTGCCGAGCTCTAACCGAAAGAGCCTCTGATATTGTCAATCCATGAAGAATCTCCACGAGGATGAGGTCACACAGGCCGGTTATCCACACTGACGGGTATTCTTTTCGTCGAAGGGGTGCTAGAATGCATGTCAGTTTCCCGAGCGACCAGGACAGGAAACCCTCTCGGACCCAAATGTCGTCTAATAGTACTCCGCCTTCCAGGGTGATGCCCGACTGAATACATGGCGCAGGGTCGTATCCAAAGGACCTGGAGAAGTGATCAGCCACTAGTATCATCTGACCAATGTAAGGGCGTACTTTAAAGAACATCATCGGTAATCGATGAACAACAAGCAGAGCCTCTATCAGCAGGTCAACTCACAACACACAGGTTACTCCTACGCGGGAAGGGTCTAGCATAGGAGGAGATAACGAGATTAAGGTCCGATCCATCCTATCACCATCCACAACAAATTGGTGGTGAAGTCGGTGACATGTTGTAATCCAGCGCTTGGGAGAGTATGTAATTATTGTAATTGTCAAGAATTGGGGTCGGTCCCCGAATTCAAAGAAGCTCAATAAGTGAGAATGAAATGGCGTAATGTTGTCAACTTACTGCTGAACACGATCAACGGCGTCCGGGGGAATCTCCACCGAAAACAAAATTACCACCTGATTGTACCTCTGTCAATATATGAATAGGTTTCAATGTTCATCTTCGACCGAGCACAAAGAACAAGGTCAAGTTGGTAGCATAGGAGACGGTGGTGAACCCACCCTACAATAAAGCATAAGCGAAAAGAGGAACTTGGACAGTGTAGCACCTCGGACACCCGCGCCTATGCTCGGGGGAATATTCGTTCCGAAGGAGCTGCTGGTGCTGTAATATCCTTGATTTCGGACCTCATGGGGTAAGGATTGCTGGAACGATTTAATTGCCAAACGAACTTAGTCATCACAATCGGGATTGTCCGAGCTCGAAGCCAGACGTTAAACCAGTCGAAACGCTTCCCGACATCACCAACATCGCGACAATGACATCGCAATGGACTTCATTTGATAACCTTCTTCTACAGCCTTTCACCGCTTATGTTGGTCTCCTGCCTCCGGTGTTCTAAAGAGGAGAAAATGGGCAGTGTAGTTCTTCAGCGGTGCAGCCAGTGCAAATGTGTGGTTTACTGTAGACCAGTAAGCGCCAAGGGTCCTGCTGCGGTCCTTCTTTGGCTCGAAGCTAATCCAACCCTTTAGAATGCCAAAGGGTATTTCCCCTTCTAGCTCGATCATTTTTGTCTCACTCCACTTGAGCAGGATGACTGGAAGAGTCTCAAATATATCTGTAAGGCACTGGTGGAAGCAGAGAAAGACCCGAATACACGTTTGATTGCAGAATCTACGTTTGCAGATCAGATCGCCCAAATCGATGAGGTCAATCTCAGGGTTCGCCGTCTGGAGCAAGACGCGCCGCTCATAGAAGCGACACTTAGGCGCCCATTCACCACAGTAGAACGGAACGTTATAGGGTTTGAGCCGTGTTGTCTTGCCTGGTATACACTCATGCTCGGCATCATTCCGCCGAGGAATTTACAAAGCCTCTTAGTGGGACAAGCGATCGATTGCACAGGATGGCGCAATCAGCACTGGTGACCCCACCTACTCTAAAATCGTGTCCTGACTGTCAGTTGACGTTGTATTGCTCAGAAGAACACCGAGAATCTGTTGAGAGCCAGCACCATGAGTTAATAGATTCCCAAGATGGCCTCTCCCAATGCCAAATTCCGCAGCGCATACGTCAAGATCTAGCGTTTTCATATATAGTCAAGGGTGCTGCGGCGGAGGTTGGTCAAGTGTTCCAGTGGGCGCCAACCCGGATTGTACCAGAGTGGTCCTCAATACAACCCTCGAATTGGTGCCAGGATACCATCCTTGGTTAGTCGAGGGATTTGGAGAGGCTATCGCCGGCACTGAAGACATATGGTTGCGAGCTATCTCGGAAGGTCTTTCGTTTCCGATGACTATTCTATGGGCGCTCCAAAAGCTCAATGGTTCCGACGCCACCTGGACACAAAGACCAAGCATCATCATTCATGTATGTAATCCGCTTCCTTCGTGTATGAGCTCTTCTCCGACGCGGACGCATATTCTAGATTATAGGTGCAGCAATGGCGGAGATCCAAGTTCCCCAAATGTTCGAAGAAATTATGCATCGCATGCCAACGGTTAGAGAGCTGAAAGTAAGCCTGTTTGATTGGTCGCATACTGTGGTGAGAACACAGCGTGAGCTTGTAATGTGTGGACCCGAAATCGGCCAAATTGAGAAGAATATGAATGGGCAAGTTCTCGAAATAGATACACGCGGGCGAGTGTCTGGAATCAGGTGTTCCTGTGTATGTGGCTTACTGAATGCCCTATCCCCTTAGCTTGTGCGCCGGCCAAGAGCGAAAGCGATTACAGCAAATATATTTTGTGTAAGTTTTGTGCCGAGCAAATTCTCTAGACAATGATGGAGCGTGCATTATAGTTTGTAAATCGGCTTGGAAGTGACTACGCAAAGCCAGGTCTCACCATTGTGTTTGACTCTGGGGTTTTCCACATAGACCCATCTACATGGCTGGACACTCTTCAGCTCCTGCATCAGAAACGCATACCTACCGTCTTCACAGTAAATATTCTCCCCACTGTGTAAACCGGGCGTTGATAGTGTGTCCAGTCCTTCAACCTTCGCAAATATGCTTCGTCGGACACGCAATATTCTGGTCCGATGAAAAACCCCTGGGCAAGCCTGCTTCGCAGAAAAAAGCTCATAAAGGTGACAGTATTTTACTCTACGAATCGGTGGATATCTGCAATGTGGAGTTAAAATTTAAAAAGCTTTGCTGCAGCTCTTCAGTAGCACCGATGCTCGTCCTTTGCTCGTTGTCATCGTCCACTATGTCACTTACTCCCCGCACATTTTATTCGTTAATATGGCGACTCGGGACGGTTGCACTTTACGGACTCCGAAGGCATTGCCGGTATTGTATCGTCTTCCTCTTTGTTACTTGCAAATCTGGTCGCCTCTGCTGTGTTCCTTAACACTATTAGCTTCTTGTTATCCCTTTTCTTCAACTCTTTTCTATCATTTTCTCCAATATTTCTAATTACTAGCCTGCTGTGACTCTCGCCCAATGATGCACACCGTCAAATTCTCGATAATCCACGTAATCCTCTTCTGGGTCATCGGCGTCCCGACTCCCACGATTCGTCTGCTTCCTCTTGTTCCCAACACCCACTCTCGCCCGCTCTTTACTCCCGTATTTTAGAGCAACCCCGTTTGTTGGACATGGATTCCTAGATACTAACAGGGTCTGGCATGGATGAAGCAACATTTCACCCGTTACGTCCCAAATTCAAGGTGCTACCCAGCATTAAATTCAAACCTTTCATGGCTTACGACGCTTGCTTGCTTCAAATGCCTCAAGAAAGAAACCGCGGCAAGTGCAGCTTTCCAGAGGTCTAGTCGATGCGAGCGTATCAGGAATGTGGTACCGGTGAGCGACATTGCCATATTGTGTATTGCATGTTGATTCCACCGCTCTAGAATGCCAGAGGGTGATTCTTTCTGTGCCCTCCTATCTTCACGCGCACTTCTGACGCCATATTGGATGGCTGATTCAAAATTATCACAAAACTATCTGCAGAGAATTGTCAGACTTAGAGCGGAATCCACAAGCGCGCTGGGCTGCTGCTGCTCAGTTGCACAGCGATATCGTTGCTGATATCGATGAGCGTTCGCCAACACAAGTATCACAAGATGCTTTTCATCGATACAGCATTTACCACTCGTCGTCCTGAGGAGATGGTATCACCGGTTGGGAGACCATTGCCTTGTTTGGTGCGTGCATATATCCAGGAAGGATTGACACCGATCATGACGGGTTCTCCAGTGACATTAGCTTTCTTTTGCTCAGAGGAGCACCGACAAGCCGCACAAAGTGTTCTCACAAACCCATGGAGAGATGGTTGTCCAAAGCCTGATCAGGCAGCGGCCTTCCACTCAGATATCGTAGGAAATGGTACTGAACCGTGGACGCGGATCACAGCAGTCAGGCGCTTGGAAAAGGAGGGCGTGTCAATGATATTCACCGTGAGTTACTGTTGAAGAGAACGCCATCCGTCAAAGTTGGCCGAGGCAGACAACGAAATGGAAGCCATTTCGGATAATAGTGCTATTCATGCTCACGACTCCTCTTATGTTCAGTATTACGGCCCAATGGAAATTCTTGGGGAAGTCTTGCCCGCTCTATAGAAGCTTTCGTGGTGACGAGCTGAAGGTAGTCCCCACATCTGTCACGACAATGCTTTGGAAGAGATCCCACCTGCGTTTGATTGATATCCAGTTGT
Source organism: Volvariella volvacea V23 (assembly GCA_000349905.1). NCBI lineage: Eukaryota > Fungi > Basidiomycota > Agaricomycetes > Agaricales > Pluteaceae > Volvariella > Volvariella volvacea. The sequence goes on along the minus strand of KB722743.1, from coordinate 629,291 downwards.
AAGTATTGTACAGACATTAAAAGCACATATACCACAGCAGATTGCAGTCATGAGTGATCCGACATTCGCGCTACACAACCCCGGGGTCTGGACTTTGTCAACCATTCCTTATATCGGTGATCTTCAGGGCTTGTCCAGGTTTGATTTTGAGTCTGAAGCAGGTGCTTATTCGGTTCACGATGTGCCAGACTAAGTCGCCATGGAAGAAGTCAGATCTCTATTCGGTTCAGTGAATAACGGAATGTAACAATATCGACTGTCAATGCAGATCGGGTTGGCATCTATAATACAAATGAAAGTGGTTCCTTCTTTCGGTAATGCCTTTTTTGGGTATAAGCCACGTGGTATCCACAACTTCAGCTGCCTTACCTGGATCGTCGACATGGCCAGATGTTTCGCTCAGCGCTCATCCTCCGTTCCTCCTTTGACTCAATCTTTCCCTTCTCGCCTGTTTTTTATTATAAATATAATAATGAATAATGAATGAATATTCTGCAATTCTGCATCGGCCCCATCGGCCCCTCCACGGTTGATTCTGCATCGCCGTGGGTCGCTCTCCTGATGGGCTTTCACCATTTACCACCTTCAACGAGTCGCACTTGATTCTGCATTGGTGCCGCCCTATGGTCGGTTGCTGGCTGCCCTTAGTGCCTATTGCTCTCCCGAAGAACTCTTGATCTCCTCCAAATCGGCACCACCTACATCGATCATCCTGGTGCGCAAGCCTCATGTTCCTGGCTTAGATTGATGCTAATCTCTTACTATTCGTCTCTCATTTTTAATCGCATTTCAGGTTATTCCGACATGGCTGAGGTGATAAAAGTGTTGTGCCAGGGTTTGCGCCCAAAGGTGGTGCGCCATCGAGATGGCTTCCCGGTGAGTAGGTCATCTCATGCTTGCGGTGCGGCGCCCTAAATGTCTGGTGAAAGTAATGGCACAGCAGGTCGGACTCCATTTGGTTACCATGCCCAACAGAGCCATAATAGATCCTGCGACCGTCAATCCCGGGAAAGAGAACTCGAGGATGTTCCGGTGTGTTTATCGTAATAACACCATTATCCTTGCTGAATTACCTATGATATCCACAGCCACGTCGCCGTTTAACCCAGCAGTCCGTCGAGTTCATTCCCTATCAACTGTCGTTACCGCAATTCATTCCTTATCAACCCCTTCTACCAACCCCAACCCCAACCCAACCCCAACCATCGGTACCACGTTTTCAAGCACCATAACAGCTTACTTGGACACCGTTGCAAACCTTTTCACCTTCTTCGCGTCGTCGCACCACTACCACACTACCACCGTCGGCGTCCCAGTCCCGCCTCTCTCGAACACACACCCCAACCACCACTCACAGTCATCCTACACCTGGGCAACTTGCCTCTCCCCCTGCGGCACAGGTTACAAACATTAGCACTCAACTCCGGGCAAACACACGGTCCAGACTGCAAGGTGGTATGTGGCATTCATTTAATATCTCATATACATCTGATGCTACTCCTAGCGGAAACCAACCAGCCTCTCTTCTTGCCGCGCGGCAACCATATACCGAGCCGCTTTCACGTCATGATCTCGGCCCTATGAATGTCATCTGCTCCCATTGCAATGCCCGTCACTGGATGGACGAGAAACTTGCTTCCTCATCCACCACAACCCCCAAGTTTGGTATGTGCTGCAACCAGGGTCAAGTTGTACTCCAATCCCTCCTGGAACCTCCCCTGCTACTCCGAAACCTTTTGACAAGTGGTGACAACCAGGGTAGAGAGTTTCGAGAGAATATCCGCCAATATAATATGGCTCTGGCATTTACCTCCCTCGGTGTCGAGCAAGACAGACGCTTAAACACCAGCCGGGTGGCACCTTGGGTATTTCGCATCCTGGGTCAGCTCTCACATCATTCCGGGGCCCTTATGGCTGATGGAGAATCCCCATGATATGCACAGCTATATGTTTACGATCCTGCTGTTGCTCTTACTTACCGCCTGCACCGAAATGAGACCCTGCGTGCCAATACGATGGCATCTTTGCAGGAAATGCTTTTAACTACACACCGGTATGCACCAGTCTACAAGCAAGCCTTCGAGATCCTCTCTGAGAACCCTGATGCTGAGGATTGGAGCATCCGCCTTTGTGTCATTCAAGGGACTGACCCACGACGCTACAATCTGCCCATTGCTGATGAAGTGGCAATGATTATCCCGGGGAATGGTGACAGTGATGTTGAAGGTCATCATCGTGATATTCTTATACGACTCCGGAATGCAGGAAACAACACACAACTCCAGCGCATTTGTGAGACGCATCCAGCCTACGTTCCCCTTCATTATGTCCTTCTCTTTCCCTATGGCAACCATGGCTGGCACCCCAATCTCCAACTACAGCCTAAACCTGGAAATCAACGCACACGGCTTACTGCCATCCGTTATTATGCCCATCGCCTTCAAGTTCGGGATGGCCAATTTAGTACAATCCATCATGGTGGTCGGCTGTTTCAGCAGTTCACGATGGACATGTGGGCGAGCGCTGAACAGAATCGATTATTATGGTTCCGCTCTCATCAGGCTGATCTCCGCGCCTCTCTCTATAATGGCCTTGAAGATGCCATCCACTCCTCTGACGGAAATATCAACTTGACTGAACTTGGCTCCCGTTTTGTTCTCCCTTCCAGTTTTACTGGAAGCGCTCGAAATATGCAGCAGGCCTTTCAAGATGCAATGGCCGCTGCACGGTTCTATCGACATGTTGACCTTTTCATTACCATGACGGCCAATCCACGGTGGTTGGAGATCATTCGGGAATTGCCTGAGCTCCAAACAAGTGCTGAGCGGGCAGATCTGGTTGCACGAGTTTTCAAGCTCAAACTCAATGCGCTGATCAAGGACATTACCAAAAATGGTATCTTTGGACATGTCGTGGCCTATGTCTACACCATCGAGTTCCAGAAACGCGATCTTCCTCACGCCCACCTCATTGTCATCTTACAGGAAGGCTACCGGATATTAACACCAGACGATGTTGACTCCATAATATCTGCTAAATGGCCAGATCCTAATACCCAGAGCAAGTTGTTTGACACGGTTTCTCGATGCATGGTGCACGGTCCCTGTGGCTCACTAAACCCAAATGCACCCTGCATAGAACGTGGAAAGTGCACAAAATCTTATCCCAAGTCCTTCAACACCCGCACTTCGATGGAAGACGATGGGTATCCCGATTATCACCGACCTGATGATGGACATAGTTTTCGAGTGGGAAATCATATGGTGGACAACCGCTGGATTGTGCCGTACAACCCCTTTCTCTCAGCAAAGTTTGATTGTCATATCAATGTTGAATGCACTACCACAGTTAGATCAATCAAGTATATATTCAAATATACGCACAAAGGTGGAGATCGTGCCACCCTTGAATTTGATCAGGATGAAATCAAGCATTACATCGATGGTCGCTATATCGCACCACCAGAAGCCATCTGGCGGATTTTTCAGTTCGATACCCATGAATAAGTACCCAACATCGTACGTCTTGCCGTTCACCTTCCTGGACAGCACCTGGTGGTGTACAACCCCAATGAAGCACCAGAAGCTGTTATGCAGCGTGGCACTCAAGAGAAGACAACTCTCACCCAATTTTTTAAGCTCTGTGCCTCTTCAACTCTGGATGGAGAGAAAGCACGACAGTACACATATCAGGAAATTCCTCAGCACTTCACATGGAAGAAAGACAAGAAGTGGGTTTGTCGTAAGCAAGGTTTTGCAATCGGTCGCATGTACTTTGTTCCTCCAACAGCCGGCGAGCGGTTCTACCTCCGGACATTGTTAACTGTTGTCAAGGGCCCTACCTCATTCAACGACCTTCGCACATACAACAGTGTCACTTACAATACCTTTAGAGAAGCATGTCTTGCGCGTGGACTGCTTGAAGATGATGAAGAATAGCGACAATGCCTTCAAGAAGCTTCCGCTATGCAAATTGGATTGCATTTACGATCACTCTTTGCCTCCATCCTCCTTTTTTGCACACCTTACGAACCCGACACGCTCTGGATGGAATTCCGATCCTCTATCTGTGATGATCTCTGTCACTCCCTACTCCGACAAGGGTTCAACAACCCATCTGATGATGATGTCTATGACTATGGACTTTTTCTTCTCAACAATACCCTCCTTCAATCTGGAAAGTCTCTGGAGAACTTTCCCCCAATGCCCACCCCACAATACAACTGGAATTTTGCTTGCGAAAACCCCTTGATCACAGAACAGCTCAACTACAATATTGACAATGAGCGCACTCAAGCAGAAGCCAACATTTCGCAACTCAATGATGATCAGCAAATTGCCCTTGACCAGATCATGCAATCAATTGACGACAAGCTGGGAAGGGTGTTCTTTGTTAATGGGCCCGGTGGTTGTGGAAAGACATTTCTCTACAAGACAATTGCACATCTGGTATGATATCTCAACGTGAAATACCAGTCTTACAAACTTTCTACATTTCCTAGGTTCGGAGCGAACACAAGATCATAATCTGTGTAGCATCGTCTGGAATTGCTGCACTGCTTCTCCCTGGAGGCAGGACAGCTCACTCCGTATTCAAGATTCCTATCGATGGACTTGCCGAAGACTCAATGTGTTCAATCCCAAAGGAGAGTCAACGTGCTCAACTGCTTCGGATGGCAAGTGTCATCATTTGGGATGAAGCCTTAATGCAGCATCGTTACACTCATGAAGCTCTCGATCGCACCCTTCGTGACATCCGTTCATCAAATCAGCCATTTGGTGGTCTTATGGTTATCTTTGGTGGCGACTTTCAGCAAATATTGCCTGTTGTTCCAAAAGGCACACATGGAGATATTGTCTCAGCCTCCCTTCAACGATCTTCGCTTTGGTCACGAGTAACTGTCCTCCACCTTCGCAAAAACATGCGGCTTGAAGAAGGCTCCGAAGAAGAAGAGTTTGCAAAGTGGCTTCTTGATATTGGTCATGGCCGAACTAATGATGCTGGTGACATGGTTTCTCTTCCTGAACACATGCTATGCTATACCGAGGACAGTCTCATCAACACAATCTACCCAGATCTCTCATTGACCATTCCACCTCCCGAATTCCTCCTCAATCGCATCATCTTAGCACCAAGGAATGTGAACGTTGATGACCTCAATGTAAAGATTCTCCGCCGTATGCCCGGAAATCTCAAGGTCCTTTACAGCGTTGATGCCATTGAAAATGAACCTGGAGAAGGTGGCCAGGCCCCTACAGCAGCAAATTTCATTCCAAATGAATACCTCCGCTCTCTATCTGGATCTGGGCTACCACCGGGTGAGCTCTCTATCAAGCCTGGCTGTCCGCTTATCCTTCTTTGCAATCTTGCACCCTCGCGTGGCCTTTGCAATGGAACTCGGGTTGTCCTTCGGAAGGCAAGTGAGCAGGTGCTTGAGGTGCAGATTATTGGTGGCGAACATGACAGGGAAATTGCACTAATCCCCCGCATAACCCTCAGACCATCAGGGAAAGCAGTGCAGTACACATTTACGATGCGACGACTGCAATTTCCTATTCGGCTTGCATTCGCAATCTCAATCAACAAGGTACAAGGCCAGTCTGTCCGGCATGTTGGGATCGATCTTCGCCAGCCAGTCTTCACACATGGTCAGCTATATGTTGCCCTCTCACGAGCCACTTCTGGCCTTCGTGTTCATGTTTTATTGCCACAGGATGCTGGTTCTAAGGCTTTGAACATAGTATATCCAGAAGCCTTTATAGAGTAGAGATTAATAGATCCATGATCAACTCACCGGTTCCGAACAAAGCTATTGCTTTTTCCCTGGCCCTTGCAAGATATCTGTCAATTCTTAGCACCACCCTGGTACATTATCCAACATTTTCTGTCCAAACTTTTACTCCACGGCTACTAGAATATTTTCAACCTTTTTGACACACACAGAAGTGCAGACATATAAAAGGTTGTTTGTCGACACTACATCAACCACCACCCCCAATATACACTCCACTGATTTCGCCCCAACAATGGTCTCCTCTTCTGGCTCAGCAACTATCTTCGGTGTTGTTGTCTTAGAAAATCCCCGCACTCCCAATGCAAATCGTCCACGAACCACTGTCTTTGATGCCCACCTCTTCGTTGAAGATACACATGACGACACTCCAGACTTAGCCCTCTTCCAGTACTTCAACTCCACAAACATGCTTTTTGGAAATACGCAGGCCTACTTTGTCGTTGCTAATGTGAGTCATCTCAGCTGTGTTTTGTCGCATCACATCTAAACATTCTCTTTGTTTCTTTATCAGATTGCTCAAATTCCTTTTGTTGATGGTGATGTGGAGCTCCAAAGCCTCCTTCCTGAAGGGTATACAACAAAGAATTATGCTATGATTGGCGACATTGTTTCGGTGAAAATATTTTCTCTCAGGGTGTATGCTTTTGAGGTTAATGATTTTCCACCAGCTCATCCCTGCCGGTGTGGGTGTTGAACCTGAAAACCACCTCTACATCCATATCTCAGGTGCTGTCATGCCCCAAAATGACTCTGAATTCCGTCTGGCACCTGAGCAGTATGTCACTCTTTTGCGAAACATGCTCCGGCGTCCAGTATTCCCAGACCGATGCACCATCAAGCCATCGCCACGCTGGGGTTCATCTCCACCAAGTCCACGTAGTGGTAGCTATGTTTTGTTTGGTGGTCACCTCGAACGTGTTGTCCGTGATGATGCATCAAATGTCGAGGGGTTTGTAGTTGATGTAGATAAGATAGTTTTCTTGGGGCGAGCACCCCTTCCCTTGCCCAGCAGTGCCAGTCAGTGACCCTCCTCCCTTCTACTCCTTTTTACCTAGCTGATGACTTAAAAGCCCCAGATACCCCAACCCCAAATGGAAAGCGCCCTCGCTTCAGCTACCGAGAAAGCCCTGCTGCCAAGCGACGTCGTACCGACTCCAACAATTTGGAGGCGGGCCCATCATCTTCACAGGACGTGGTTGCGTAGTATAGTATCCAACAGTAGATATAGGTTGGTAATTAAATTACATGGTCATTTTAATCGCGTATTTAATTTTTAACCATAATATATTTGCTTAATGGCTGGTATCACCTTTCCCGTGCGGAGCACGGATAGCCGCTAGTCAACCACGTTCATTACCATCTAGACGCTCTGCTTTCCACACGCTTCCCTGTCCTAGCGCGTCTAGGATACAAAGGAGCAGTTTCGAAGCGCCCGATGAGGTTATTCGGAGTTATCCGAGCCTATACACGCCACCAACTTGCACGTTACCGACATCGATATCCAGCAATGAGAGTACTAACGCGCAGATTGCCCACTGATTCTGACTCGAAACCTTCCCTCACTTGTGTCGGTACATGTTGTTACAAATGCTTCAAGGAAGGGAAAGATAATGCGATACTCCAGAGATGCAGTTAGTGCAAACGTATAGCGTATTGTAGCACTGGTAAGTGCGTATGGATGCCTTGTATTAGCATGGCAACCACTTGTCAATGAGGATCACAGAATGTCAGAAGGTGATTCATGCCTTGGCTACATTGCGATGCTTGCTTCTACATCATACAGCTCGACTGGAGAATTCATAAAGGAATCTGCAAGGCCCTATACGAAGCGGAGAAAAACCCCATAGCATGTTCTATGGCCGCAGCGATGTATAATGATAGGGTAGCTGGCGTCGCTGATGTCAATTACAGAGTCCGCCAGCGCATCGGACGGGATATGCAATTCATACACGGGGCCTTAAGCGCCCTGCTACAACGGAAGAAAACATCATCATTTCGTTTGAGCCCCATTGCCGTGCTTGGTATGTGCATACCATTCGTCGCGGAATCTGATTACCATATGGGCTTCCTAGTGGTGTGAACGATCGGTTCAGCAGAATGGTGCATGCCTATATCAAAACAAGCGCTAAATCTACCCATGTCCTAGTTGCAAGATGACGTTTTACTGCTCAGAAGAGCACCAAAAGGCTGCAGAAGCACAGCACCTTGAACCCATGGAGGGTCAAAATTCGCTTTCTGAGTGTCAAATTCAGCAACGAATTATTCAAGAAGAGGCCTGGTCTAAAAGGATGGCAAACGTTCCAGCAGAGCTTGGCCCGTTTCAGGGCCCTACACAGAGGGTTCTGTCGCAATGGAGATTAATCCAATGTTCGAGCTGGGCGCAGGAATATCTTTCTACGTTACGGGAAGATTTTGAGGGAGTCCAAGGTTGGTGAAGAGCAGCAATGGCTACGTGCCCTATCTGAGGGTTTTCCGTATCCGATGACTGCTCTCTGGGCCTTAGAAAGGTTCAATGGGAATGACACTGCCTGGACCCAGAAACAGGGCATCACGATTGATGTGAGTCCTACTCAATGTCTTTAAATCGGTTTACTGCCACAATTCACTTATCCACAGATCATCGGAACTGAGAAGGTATTCGGATATTCCTCCCTATTCGAAGAAATCCTCCACCGCCTTCCAAATTTGAACGCGCTGAAGGTATAATCTTCGATATTATCAATGTTATGCTTCAATGATTTATTTAGGTCGTAATGTATGGTCCCGAAATTACAAGAAATTTACCGTTGTTCCTCCCTGGTGACGACCGAGTTCTGGATCGAGAAATATGTAGGTTAGTTGAGTATTCCTTTACAGTCTACCAACAGCGACACAACCCCCCTTCCAGTTTATGTGTGAGCCAAGAACGAAAGTATCAACAACAGTTTTATCCGCTGTGAGTTTTTTGAATAGGACTATCAACGGCCAGATTTATCTATCTGCTTTCAGTCCGGACTTGAGTGGGCTGATGAGGAGAGGTGGAGAGCTACAGTTCGAGTCTTGCAGGAGAAGGGTGTTCCTACAGTCTTTACTGTGAGCGCCTCCGATTCAATTTACGTATTGGAGTGCCTATAAATCACTGCTTAGTGTTCAACCGAAGACGAGGCGACCAAGGAGAATCAGATCCTTAAGAGCTTTGGCTCTTCCGGTGTTCAATATCATGGACCACTTAGAAACCCATGGTGTGGACTAAGTTGCTCGAAGGAGCCTTTAAAAGTAACAGGCTTTTATACGACGAATGGATGGGTCTCTGCAATGTGGCGAGGGGCGCCGTAGACCATGTGATGCACCTTGTGTAATTAACTACCCCGTCCAATCCACGAACAATGATAACAATGATAACATTATATGAACATTTGGCGCAACACGAGATTTAATCGTCAATAGGAACATCAACTAGAACAGTTATTTCTATTTATCGAGATTCATCACGGAATTTGCTTTAGCTCATTAAAAAGCGTTGTTGATAGCCATAATCCACTCGTCCTCAGAGGGCTGTTGCCTAGCTTCCATATCCTGCTCAGCGTGAATAAACTGCCCAGTCGCGGTCGAAGCAGTAGCACTGCTAGTGCAAACGTTTGCCAAAGCAATACCGTTCAACAACCGACCGAAAATGTTTTGAGTTGCAGTCAAACTGCAAGAGCTATCGGAGGGCATGGAAATAGTCCAAGTAGGGAATACAGCTCTGAGTGTATCCCGAAGACGGCGGACAGGACGATCTGCAGATGGGTCGGTGTACCAGGCTACAGAGGATGCGCTGTTACCTGTGAGGGAGGATTGATGAGGGCGTAAGCCAAGTTTTAGAGAATCAGGGATCAGGTCGGACGTACCGAGTCCGGCGGACAAGAATATGTCGTCACTGGCACAAGTGTTGGTCCCTTTGCCATGTATTTGGATGTAAGCGCAGGTGGCAGCTGGGCAACCTCCATGGGAATTTTGCCAGTTACGAATAGCAACAGCAGCATCAAAGAATGGTTGAGTCTAAGGTAAAGTGCCATGCTGTTAGCCTCGACACGAGAACAATGCACAGTCACTTACATTATCATGCGCAGGATCAGTCTTCTTATAATCGCTATTACAACCGGATATAGCGTCATCTCCTGTGAAGTACGCTGTCCTGTTACGGCCTGCAATCAAGAGGGATTTCGCTCCAGTATCACCGAATAACGATGCAGCCTGTTGGGGAGTATGGAGGTCGGCCTGGGGATGCGGAGCAGAAAAATGCAGATTCTGAGTAACTGCAGCGCTGGTGGCGGGCACGGCGACCAAACCCCATCCTCTGGTATAATACGACCCAATAGTGGTCGTCTCGGCCAAAACGCAGTATGATTCACCGCCAGACTCTGTGAAGAGTCCGATGGTATAGTAGTCTTGAATGAGAGCGGGAACGGTGAGGGAAGCACAATTCCCGTCCACATTCATGAGGTTAGTGACGGCTTGCACCCAAGCAGTACGCTCATCGGATGTAGGTTGAGCAGCGTCGTAAGTGGGCTTTGTATAAGTATCGTGTGGTACAGTGTATGCGTGGAAGCAGTTGACGAGAGCTCTGATGGTGGTTAACCCAGGATTGGAGAGACAGGTGATGGTGCCAGCTGTAACCTGCGCCGCGAAGAACGACAGGCCGAGAAGCGGCAAGAAGACCTTTCTGGGAGCATTAATGTTGATCATAGCAACAAGCACCTGTTTTTACGCGAACATGTTCGTCAAAATCACACGCCCACGAGATCACAGCAAGTCACGTACTTGTGATATGAGACTGATACTGAGAAGAGCTAGTTAAGAGCTTGTTGCTGCCCTCAGAACAAAGTGTTGGAGGGTTTTATACCAACCAACTCTCCTGATTCTGCGGAGCTTACCATCACGATTTGCAAATTCAACGTCGGAAATTTGACGAACACAGCACCAAAACAATGGGTTGCACTGTGAACTTACCTCCTCCACCGCAGCTCTCTCTGTTCGTCCAGGTACACTCTCCTGAGCGCGGTTCAGGGGTAGTTGATTTTTCCTCTACGTATACATTTCGCATGATCACCCCAATGCACTGAACCTTCACATAAGGGGTGATTCAATATCGTTCTTTGGGACTGAAACAAGTTACCAATTCATTCGCTCCCGCAACATCAGCCAGTACGAACGAGGACGGAGCTTGATAGAGGTAATTGCCATCGATAGCCACTATTTCTCCGGGAAGGTTCCCCATGCGAAGTCGTCTGGCCATTCTTACTTGCCTTTCTGAGTATCGACAATCTGGTATAGGTGACCCTGCCGCGCCAATGTCACATCCATCCCGATGATGACGGGACATATTATGAAGGCCCACTGCCTTGTATCCATGCGATTCTTTCCTACATTACCCGGGGCACTTAGACAACAATTCAGTCGAAATACGTATTGACACAGATAGTATCAATCCTTACGAGATGTAATGTAGCATAGTGCCGGAGCTGACCAGGATGCAGGGGAGGAAAATTACTTGTGTATGCTCACAGCGTGTAGTTGGAATTTGAGCTGAAAAGGATTGAAATCATACGAAAAACATGAGTCGACCCAGGCTCGAACTGAGGACCTTCTGTGGCCACGTGGGTGTTAGACAGATGCGATAACCAACTACGCCATCGACCCGTTGAAATATAATCATGTGAGGCAAAGTTTAGCCATTAGCCACAGTCGAGAAACTGCGTACCGTTGCTCAACCGTAACAAGCTACATTATTTACCGTGAAGACACAGAACCGGAAACAAATGCACTCCTGCTTCTGGCGATTTCCACCCCAGAAGCTTCTGCAAAGCTTAAGGCACTCGGTTTTCGACAGCAGACTGACACACTGTCGATAACCTCGGACGATAAACACGCAGCACGAATGAGCTCCAGCACCAGTTTTTCCAATGTGAGGTATGCAGTGTCCTCAATCGTCTGATCGCGGGGGAGTGAGAACACTTTCCGGCATCTGGAGGGGACAAATGACTTACGGAAGTCAGGTTGCGGACAATGGAAGGGTAATTGGGGGACTCATGACCGCCAGCAACTTCCTTGAATGTGATTGTCGTGATGACCCGTTGTTTTGATATCCGCTCAGGTGGATTAACACCGATGATGACGGGGATTACAATGTTGTGGGCCGTAACCTTTCTAGGTGAGAGAACGGCTGATGGGTGAAGAAGGAGAGGGCATTCAATCTCAACTGTGAAGTCCTCCGCGAGCAAGATCTGCTTGGGTAATGAAAATATAAGGCGAATGCCAGCGACAGATGAGGACGCATTCTCCGCTAATATAAACGCGGAAACACGGTGAGTGACAGTGTTGATGAGGTCTAAGAGTCCTCCAAAAGGTGGTTTATCGCTTGTGAAAGTCTCTTGAACAACTTTGGTGAGGTGCCCGTAGTGGATCGAGTCGGTGACGGCATCAGACCTTCCAGGTAGATCGAGTCGATTTTGATGAAGGAGCAGATATACGCTGACAAATAGCGGCTGAGCGCGAGGACGAGACCAGCAGTCGATACCTATTTGTGTCGACACCAACAGTCTGTCCACAAAGATTACATCAGTCCCGGGGAATGACATAGTCGTGTTCAACTAGAAGATAGCCGCTTAACACAGTGTACATCTGGTGAATGAGAGTGCATACTGTGCCCAGGCCTTTAAGTCGCGCGCTCGAGTATTGGAGACCGCTCCGCAAATGCGTCGGTCAAGTTCACGCAGAGCGCTATCATGTTTGTCATCGCCCCTGGAATCAAACAATCTCGTCACCAAATCCGTGCAAACCCGAGCACTCATTCTACAGTCGCCATGTTTAGAGTCGCCACCAAGCTGGTACGCCCTCCGTTCGCTTTATTCTGATTGCTTCTGACCCAATCTAGCCCAGGAGGTACTACCTGGCCGGAGCCGCAGTTGCTTCAATTGCAGTCACCACACCACCCTCGGAGGAAAAAGTTTGTGTTCGCCAAGTTTAAGCGTGGTATCAATATGCTGAACGCTTGAATAACGTGTCTGCGAACAGCTGTCAATATACCCCACTCAGACAGCTGATATAGTCCTCCAAGAAGACCCTTCACCTCTCGAGCAACAGATTGGAGTCGCCCGCCGGCAAGTCACACAATCACTGCAAAACACACACGCTGGAGTCCAAGAGCTGGTATCCAAGTGGATTGGTATTGAGCATGCGGTAGAGAGTGAGTAGCATCATTGTCCATATCTTTGCTCTAGGTGCTAAGCTAGGTTGTTTCTAATAGACAGAATAAAATCCATCATCTCTCCGTCTGAACCCCTCACGCCTGGCCTACTCTACGTCGGTGTAGCAACACTCAGCGGCTCAATAATAGGCCGCAATCGTTTTATCCTAACTCGCCTCTTCCTCCCTCCCGCATTCTTCTTCCTCTCGCTCAACTACTTCCTCCCCAAGACCTCTCACAACCTCTCAGATTACCTGGGCTCACTAGAAGACACCTACTTCCCCACCGTATCGCAAAAACACGAAATTGCCAAGGCTCATACGATTATGGGCTGGGAGATGCTGAAAGAAACAACAAAGGACGGTAGAAAGCGATTGACAGAAGGAACTGTGTCGCTTGTGGAGAAGATTCAGGAATCGACTGGGCTGAAGTTGAAGGACGCGTTCAGTGTGGAGACGAAGAAGGTTGAGAGTAAGGTGTTGGATGCTGTGAAGGCTCATGAAGAGGAGAAGAAGAGCGACTAGATGTACCACGATAGATGGGATGGTTTGTTGTATACCGTCCTTATAGACTTCTCTTGCCTCTCGGAGATTCACGGCATGAAGGATCTCTGCCTTCCTATTCGGAACGGCTTTTAATTCGTGCGTCGTATAAGTTACTGCGCAGAGGTTGGACACGTTTATTATGACTACAACGTCATTCATTACACTTGACATCAAGATTGAGCGGTGGACAGTGCGAATAATAACATGAAGATCATGAAATAATAATGGACATGGGTGATACTAGTCATCACGGTCGTGGGACGCCTTCTCGGCCTCCTTCTGCTGCTTCTTCGCGGCCATTTCTTCATCTTCTGGTAGGATGAGGTTCAAAATCACGGCCACAAGACCGGCTATTAGGACTGTATGATAACGTTAGCGAAGGCCCACCAACCATGGCGATGAGAAACAGGATACTTACAAGGTGTACTCAAAATAATCGTAATCGAATCCAACAACCCCCTCAATCCCCCATTCGGATTGACAACTCCATCGAATAAATGTGTGAAGATCTGGTGATTCAATAATGTCCCCACACCAAAAGATAAGGCGGCGGCTAGAATGAATCTGTCACGTCGAGACCACTCTAGGCTGCACAAGACTTTGATTCCTGATACGGCGACATTGGCGAAGAGGAACGTGGTTACTCCTCCGAGCACTGCTGGCGGGACTGTGGGCGAAGTGAAATGTGAGGCGAATTACTTCGGCAAGCAGGGGTGTGGACGTACTTGCAAGGAAGACACCGGAGATTTTGCCTAGGACGCCGAAGAGGATTAGAAATAGACAGCAGAATCGGCCAGCCAGTCTGTTTGCACAACGTGTCAGTGCAATGACACCGTTGTTCTGCCCAGAAATAAGTATTAACGAAGTGCAACTTTACAGGAGTAGGACCCTACCTGAGCGAAAACGGATAAAGGTGTGACAGTGAACAAGGCCGATAGAAAACCGCCAATTCCATCAGACTAGGGTGTTTCGTTAGTAATGGATTTGGCTATCATTGGAAAGGACCGACTAATATGCCTCCCTGGATACGGGAATCAAACTCTGGTCCTTGAATTGCTACTCGCGAAACTTCAGATGATGCAGTAATATCACCGATGGCTTCCATTGCCACCGCAACTGAATATAAAGGCGTTAGAAGCTGAAATAACGAGCGAAGGAAGGGCATAGGGTTCTCACCGTAAACTGCAATCATGGGGAGAATAGCCGGAGGGTACACCCGGATCTTGAATGTATGAACCCTAAAGTAGAGTGTTAGACAGTAAAAACCCTCCTGGTGGATATACGCACCATAAGAATGTAATAGCAGGTGCTCGATCAATGGTACTTGAATCGATGTAGCCGGCAGCACCAGCAACAATACACCCAACGACCAATCCAACGACAACGCTCGCATTCTTCAAGAACGGGGACCCGAATATCTCCGTCAAAACGATCGAAACGAAGGACAGGAATCCAAGCCCGATAAACTCAGGGGAACCCCAGCTATAGCACACGAATACAAAGTTGGGGTTGTTGAATATTAAATCGAAGTCAAGCAGTATAGATGGACGTACGTTAATGGTCGTGGAGCAAAGATAGTAGGACATTTTTGGAAGATGCCAGATGTGGGGAAAGTTTTGCAGTCGTTTCCTCCTCCACCCCAGTTAGGAATTCCGGATTCTCCGATTAGAGAGGTACCAATTAATAGTACGACAGTACCTAGAATCGAATGTCGATTACCAAGGGACACTCATGTGGAAGTGCTTCGGATGGACGAACCAGTGACCATGGGAGGGAAGACGCGTCTTAAGATACGAGTAGGGATGAAAGCGATGAATATTTCAGTAAAACTGCAGACGAGCGACGTTCCTGAGTTTCTGCGTTAGGTAGTTCAAAGGAGAGAAAAGCCACTGCAATGTACCAAGCAACATCCCGTAGGCATCTGGGCAAGGACCTCGAGTAGTTGTTCCATCCTCGTTCGTGATCATGGGACAGGTTCCGTCAGCATAGAGTGCGTTGAATATCTAGATATTCTGTTAGTTCGAGCATATAGACTCGATGATTTGAAGATATACCGCGTTCGCTGTGCTGAGTGTTGCGAAACTTGTTCCAACCACTGACAGCAATCCAGTACCAAGATATCTATTGCCCCACAAATGTAGCCGTGACATCTGCACCATACTGAGGAGACCTGCAAGGACTATAAACCAGACTGCAATACGGAAATCGAAAGAAAGCCCACCGCAGCCAATCAAAGAAGCCGAAATCATGTACGCCTGGACCTCTGGTGGTAGGTTCAACGCACTCGAAAATATCATTGGTGGCGTGATCAACCCAGCAAGCATGGCCAGTGCATGTTGAAAGCCGCAAACAATGGCGACAAGTAAAGGCAGATCTGCATCAAGTGCATAGAATGGCGTCTTCCGCCGCTCTCGTTTGACGCCAAATGGCAGCGTAGGCAAGCATAACCACCCGAAATCGTACTCTCCTAACCACCCATCCCTAGTCGTGACCTTGTGTGCGAAATCGTTGACGGACCTCTTGATCGCTGCAACCTTCGATTCTGGAGCTCTTGTTGGTGTGGGTTGATCCACGACAGGTAACACGGCCACCTCCTCGATTGGAGAGTCGACTTTGTCCATGCCAGTGTCCTGAGGGGTGACACCGAAGCTGTTGAGCGGGTTAGAGGACGAAGAAAGAGTCGGTGGCACCCGTCATCAGTCAAGAGGCTTTTGAGAACCATGATAACCCCATGAGAATGCAGGAACTGCCATGTGCTAAAGATAAGAAGTTCAATAATGCAGGAGTTCGGACTACTGTTCGGAAGTCCCACCCATCGCTCCTTCGCAGCAGTGATTGCCGTTGTCTGCTTCCGAGTCTCGCATTCCAGTTTTAGTGGAGTGTTGATAGCGAAACGTGAATACCCTTGGCGCTTGGACGCCACTTTGTCATTTGACATTCTTCGGCCACCGCCCTAGGACTAGATGAAGGTCCCATGACAAGCCAGAAACCAATTATCCCTCTATCTTGCCCCCCTCGGTGGTGTTCGACGTCGAGATAAGAGCAGTTAGCTAACGTGATAGTGATAGGGTGTTGTCATTTCGAAAGGTGGCCAGGCACCCTGTCGTATGTCGTGTGAGAGGAATTGTGCCTGGGCACACAATCCCCATTGAGAAGGTCCAGTCAATACCGAAATCAATTGGTGAAGGGATTTACCAGCGATATCTGCCATCGGGCTATTGCTTCCTATCGGTCAACGGTCGAGAGAAGGGTCCATAAGAGCACAAACAATGTCGGAATCTAGGTACCGGCGACTGGGTGGGAGGGTGCAGGACACCACCAGTCACAGTCATTCATGGATACCCTTCCATGGAGTCGCATCACCTCATCTAAACTCCGTAGCTGAGCAATGCCTGTTACATTGGCAATCTGCCCATCTACTGTACTGTAACAGCGCAGACTCGGAGCTGGTGATCATGAAGCGCGAACACTTCTGGGGTCACCAGACCGCTTACGTAATCCCCTTTAGGGGCGGCAATTGTTCACTCCTTCCTGGACCTCCACGAAACAGAATTGCTGCGACCATTGGCGCAGTATGGTCATTGTTGACTTCCAATTTACTATTACACCCCAACCCATACGCTAAATCGCCCATAAAGCATTCCTGGACCAAGAAACTATCGAGGTGAGCACAAGCTGTGAAGAGATTTCATAATGAACCGAGACTATGACGGCAGTAACCTAGCTGCAGCGTTGGGCAACGAAGAGAGGGCATACATGCTGATACTATCTCACGAATGAGTAGGTTCACCTTGAATTAATGGGTGAACTTGCTTGGTCGTCGCTGTAGCCACTCCCCCTGCGTCTCGTGCTCTCTGACGGAACATGAACTGATTCACACATTCCATGTTGGCTTACCGTATTCCAGGACGATATGACACTCGGAAATGGAATATCTACCAGCGAGAACGGCCAAGCCTCCATAGGATTTACCGTAAGTGGCCATCGCCCTCTTTGCAAAACAAAGATCGTCATCGATATTCAAATTGGGGTGAACAGGACAGCAAGGACATTGAGATCGACAAGTACGCAACTTTATTCTCCCCTGGAACGCCACGCGCCTCCCCAACAATGGAAGCTGCATCTCTACCGTCGGTCGATGACCAGACATCGTCTCATAGGAGACGCGAATCGTCAGCTTCCATGGATACCGAGTTCGGCACCTTCGTTTCCGTTCCGCCTGCAGAAGATCCCCTCGCAGCCGCTAACGCTGAATTTCCTCCTGATTCTCCGATTTCTCCTCGCGCTCGACCAACGTCGTGGACACATACCGACACTCAATGGAATCACGCTGCCAATGCAAGTCTGAATTTCTTCGATAAGTTTGCTAGAGAGGCCAAACTGGCCTCGGAAAGAAACAAAAAGGGGCTCTTGGATGAGCTCCTGTTACATGACGAAGATCCTCACGCATTTCTCAAAGAGACGCCCGAGTCAAATGCTTGGAACGATGGAAGCACCATACCTGAGTTGCCGGACGATAGTACCAAAGCCAACGATAATGACCCCACACCTGCCCCCGCACCATTGAATGTCCCATCAACGAACCCCTCGTCCTCGGTGACCCCTTTATCTGACGTTGATGTTGACTATTTCTCTCACTCTCACCCTCGACCTTCCTCCCCTCACTCGTCAAGACACTCAACCTACACGTCCGCTCGTCATTCCCCTACACGCTCTCCCACCCTTCCAGGGCCTGCTACCCTAGCTCCACCAATCTCATCATCCCCTACCATCACAAGATCGGATTCCGCTGATTTCGACCCCCTGTCAGATAACCAGACATGGCACCCATTCGGGCGTTCATCATCACATCAGACGCTGTCAAACCTCTCTAGTCGATTCTCCTCTCTCTTGTCAAGATCTCCTGAGGCATCCCATCGGCATGGCGGTAGTCGCACTAGTCTCGAGTCCTTATTTAGCGCAGCCTTGGAAGGCTCACGACCCCAATCCCAACCTCCATCCAAAACAGCAACGGCGATGCCATCAACCAGTCATCAGCCCGGAATCAAGCCGTATCATGCGCATACAATCTCTATTGGCCACCCTCATCCACCTCGTATCAACCCTTTCGCACCTTCTAGTCACATATCCCCATTTGCATCACATATATATACCCCTCCAAGTGGTGCACCTGGTTTCAAAGGAGATGAATACGACTGGGATAAGGGGTTCTCAAAAGAGCTAGAGAAAGAGCTGACAGGGTTGGAGGGCGAAAGGGAATTGGAGAGCGTATCGGGGCACAAGCAGAAACAGAAGCAGAAACAGAAACAGAAACAGGGAAGCGTTGGCCGGTCACAGGATATCGGAGATATTGATGGAGTAAGTGGGGGCAAGGGCCATCATAGGAAAGAGGGCACTTTGGGCGACTTGATAGAGAAAAAGATGGGGAGCGTACAATTCCAGGGGAGGAACCCAGTAACTGCAAAGGTGATAAATGTGGAGCTGGCTGATCTCGTGGGTACCCAAGTATATTGGATGTTAACCTCTTGCTGATGGTGTAATCCATACTTACGCAGTTACGGGCTTATCTACCGGCACTTGCTAGGTTGCCAAGAACTTGGACGCTCCTATACTCATTAGATCAGCATGGGATATCGCTCAATACGTTGTACTCTCGCTGTGAAGCCCAAACACAAGTTAGACCTGGCGTACCAGGAATTGCCGGCTCATTAATGGCAATAAAAGACTCGGAGGGTTGTTTGTTTGGTGCTTGGGTGAGTGAAGGCATTCACCTGAGTAAGGGCAAGGGGTACTACGGTTCTGGCGAATCGTGAGTTGGATCTATGCATCTCTTTTAGACCACCACCACTAACCTTTTTCTGTCTACGATGATGACTACTGTTAAGGTTCTTATGGAGGTATCGGAACGAGCAACTCCATGTGTTCAAGTGGACGGGCAGGAACGAGTATGTGGCTCTCTGTGAACCTGGATTCGTATCTTTTGGTGGAGGGTAGGTTCATCAACTCTTCATGACTGCTTGTCGCTAAGAAGATAATATATTGCCAGTGATGGACATTACGGATTGTATCTCGACGATAGCTTACTTGATGGCTCATCTGCACCCTGTCCGACCTTTGATAATGAGGTCTTGTGTTCGCCAGGTCCCAAGAAGGCTGGCACAGTGGAGTTCGAATGTGTGGGATTAGAAGTGTGGGGCGTGGGTCCATGAAGGCGAACCTCTTTTTCTACTGCCGTTGACGTTGTCATCATCATCATCGTTGTCCGCTTAACTTTGTTCAAAGTGTGTATCATTGTGTCATGATCGTCGCTTTGTGTATTACTTCAATATTGCAAAAAGGTGAAACCCCTCAGTTGCAAATCCCTCACTTAGCGTTCCTCTGTCGATCTGAGATTGACACGACGGCGTCGTATCCATTTCGGTGATTGTGTCCGGATACGGGAACTTGTATGATAGCCCCTCTTGTAGGCGCCACACAAGACATCTTGGATGTTCAGGTTGAGGTGGAGGTGAGTAAAAATCGGATTTCTGACCACCGGTATCTGATATAACACGGTCTAGGCGTCATCCAAGGCCGCGGTTCACGCGGTCACTATATCACCGCTACGCTCAATTTACGCGCCTCAGAGCCGAGTTGCGCTCCTTCTATGAAGCCGTTGCTGGCTGCGGGGTACTAGCCTACAAGCTTCAGAGCTTGTACGTGATGTTCGCGATCTTTCTGACGTGGCCCACAAGGCTTTGTGCGATGCGTCGCTATCAAATCTCAATTGGACAAGATTCCCACCTCTGATGTGGCTATGCAGCATCTGTAAATCATCCGGCGTAAAACGGTCAATTTTGGAACTCCCACCTTCAATATATGGTGTAATTGAGTCGAAGGTTCAACACCTTCGTGCGAAAAACTCCCCTCAACCGGTCAGCCAGCGTGATTGATAGAATCACGATGCAAACTGTACGATCACAAAAAGGGAGAGAGCACTATAGGAGGGGCCCGGAGGGAGGAGTTAGCTCATTCCGCCTTTTTCTCGTTCCCAAACCTAAACCCAAATCTCGCCATTTCTCCCTGGATCGCAGACCTGGATCAGTCAATTGGGACCCTATGCCCTATCAAAACTGGTAGCAATTTGTTACTGGCCGCTCTAGACAGGTCCTGCTGTAAGTGCTTTGGCAGGTACTTTTCAACCCCTGGACCGAAAACGTTGAATTGTGGAGGATGAAAGATTTTGCGTAGTTGCTTTGACTCCCCTCATCTTCTTCATACGGCCACCTCATCTTTCCCCTTCCACGTACCCTTTCCCGCTTCCTACCCTCATCCCCAGTGACGAACGGTGATCCAAGACGGAGAACGACTCTGAGTCGTTGCGGGCGCTAATCAGTGGTTTTGATTCATATATTCATCTTAAAGTCTTGAGGGATCGGGGAAGGTTCAGGAAAAGGAAGAGGTGGAAACGAAAGGCCGAAAGGGGGGTGATTAGGAAAGCTAGAGCTGCGGTCGACTCGTACGCCCCGGGCGACGTTGATGCCACCAATGGCGAGTCCAGAGGCAATTTTCACAGCCGAAAGCATCAAAAGTGCTCGGTATAGCATACTGGCGGCAGCTACTATTATTGTATTTGAATGGTTTCAATTGTACGTCCCTCTCCTTATTGTTCACTTCTGACGGCTTAGGGTATATCCTTTTCATAGTATTGAGATGGAGATTGAAATGGTGCGCGGTGGTTACTTGCGTTATCCAACAGCGCCATAACGCACAATTTCAAAATCATAGATTCATAAAGGGATATGGTCTACAACCAAGATTGCATACCTGCTCTGCAGATATTATCCTATATGCTTTTGGCCGTTTCTAATCTATGGCTATATTTGGGGCCACTCTCAAGAAGTGTGCTCCCGTTGGGCCCCAGCGTTACACGTGTCATTTATACCATTTGTGCGTTGTGGCTTACTGCTATCCAGGGTAAGATCGACACTGACCTCGCTGCTAGCAATTAATAGCTCAAGGTCTGCATTAGTTGGATCATTGCAATGCAGCTCATTGATCTCTGCGGTACTCCAATAGCCGTTGTCCTTATGCGGGCTTACGCATTCTCGGGGAGAAGCAATATTATAGGGCTAATCTTGTTGATGGGATATGGTGTTGTTGCCGGCTTCGACATCTGGACATTCAGCACGACTGCTGGCCCACCACCTCAAATGCTCTTTGATGCCTTTGGAACAACAGCTTGCCTCCCAAATTACGGTAGAAAAGAGGTCCGCTCGCGTTTAGGAGTGAGTTATTGCACCCATTACAATCAAGTCCTGTCTCACGAGATATCGCAGATAACGGTGGTAGGTTTCTTCAAGTTCCAGCGACTTCTTGTATCTGTAACCATACTTTCCCAAGCTTGTCGCCACGGGTGTCGATGTGTTAGCCCTTTCTATTATTATATGGGTGAGCAATCCGCATGAACTGTTCTGTATAAACTAACAATACAATATTAGTATTGCTGGCGCAAGGGCAGTTTCAGGAATGGATCATTAACTCGTTACATTGTCAAGCAAGGTGAATAGTTTAGATTCCCTGGCTGTACAATATCTAACTTAGTCATTTGTAGGACTCGGGGGGTTTGGCGCCGTGTGCTTGGTCCACATATTTGCGATGGTGATGTATTACCAGTAAGTTAAACTGTCGCCTTCTCCTCTGATTAGCTGATTGCACTCACCACCGACAATCAGGACATCGTCACCCATGTCCCGAATAGGTCTTCCATTCCTGGCTGTCATGGCCAACGTCATTGTGAGTATCCTTCAGTGGCTGCGTTCATTAGCATTGCTCACCAGCGTCCGAATGCAGTCTTGTAGATTGTAAGGCCACACAATCTTTTCTATCAACATCTACTCACGTCATCCAATTATAGAATATTGCTACTGCGGAAGAGAAGCGTAGTGACCGATACCCGCCTAGCTAGAGAGGTCTCCGCTGCGATTCGAGATGCTTTTGATCGATATACACTGGAGTGGGTTATTGGAGAGACAGATGAGAGCTCGCGGCATGACAACGACGATGGGCGTGTATGATATATTATTCCATGATCACATTTTTAATTGCTTACTCGCACATTGCTTCCGTTAATGCTTTGCTGGATTTTCATGTACTACTGTACTATAGCGTTCATATCACTGGCTACCCAGCATAAATAAAGCAATTTAATCTGTTTATTTATGTTGGGTAGACAGGTTATCGAACGTGCGTGTAACATAAATTAGCTTGATGAGATCAACCTAGTTCTGGACTGGTCTATAGTGGCGTGGTCAACTTAAATCTTCCGAACAATCAGCTCACACTTATGCACCCGATACAATGTGGCTGTCACTGGCGGTCCGGCAGGATATTACACTTTCAACCTAAGCGCGCCGACATTCCTTGAGGGTAGCTTAACGGAGTGAGTGGCACAGGCTGCGAAGGACTCGGGACATCACATGTCCATGCCCAAGAAGCAATACACAGTTCGCAAATCACCATCACATTCAGAGTTTCCCCGCCCGCCCCATTCAAAGTCGGTGAAGGCACCAAACCTCGGATAATGCAAGGTGCTTGGGGTCTAATTATCGTGCTCACCAGATGCCTTTTTGTCCCCATGATAGGACTCGGATTTCTCTAGGCTCTGTCTCAGCATGCTCAAGGAGAGCATGTCCTAGAACATACCCCAAGGTGCCCCGCATCGTCTATGGAAGGCACAGCACTTGGCGAGCGCAGAATCGGACGAGGAATATAATTTGTCGTCATAGGCCCTCTGAAAAATAAGGTGAGGCTCCCACGGAACTGCACTACTCTAAGTTAATGTATAGATTGCCATTCCGATTGCAGAGGCTATTTCGCGTGGATAGCATACTTGGTGGTCTTGGAGCGTTGGAGCGATACCCATTCCAGGAGTGTTCATGTGTTGCCGTTTCAGAGCCCAGGAGTAATGTGTCGGTATAAAATCCCACAATTTACCTGGCTTTTTACTTCAAGCTCGCCTCGAGTTAGCCATGAAGTTCACTAGCCTCTTCGGTCTCGCTCTTCTCGTTCACAGCGCTTCTGCTCACTGTGCGTTGTTTCATCTCACACCCGTTTCCTAATTAACGCCTCGCTTTTGAAGACATTTGGACTACCCTAATTGCGGGGAGCACGCGTTCTTCTGCTGCTGTCCGCCAACCGCTCTCCAACTCTCCCGTTGAGAGTGCAACATCCAATAACTTGCGTTGCAATGTAAACCCCCGCGCCGCCACTGAGACGGTCTCCGTAGCTGCTGGGAGCACCATTGGTTTTGTTCTTGACAATACCATTTACCATCCCGGCCCTGCTGCCATTTATCTCGGAAGAGCTCCTAGCAGCGTTGCAAGCTGGGATGGCTCTGGCGCTAATTGGTTCAAGGTAAAGCTGAGGCGTTATTATTCCAGCATTTGATGTGCCTCTGACCTGCTTCAGATTGCCGAATGGGGTGCCAAATTCAATCCTTTCGGGTTCACCACTGAGAACGTAAATACCTTGACCACCACGATTCCATCCAATACTCCAGCTGGCGAGGTAGGCGAGCTTCGTTGTTTGCCGCTGTCAGCAACTTGACCCGTTCTTAGTACCTTGTTCGCATTGAGCAAATCGGCCTGCACGTCGCCGGTGCTCCTCAATGGTATATCTCTTGCGCTCAGATCAGAGTCACTGGAGGTGGTGGTGGAAATCCCCCAAGAGTCTCTATCCCGGGCTATGTCTCTGCAAATGACCCTGGTCTTACCGTCAACATTTGGTGGCCTATTCCAACCTCATACAGGGTACGTCACTCAGTACAAATGGTAATGTGTTAACAAGCTTGAACTGACCTCTGCTAGGTCCCCGGCCCCAATGTCTGGCGAGGATAAATTTAGTCTTGATTTTTCTTTATTCTTCTTTGTCACGTGCCTGGTACTCCAACAAGGTTACCATGTATTTACCGAGCTTATTTACTTGTTTCTTGATCGTCAATTCGAATCGTTGAAACTTGACATGTCAAGTTATTTTCACAATTCCGCACCAGTCAGCTGAATGGCTTGGCGCGCGCTATTTCCCCGCCTCTTCTACAGCTTCGGTGAAACTGGGGAAGTATCGAATCGATTTTAGACACAAGCCATCTGAAAGATGGCACGCGGATCAATACTGGGTGTTAAATTTCTGATTATTGACGCTGCACACATGGGGAGTCCTGAAAGAGCTGCTGTCGGATAGGCGTCGTTAGCCGATTGAAGTGCCAATACAGCACCTATACGGCAAGATCCGAATGTGTAGGTCCTGTCTTCACCAGTGACAATCAGACTCAAAACTATGGGCTAGAAAAAAAGAAGGCAAAACTTGAGTGGCGAACAGCAATAGAGAGCGGCGACGAGCCCAGGATGCAGGCTGTCTCTTTCCTAGATGAGACACGACTGGGCTGTGTTAAGTTCGAAAGTCAGCATGTGGTTGAGCCCAAGCCGCCTGTTATCTGGCCAGATTATTCTGTATACACTAATTCGCCTAAGCGAGTTTAGTCTGAAATCTCCTCAGCTGATCATGTTCTAGGATTGGTGAGCCATCTACTTTCCTTTTCTCGGAACCGGCCGAATGGAAGAGCTATTGGGCAATGCAAATTACTCGAGGCCTCGTAATCCCGTTATGAGTGGAGCCCGGAATAGCTACCAAGCTATGGTCACTCACTCGGCCAATTTCGCGTCATTAACGCCTGCCCAGGCGGTGATCCAAATACTCCCTATATACTAGGAGAAAAACGATTGGCAAATTGTCGGTCGATGAAGCATACTAGTCAAATCCCTGCATTCATTCCTCGGAAAATACGACTTCCAGTGTGACCAATAGGCACTTGATCCTCGCTTTCGTAAGTCCTTGTGATCACGTTCGAAGACAGAGAGTTACCCCATGCTTCCTTTTCTCTTCAACCAACGCATGTCCCCTGGGAATGCCCGAAGGCATCATTTGAGCTTGTGTTCCTTACTATTTGCAGCAAAAATGCCTTCGCTAAGTCGAATTGAAGAATAAGGTGTAAGCATGCGCCACTCTTCGCGACGGATATATCCAACAAAAGTCTCTCTTGGGAGATTGACGCAATGAGTAAATCTCAATCCTTCGGTCCGTACCTTCTCCGCCTTTGAAATAGATTTTGAGTCTTGGGACATCTTGGTTGTCCTGAGGCGTTAACGCTCGACGCATTTCGTCTTTACTCCGTTCACAAAAAAATCTTGAGGAGCGCTTATAAAAGCTGCCCGTGGCTCACCTCTAGACCCCAGCCTTCACAGCAGGCCTACTCTTGAATAACCATGAAGCTCGCAAGCCTCTTTGGTCTCGCCCTCCTTGCCCAGAGCGTCTCTGCTCACTGTAGGTCCTCTGACCCCGAGCTCAAGCATTGAGCTGAGTTTCCTATGTTCACAGACATCTGGACCACCCTCATTGCTGGAAGCACCCGCTCCACTGCCGCAGTCCGCCAACCATTGAACAACTCCCCTGTGGAGCTCAATGGCGTGAACTCCAACAACATTCGTTGTAATGTCAACCCCCGTGCTGCGACTGAGACCGTCTCCGTCGCTGCTGGAAGCACCATCGGGTTCGTTCTCGACAACAACATCTACCACCAGGGCCCTGCTGCCATCTACCTCGGAAAGGCACCCAGCACTGCTGCAAGCTGGGATGGCTCCGGTGCCAACTGGTTCAAGGTAATAATTGAAAGTACTACTTTTAACGAAAGTGATACTGACCTTAGCTGTTAGATCGCTGAGTGGGGTGCCACCTTCAACCCATTCAAATTCACCACCGAGAATGTCAACACCTTGACAACTACCATCCCATCCAATACCCCCGCTGGCGAGGTGGGTTTTTCCTTGAGCTTGAGATATCAATTAGCGGTTGCCTAACGCCCAATTTCCAGTACCTCGTCCGCATTGAGCAAATCGGCCTGCACGTCGCCGGTGCCCCTCAGTGGTACATCTCCTGCGCTCAAATCAGAATCACTGGCGGTGGCTCTGGAAACCCACCCAAGGTGTCTATCCCAGGATACGTTTCCGCCAACGACCCAGGCCTCACTGTTAACATCTACTACCCCATCCCCACCTCCTACAGGGTAAGTCTCTTCTGATTTGATTGAAAAATTCTAGCTGGACATTCGCTTATCAAACCCCAGGTCCCCGGTCCCGCTGTCTGGCGTGGGTAAATTATTGAGTATTATCACCCATATTTAAGCCTTAAATTGTTGTATTTATGAGTGATTGGCGTATATATCTTTGATTGTTTATGTTCGCATGACATACCCTTGTGGGGGGTATATTCTCCGCATGGTACCCGTCTCGGCAGATAAGGTGGTCCTCTTTCCTCATCAGTTGATACGAGGAGTTGTGAATAACGGTATCGCTCACATGGCATGAGCTGCTACAGGGCATAAACTACAGTATGATGTTCATTTGGTTGAGTATAAAGAGGATGCCTCCGAAATTCGTGAGAAACTTGGCCCAACACTGGAGCTGCCAGCGCTGATCAAAAATTGAGGCCGGACCTTGTTGTAGGCTTGGTACCTTCGTTTCGGTTATTGTCGAGGACTTCGATCGAGGCATTATTTTGACTCGAGAACATATGGGGTGGGAAATCCAGAAAAGCACCAAAGTGGCTGGGCTTCTTGCTTCTTCTGAAATCAAGCAGTCAGCTGACTTGGTACTTGGTGGTCGAGCTCGGGCGCCTATCCACATGTGCGCAATTGATTCCGAAAGGAATGGGAGGCGAAACCTCTCGGGATTGTGCGTGGCTTCGTGAATGAGAGTACTTCTGAGTAGCAAGCTTAGTGATCAAGATGCATTATATACACATTGCGTGCACCAAAATCCCTCCGAGAATATGGTCTGCGAAGCCTTTTCTATTACCACCGAATACACTTTCTGTGCCCTTCAGGCGTACCCCGACTGCGTTGCATTGTCAATATCCCCACATCGGGACTCAATAGGCAAATTAGCGGAGAGATAGCTGTCGTGTTTTTGTTCCAAGTTTGACAACCGCACCTTTCCGTAGCAGAGAACCGAGAGAGTTCGGTGAGATCCTCGCCCAGCTCATGAGTTACGTCTTCTCGAAGCTAGCGAGAACCAGTCAACCTCGGAGAAAAGCTCAGAGTGCGCGTCGAGGTATTTATCCCGAAAAATTACCTCGAATCGCTTATTGCCTCCGAGCTGTAATACGTGGCGTCATGTATCCAGGAAAGGTCCTATCCGAAGCTCGATAGCGCAATTTTCGAGTGGATAGCGCATCGCGATTGGCAACGAAAGTGGTTCTGGACAGCGAGCTGCTGAGTGTTTGACATAGCCACAGCAGGTGATTCTGTACGCCAGGGAGCAGTATAAAATGTAGACCAAAATCTGCCAAAGATCCCCAACCCACTTCAGTTCTCAGTACTCAGAACGACAATGAAGCTCACCGGACTCGTTGGACTCGCTCTTTTGGCACAAACCGCCTCTGCTCACTGTACGTAGCAGTCTGCCAGCCTGATTTTTGTCGTTTGTCGCGTCGCACACCACTGACATTGGCCGCTATAGATATCTGGACTACCCTCATTGCTGGAAGCACCCGCTCCACCGCTGCAGTCCGCCAACCATTGAACAACTCCCCCGTTGAGCTCAACGCCGTCAACTCGAATAACATTCGCTGCAATGTCAACCCCCGTGCTGCGACCGAGACCGTCTCCGTCGCTTCTGGAAGCACAATTGGCTTCGTCCTCGACAACACCATCTACCACCAAGGACCTGCCGCCATCTACCTCGGAAAGGCACCCAGCACTGCTGCAAGCTGGGATGGCTCTGGTGCTAACTGGTTCAAGGTGAGCACGAATCGGCACTGCTTATAATTTAGAGCAACACTGACCCCAATCGCCAGATTGCTGAATGGGGTGCTACCTTCAACCCATTCAAATTCACCACCGAGAACGTCAACACCTTGACGACTACCATCCCCGCCAACACACCTCCTGGTGAAGTGCGTATTCCTCTCTTTACGCGCGCCTTCCTCTCTTGCTAATTCCCTATTAGTACCTCGTCCGCATCGAGCAAATCGGTCTCCACGTCGCTGGTGCTCCTCAATGGTACATCTCCTGCGCTCAAATCAGGATCACCGGCAGTGGATCCGGCAACCCACCCAAGGTGTCGATCCCAGGATACGTTTCCGCCAGCGACCCAGGTCTCACTGTCAACATCTACAACCCCGTCCCCACTTCTTACCGAGTAAGCACACGAGCCCTTATTTGACTGGCTGACATACTGACAAAGGCGCTAAATAGGTTCCTGGCCCCGCTGTCTGGAGAGGGTAAAAGCCACCAGAGCGAATCTTGTAGTTTCCCTAGAATTTTTATTCTCTTGGGTTTTTATGTATATTTGAAGCAAATAAAGGATATTTAAATGTGCACCAATGCCTCTGAGTTGCAGGTCTAGCGGGTTGAGGAGGAGTGAAGCCATCGCATGAGATACACTGCAAGCCATTAGTTTGAGAAACCAAAACTAGGGGCCTTGCCTGCATACCTTATCGCTCCAGGTGATAGAACAACCCCAAGTCGCCACACAGGGGGGCTCTTGTAGTCACGCGTGTTACATACGCGTGACGCATCGCGCTCCGTCACGCTTCTCACCATCATTTCTCGAGAGCCACACCTTCCTTCCAACCCAGTTCACGAACCGGTCCTAGATGACTACGAAAGAAATT
This sequence comes from Volvariella volvacea V23, assembly GCA_000349905.1. Taxonomy (NCBI): domain Eukaryota; kingdom Fungi; phylum Basidiomycota; class Agaricomycetes; order Agaricales; family Pluteaceae; genus Volvariella; species Volvariella volvacea. The sequence continues at coordinate 600,037 of KB722743.1, read as the reverse complement.
GAAGACTACTTGACGAAGCATGTGTATATTGACCGCAATGTTGTATGTGCTCTTTCCAATAGTTCCCGCCCGGGGAAGGACAACAGTTGACATGTCCATTCTAATTCGTTCAGGTCACGTTCCGTTTCCTAAGTCGACATTTTGGGATACATGTAGATACAGCTAAAGAGTGAGAGTGCCGCGCTCGTACTCCGTGCTATGCCTTTTCGTTCTAATGGACCATTGAACAAGCAAGGGAACTCGCAACGTATCATCACAACGCCGGCTACAGGGGCCAAACGGTTTCGGCGACTTACATGCTCACTGGAGAAGCATACGTCGAACGCAAGGCACAACAAAAAGCACCTTTTAGCTCTCAAGATTCTGAGGCTTACGATGCGATGATAATGTATGACCCAACCCCGCCCGAGGAGGAAGTAGGTGCTGATTGTGATGAGGATGGGTATGGTGGAGGAGAGGATGTGACGGAGCACCTTATTATGGTGGTTAACGAAGGTGACTTGGAGGGTGAGTTATGGTTCTTATTTCTGTTGTGGATTAGGCTTAGGTTCATTGTAGCCGCGCGATCGCGATACGAGACAATCATGACCGAGCACGTCTACAGCGTCGGGCCTTCTCGTCTGATCGTACGTGTGCTCTCTTGACGCTATGAGGTCAGGTTTCTGATAGATCTCAACGAATTCAGGACGGCGTCTTGATCACCCACCCCACTGAGACTGTTCGCGAAATAGACAACAAAAATGGCGAAGAGTGGGCACACAAAGTCGGTAGACTCACATGCCCGAACATCAAGGTGATTTAGTACCACTAGTACCCTCGTCGGCTCTCCAACATTTCTGACCCATGACACTTAGCTCTGTCCTATTGAAGCTCCAAAGATGCTTCCGTTCCGTAGAACATCCACGGGTGGTCCCGGCCGCACTACAGCTGCTGGGCCAGCTGCTGGACCGTCCAAACCAGCTGCGAAGACAGATAAAGACGCCAAAGATGCGAAAAAACCCGAAGCTGCGAAGGAGACTGCTGGGAAGAAGTTTACTATTGACAACAAGAACAAGGCTCCAGTTGCTAAACACGAGGAACCGGCGGAGAATAAACAGAAGAGAATGACCTTCTTCCAGCCTAAAAAGTCTAACTCCGCGAAAACTGAAGAGAAAGCTGAGGATAGCAAGGTGAAAGGGAAAGGGAAGGAGAAGGAGAAGAAAGAACAGGCTACTGACAGAGAGACGGACACCGAGAAAGCAGGTGCAAAGACAAAGACAAAGGTAGCAGCAGCTTCAAAGTCGGCTCCCGAAGAACCCAAGGTGTGTAACCGACCCATCACCAAACTACAATTCCTCATTCGTTTCCTTTAGCGAGGGACAAAACGAAAGATATCCAGTGCACCCCACTCGGATGATGACTCTGATCAGCCAGCTGCCCCAGTCGCCTCGAGCAAGCCATCCAAGGGGCCAGCCGTACGGGTTCAACGAAATGTTGTAATGTCTTCTGACGAAGACGAAGGACCGGCTCCCAAAGCGGCTCAAAGCCGAAAGTCAAAAGCTGCGGCCCGGGATGAAGAGCTTGCACAGCGCGAGTTGAAATCTATGATGGAGCTTGATGATGGTTCGTTTCACTTTTGCCATGCACTAAACACTTGATGGTAATCAAACCCCCACTTTAGATAAAGTAATTAAGGAGAGCCGGCGTACAGCCTCGAACAATATGAAATGGATCTTGTCGGATGAGTCAGAGGCAGAGTCGGAGCATCTTTCAGCAGGAAAGGAGGAGGAGGACGAGTTCCAGCCAATGGGTCTTGCTAGTGATCGTGATGTGGAGATGGAGGATGCTACCGAGAGTAAACCAAAGCCAAAGAGGGTGGCGAAACCGAAGAAAGTGATACCAGTTGGTCGGAATGGATTGAAAAAGAAGAGAGTGATGAAGAGTAGAACGAACATTGACGACAAAGGCTATATCAGTACGTCATTCGAGTCTGTTGCTTCGCTCAGGCTGACGACGCCATGCTTGCAGTTACGGAAGACTATTCCAGTTACGAATCTGTTGACGAGGAGGAGCCGGAGCCTGTTAAGCCGAAGAAGGGCAAAGGTAAAGCGAAAGAGACTAAAGAGACCAAAGAGGCTGAAAAGACGGAAGCCGAGGAGAAGAAGAAGCCTATCACCGTAGGCGGTGGCGACACGAGCAAGCTTAAAGGTAGACCGTCTGGTGCTCACACCGAAACTGAGCCCGAAGAAGATGCAGCACCACCAAAGCCTGCCGCCAAAGCTAAACCACTGGCGAAGAGTGGTCCCTCCAAAAGCGGGAACGGCAATTCTTCTACGAAGGCGTCTGCAAAGCTGGCGAGAGGCCAGAAGAGCATCAACAACTTCTTTGCACCGGCGAAGAAGTAGAACTTTGGAATCGCGTTTCATACCTCAGCATGTCGTTTCAGTTGTTTTGGATAATCGAGTTGATGATCATTTTCGATAATTATGGCCTGATGTCTTGAGCACAGTGGTTGAGGTGATCTCGCGGACGAGAGGTCTTGACCGGTCCCACAAGGTCTGGCACTGCTTTGCATTTGCTTCCATGGCCAGGCCGATAGGAGTCGGTCGCGATTTGCCGCACCGCCCGGGTGTTGCTGCCGCTTTTTGGCTCCGCTTCTGTAATCTCCATTATCCTCCACCGTATCCGCCACGTTCGTTCGAGATGGATTTCCAACTTGTCGAACACCAAAACAATGAATAGAGAAGGTTAATTATAGCCGTAACTCTCGTCATCTGAGCAGGCCGCTTGTGCACAGGAAAGGAAGGGCCTGTCGAACTAGGCAGATGCTGCGATTGCCACAGACCCTATTCCCGCAACCCGGTGCCTGATGGCCTGATTTTTGATGGGTTGTCCAACCAAATAAAGCTTGCCATCACAAGGCTGTGTCTCCACTGGCCAACTTGAGTGCCGTCGAAGAACCGCTTTGGCGCCCGTTCCCTTTGTTGTTGTTACGACCCTCAGCCCCCCAACACACCGCCCACGTTCTCCCTTCCATTGACCATTAGCTGGACTACTGTTCCAACACCACTCAGGCCAATCGTCCCCCATCGCCTCTCTACCCCCCTCGGTTTTCACTGGTTTTGGGCTTGAAGTTCTCCATTCGCCATGCCATCGACAACGGGCCACTATGACCACAATCTCCTAGCTTCGGCGCCAGCGGCGACGAAAAAGCAGCTCCAGGTGTGTTGATCCAGTGATGGCTTGTTCGTATTCCAAGTTACTCACTGTGGCGCCCATTTTCCAACCCCTTGTTCCTCTCCCAATGGCCGTCCTCGCTCGTGGTGCCCCTCCTGTTCGTTTTGTAGGAAGGATATACGACAGAAATCCTCGCGCCCGTAAGAAAACCAGAGCCTGCGCCAGCCGCAGCAAGTGATCCCGAACTCGCACAACCCCGGTCGGGTTCTCGACCGCCAACAACTATCGACGATGCGGATTATTACCCTGAAAAGAAAGTACCCTTTTGGAGAACGACGAAGGGGATTGTTATCATTGTAATTGCCGTAATTGCTGTATTGGGAGCCGTGATAGGCGGAGCTGTCGGTGGTACCGTTGGCAGAAACAATAATTCCTCGTCTTCAAGTGAGTCGGACGGGCAAGATGGCACGATCGCGACTCCTACTGCAGAGGTTCCCATCCCTCCCAAGGGTTCGGACGTAAATGGCATCCCGAGCGGAGCAGAGCCCACACAGACGAACACTGATCCACGCGGCAGTGAAGCTGGACAAATGAACCAGGATGCCAGTCCCACGGGTGGTATAATGCGAGGAGATGCCTTCGTCATCAAGCCAGATACCAAAGGGAGCCATTATCACTAGGACATATTACTGTTGGGCTTGGAAGTATTTTGTTTATGAGGAAAGGGAGGGTCGCCTTTCTCTGCTCTGGGTAACTACATCGGTCGTGCTAGTTCATGACATCTCTCACGTCGTTTGGAATACCCCGAAGCTTGCTGCAATTAACTGTTCTCATGGTTGGAGACAATCTACCCCCTCCTCCCCAATTTCCTTATTAATTTTTCCCACTATCTACAGCTTATACTTACACCCCCCTTGCTACCTCTTCACTCACCAACGATAAGCCCTACCTAGTTCAATATGTTCATGAACGTTGATAATGACTCATCTACTGCTTGTCACTCTCATGCTCCTCTTCGTTCCTGGCATACACTTTTTTTACTATCCCCCTTTTTCCTAATCGGTGACCCAACGGACAATTCTATACCTTTCCTTTTTATTCGATCTACGCTTTCCTCCTCTTCCCTCTATGTTGTCGTGCGCAAAATGTGCAATGGAAAGCTTGTACAAATGTCACTGTTGCCGCGATATACTACTACTATCGAGATTATCAAGCTCGCAAGATGGTGCCAAGAAGCTCGGAACGAGCGCCAACTGCTCAACTTGCATCGAGACGACCTTAGACCCCAAAGCCCTCGTCGAGCGCCCGCTTTTCGGCGGGGCGCAATGGACAATAGAACTGCGATGGGGGCCTAAGCACGGCTGATGAGCCGATGGGTGCGTCATTTTTCTGCGGCAAAATATATGACCGTGAAGTGAAGGGTTGACTTATCGGCAGCTGCGGCCATTGCCCTGTGTCACTGGCAGTGGCCTAAACCAATTTAGCCTTCGACGCCTGCTCTCGAAGCCCTAGTCTCGTCACTCCCAATAATGAAGCATAACGAGCCCTATTTAGAGAGCTTGTTGTGCTCTCACCTCTGCCCGAGCCTCAGAAATGGCCGGTGGATTATTCTCGCAAATCCTATTGTTCTGGAGAGTATTCAAAGAGCTGATATGATCAATACGAGATTTTTTAGGGTGAATGTACAGTCCTTCACTACTGTCCACGCTACGCCATCCGATATACAGACATCGGGTTGAGGACTGCCAGCAATGGGCGGAGAAGCCTCCTGTCATTGTTCTCGACCCGAGGCTATTCATTTCTTATAACGGAGCAGACGACTCGTACAAATCCCTCATTTTCTGGATGGAGTCGAACCCAAGCACTTACATTTAGGCCCAGATGCTTTCCTCTACTCTAGAGCACATGCCTGGCCCGCTTCACGCACACGGTGGTACTACCACACCCACCTCGGTTGCTACTACAGTAGGTGCACGACAGGCTACGTTTTTGGTAAGGCTATCTTGCACACCATATATATCATAAACGCGATATCTCGATTATCTGGTTTGCTTCTATTTACTAGACACGACTTGCCCTTTGACTCCAAGCAACGGAACGGAAGAAAGCCCTGTGGCAGCTAGAGTCACTTGAGATTCTCACCACTGCTGGTTAGCACCCGATAATGGTACTTGTGCTCTCGCATCGCGGTGAGCCATGAGTCTGGGCATGAGGTGAAAGTTCTTTATTCATTAATTTAATAGAACTGTCTTAAACGGCTGCAACCGTTACTACGCCACACCGGGACGGCTGAGATCTATTCATCTTTCCGCTTTCAATATTCTTTACACCCTTGCTTTGGCAGTAGCATTCCACCGCACCTCCGTTACGGGGGTCTGTCTTTTCGGCAGCCTTTAATAGGGTAAACCGAAGATCAACGCCACGCAAGAAGTGACGCTAAAGGGTCCTCCGCACACCTATGCGGTTGTGACAATGGAGCCAGCTGCTTACGGACACGAGGCTTATATGGGGCCTAGCTTGCACCTCTTCCCCTTAGACATCCTTAACGTGACCTATTCTTAGAATATCGCTATGCCCGCATATGACCTTGCGCTCCTTCAACTGGCTTACGACCAGGCCCCAGCCACGAATAGCAATGGAACTCCAAATCACGAAAAGCCTAAAGTGAGTCTTCCGGCGTTTGCTCAGCAGAGGACTCGTCGAAAATTCTGTCCCCTTCGTAGACGGAAGAACCTGTAGAGACGACCCAAGCTGAAGCAGGTGGCGTGAGGAAGGTGCCACTCTGGAGAACGCGGAAGGGTAAGGCGATTATGATTGGTATATTGGCGCTGGTTATCGTCGCTGCTGTTGTTGGTGGTGTTGTTGGTGGCTTGGTCCGACGGCAGACTCGGAGCAACTCCGAGTTGCAACCCACACCTGCACAAGGTGGAGGTATTTCATATCCAACACTAACAATGCCCCCAAAGGATTACGAGCTCCCCAGGTAAGCTGACTTGGACAATATACAATTTTAAACCATGGTATTTTTGGTTTTTTAAATTTTATTTGTAGTTTCTATGCAACCGAGGATACGACACTGCCAACTCCCAGTCGTTATTTGCTTTGAATGTGCTTGGGGAACACTAGCTTATTCTGACATGTCTGACACCTGGGTTACCCGCTACCCACTCTTCTGTCGTTATTAGTACTGCCTGTATTACTGGCCCTTACTTCTTTCAATTTGAGTACATGTAATTATAGAACTAGAGCAGAGGATTGATTGCTTTAAATAGCTGTCTCTTAAGACGATCACACGAAAGATTCATTATAATAAGTTGAAGAAAAAACATCTAGCTTAGGGACTCTCCCTGCAGCTGGATCAATCCGGATGAGGGTGACTTTCTGGCGAACATGGAAGGGCAAAGCAATTATGATAGGAATATCTGACTGTCGGCATCTGCGGTAGTAGGAAACCCCTGTCACTATTCCCGACCTCGATGCTATTTCTCCTTGTAACGGAGCAGATGGCTCAGTCGAATTGTTTGTCTCCTGAGTGGAGGCTAACCTCACCATTTGTATTTAGGTACGTCCTGATGCTTCCTTCCACCCTAGAGCATATACTCAGCTCATTCCATACACAGCGGTGCTATTTGGTTGCTACTACAGCAGGCACTGGCAGTTACGTTCTTGATGTCACACGCTGCATACACCATATACACCATGCTCTGATCCTCTAGATTTACTAGATATTGTCTGCCCTTCGAGAAACGGATTGGAAGTAGCTATAGGTCCTGTGGCAGCTAGAGCCACTCAAAATCCTCAGTCCCGGCAGTTGATACCTGACAGCATAACTTTCCTTGCATAGTTATATCGCATTTGGCAAGCCGTGAGGTCTGGGCATGAGGTGGAAGATCTCTATCTATTAACACGACGTGTTGAACGGTTGCAACCGTTACTACGCCAAAACAACGCCACACCGGAACGGCTGCGGCATATTCATCTTTTCTTCTCGGACGTTTTTTACATGTACGGCATTTTTACTTTGGTCGTAGCATGCGGCTGTATACTGCATGATTGGAATCCGCCTTAACTTGGTAGCATTGAATAAGGTTAAAGGCGGACTACGCACACCCGTGCTTTTGTCACAATGGGGGGTCAACTGCTCATGGTTACAAGGAGTATATGAGGCTCAATTTGTGCCAACGGTCTCCACTTTGATATTTTTAATGCAGTCTATTCTTAGGGCACCCCCATGCCTGTGTATGATCTCGCACTCCTTCAACGATCGGAGCTCGGGCACGAATAATAATGTCGCTTCAAATCCGGCACCGGTAGGTAAGCCCTTTAGTGGTTGCCTGACGGGAGACTCATCGTAGTTCTATTCCTACGTTTTGTCTTGGGTGGAAGGTCATACAGAGGCAACTCAAGCTGAGGCGGTAGAGGTGAAGAAGACGCCATTCTGGAGAACGCGCAAGGGCAAAGTCATCATTGTTGGCTTCTTAGTGCTGGTTATTGTCGCTGCTGTTGTTGGCGGTGTTGTTGTTGGCGGTGTTGTTGGCGGCCTGGCCCGGCGGCAGAACAACTCACAATTCACACCAGATGAAGGGCAAGTGACTTCTGTGCCAGAAATATCAATCGGGCCAAAACCCACCGATACCATGTAAGTCGGTTTGGATGGCCTAGTATTTTGAGGCCTTGGTATTCTAATCTTTTGTATTCCACTTTATTTTCTATTTATAGCCAGCCCCACAGCCTACTATAGGCCCAGCCCGATAGGCTTGCTCGTTTAGCGATAGTTCCATCCCTGGTGCCCTTGTTAAAGTCACTTTCACCCTTACCCACCGATATTCCGTTATTTTCCCAGAGAATGCAGGCGCATCTTCACAGCCAATATTCAAGGCGTGCAAATCTACCACTTATATTGTAACCAGGAAGAAATGTAAGGTTGAAGATAGGTGACAGGTCAAACGAAGGCGGAACACTTGTTTTCCACTATCTTTTGCTTTTGTCGTGTTGGGTTGCCTGTATATGAACCCTCCATTACTTTTGTATTCGTCGTATTCCATTGTCTATACTTTTTCATTGTTGTCGTTGCACTTCGCATGTAAGCCCTGGGTATCACTTTGTAAAGGTCGCAGGCAGGACTCAAGCAGGACTGACTGTGCAGACTTTCGACTGGTGGGGCTGGGTGTCGCATTTGCTCACACCGTAGCGCTCCGGAGGTTAACCTTCAAGACGTGGTCAACGCCGCACAAGAAACGGGTCGTCAATCTGGAGGTGCATTTTGTACTGTGGATTGGGTTTCCAGGCCCCCCTAGAGCCAATGGTACCATAGGGAATCGAAATAGGCGGAAACATGATCTATACCATATCCTTCACAAGCTATTCGGTCTTCTTCAGTGGTTATTGGCTTTAATCTTATGGGAGGACATCTACTTACATAAAAATGTAACTTGAAAAGCCCCGATCTACACACTGTGTAGTCACAGGCTGGATGAGCTCCAGGCAAATACGAGTGGCATTCAAGGCTTCATTATAACAGCCCTCCTCACTGGTCATCCTTCTACAGCTTACGGTCGTCATGTCCCCGACAAGCGATACTCCTTATGACTTTGCGCTCCTTCAAACAGCCTACCATCAAGGCCAAATTGCCAATGACACGACGAATCAGATACCAATCAAAAACTCCAGTGTGAGTCCCTAAAGCTATTCCGTCATAGAAAATTATTCAGTTGTTTGGGCTGAAGAAAAAAGATTTAATTCAGGGACTCTCCCTGTGGCTGAGTCAACCCAGATGAAGATGCCATTCTGGCGAACATGGAAGGGCAAAGCGATTATGATTGGAATATCTATACTTGTCATCGTCTGTGTTATTGTTGGGGTAGTTGTTGATAAAGTAGTTCAGAGGGATGACGCGGATTATCACCCGCAGGAATCAGACTCATCGGAGTCAACGGCGTTGCCAGATGTTTCTATTGGCCTTAAAGGTGACGAAGTACCGCTTACCACAACGGGGGATATATATAAGTGAATCATGGGAAAGCCAGGTTGGGTACCATCTACCTCCAAACTCACTTTTCTCACTTTTAGTGCTTGCTTTCGTTTTATATGAGTCCGTCACATCCCGTCCACCAACTACTAGTGTTGTCCTTGTATTTATTCCGATCCGCCTGTATTTATACTCGATACTTTGCACTGAATCGCTGGGTATCGCTGGATATTGTTGCAGGAAAACGATTTAATTCCATCCATCGTTAATCACGCAGGTTGGTACTTTTTCTCCACGGATCCCATGGATATCACCTGAAATCAGTGGCGTTATCCAAGGACTGTCTCAAGGAAGGCACAGTTTGAGCTAAGGTGGTGCCTTCGTTCCTTGAATTGGTGATGATATATGATACCCGGTAGTTCACCGGTATCTGCCCATGAGTGATGAAGGGCACTTGGTGCTAACCTGGAGCAGTAGTCAATTCCTGGACATATCTTGATTAGTCCTTTCTTCGTGGTGCAGCGGCGGCCAACAGCTTTCCGAGTTTTCGCTGGAATTCAATCTATCATCAGGGTAGCGCCACTCATACATATATCTTAGGGTCAAAGGTCTCCATTATTGCTCGTTGCTGCCATGACAGACTGAATGAACCCCTGTCGAGCTAGAAAGGGAGGAGGGAACCGAATTCCAACCCCACACTTTCCTCGGTCACCTCCTGCCATTGAACTCACTTTTACGAGCTATTTTTATTCATGGCTTCGACTTCTACGAGTAACGCCTCTTACGATCTCGCACTGCTGAAACTTGCCTACGGCAATGCGCCTGCCAATACTGGGGACGGCGCATCAACTACATCTCCAGCTAAGAAAGCCAAAGTGAGTTCTTAGAGCGCTTACATGAAACCGTACCATTGGTTGCAACCGTCCTTGCTCTTTTTCTCGATTTTAAAGGACTTCCCGCATGGGGAACCAATATCGGAGAGGGAGATGCCATTTTGGCGAACGGGGAAGGGCATAGCGACTATCGCCGGGGTTGGTGTGTTCATCGTCGTCGTCTCCATTATTGGTGGAGTCGTGGGCGGATTGGGAAGTATCAAATCGATATCGACCTCCAATAGCGGTGGCGGGGCACCGCAGTCTTCATCCAGTTATTCGATTCCCCCCAAGTACGATTCCACTGAGAGGACTACTTCAACTGCAAGGTAGCGTCAATGCAATGCATATAGATGTTATGGCCAGATGCTAATCACTTTGCATTTCTAACCTTATAGCAGTTCTTCGTCCTTCAGCTCGCCACTGCCGACGTCCCCAGCTAACAGCATCTGAGCGCTGAGGAATATGACATTACTTTTCTTACCTGCTATTCCTCATTGTTTTTATTCCAACTTGGTTGTATTCCTTCGATCTTGAAAAGAAACCCAAGGGACTAGCTCTTGCTATGTGTGTAATTATCCAATATTAATCAAAGCAGAGAAACAAATCACTTGCGCTATTTAGATCGTTCAATCCCACCGCCATTGCAACAATGACAGCACAACCATCACTATATCCGCTAATCACTGAAGACGATATGATGGTGCAGGCGATTCCACCCCTGTCTGTCCTTGATGCCCCTCATCGCCGTATACGTAACCGAAATCCCCAGCCTGCGTCCCCTCAATGTAGTCACAAATTCCTCGTAGTACTTGATCCGAGTTCATCATCGTTCTTTGCATACTACTACCGTACCTAGTGGACGGTAATGGAAAAGGTAGGCTCTTCCACCGGGCGAGAGCGTGACACCGGCCCATTTTCACTCGCTAGTGCTGGGTTATCTCCATATCCAACGGCATGAGCAGCTACCGGGAAGGGATGCAGTGAAAGCCCTAGAGGTCGATTGGGTCGTAGTCTATTGCTGAAGCCACCACTTTGCCCGCTCATAGTGGTAGGTTGCAACGAACTAGCGGACCGCGTATTGTACAGTGTGGTGCTAGTCGCAGTCGTGGTATCATTGCCGTGAAAATGAGTGGGCACCTCGTATTTGAAGCATTCTGATGAGCTAGGTCTGTATCGGCGGCGCCGTGTGCAGAAGAACAACCCGAGAATAATCAAGGCAAGTCCGGTGATACCAGTAGCGGAACCACCGATAATCGCTCGTTTACTCTAAGGTGGATGTAAAAGCGTATCAAGAACTGGGGAAGGGGTGGAACTTTATACCGACTGAACAAGCGTTTGCGAAGATGACTGAGGAGCCGGTGTTTGTGTTGAGAGGTTCTGACGAAGTTGTCCGAGAAGCAGACAGAGGGCCATTTGAGATGTCTGTCGAGATTGCACTTGGGTGTGCATTGGCAATTGATCCTACACCAGATAACATCGCACTAGTTGGGATCTACAAGGTAATGAAGTGCCATGCAGGTCTGAAGTTCGCGAGTTGAATAAGCTACAGCTTTCGCAGCATCTACAAAGGAATTGAACATCGAGATGGATGAGGGGTTAATTGCGTTGCCAAATATATGAATAACGGCATGGGAAACAATGGGATGCTCACCTACCCAACTATTCCGGTGGCACAGTGCGATGTAGGTCTTGTCGCGGCGCAATAAAACCAGATGGCTAAAGTTGAAATATTTGTCAATCTAAGAGAATCATGCAAAGCAAAGTACACCAACGTTCACTAGCGTTCGTTAAAACCAAAGGCCAGGCCTGAATTGGACCAGAAAAGTCCGGTCTACGACCTAGGAAGCCACTACTAAATCCCCCCGGCAATGGAGCGCAAGGAGCGTTGAAGGAGCTCTGCGTTACATCGTGAATACTGAAAGAAGCGTGATTTAGCGTGATTTCGAGCGTAGGACATACAGCATCTTACTCTCCGCCGAAAAGGAATAAAATAACATCCCCTTGTTGCCCAGATACTGTAGGGGGGTTGTAGAAGCTTCCTTCGACACCCACTGTTACCTGCATACTCCTATTAGCCATTTATTTGCCGTAATATACTCGAAGCTCACCGTATGAGTAACTTGAGCGGTACAAACCAATAGGAAGTAAGATATTAGGCAGAGAATAGGAAAGTAGTGTACAGCAACGCTCTTCAGGAGTGGGTGTCAGTGAGTGCTGAAGAACGCTGGGTGGGATATGCTACTTGGACTCTTCATGGGAACTGGTTGCACTCATCAAAGTACATTCACATTAAACACGAAAATAGATCGTCGGTTCACTTGAGCCACTTGCAAGGTCTCTTCGGACTAGCAGTATTGATTGAAGGCAACATCGAGCCTGTGCATAGGTACCATACGGATTGGGGCGCTTCATTTCCGCACGTATTGAGGACGACGATCTACGGTTTGATGATTTCATTCGTGCCGATGTTGGGACAAACGTGGGGTCAGCAAAGAAGGACACCCGACATCTGAGAACTATGAACCTAGACCTACGAAGGGTGACAGCGTGGGTGATTTCATCTCCAGCCCAGGACATTTGTTATATAACTGTCGAATCATTTGAGATAACACATGGATTGATTCCCTTCTATCTTCCTCCCATCATAATAGCGAACGTGGCCGCATCAAGAGCATTGTTGGTCCGGCATCAGTGAACTTAAAATTTGTTCTGCATCGAGACGAGACGAAATGGGATTTGTTGAGGTAAGGCAAATTTTCTTGTTAAAAGCTCACAATTTGAACAGAGAGCGGCTATAGGTTGCCCATATCTCTTCCGATATTCCACGGGGAATTAGAGTGTCCCTAACTCTCGGTGACTGATGGGGAATTAGATCTTAGGCGTAATAATACAATTGGGTGCGTCATCTCTTGATTTGCTCTGATGATGTATTGCAACTCCAATTGGAATTGGGCGGGGTGTATGCGCGGGTTACGGCGAACCGATTGCTCGTAGTGCGATTCCATCAAAGGTGGTAATGCGGCTAAGCGGCGGCTCTAATTCTTCAAAAACCTTTGGGTAAGAGGCCACATTTGGGGACAGTTTGATCATCAGGAGGCCAACGGAATAAAACTATACCAACGGTGACAAATATCGCAGTGAAGGGCACGCAAAAGTTGCATGGAAGTAGCTCACTGGTCTGCACTAACTTCCCCACGCGTGTTTCGTCATAACGCGTCGCCCAACTCTGCTCAGCCCCAAGTAATGATTGGAAAGAAGTGACATTCCTGCTTGAAGTCATCCCTCGGGGCGAATCGCCAAGTTCGCGATCACCACCTATCGTATGTCCCTCGAACCTGCCGGGCCGTTGTGTACCGTGGGATACTTCCAGAAATACCAACAGTTGATGCCTTTGTCGACTCGACCAGCTCTCGACCAGCCCGATCTGCATCCATCCATTGCTGGAATGTCCTGAATCGCACCTTAAGAGGCATTTAGAGTCCATAGCAAGGTGAAAGATGTTAAGGTTTCGGAGCAATAGAAGATGGGTCAAGTCCGGGGCGTACTGGGGGGAACGTGGGTCGCTGGCGCCTTCTACCGCAAAGCCGATAAATGCATCTTCTATCATCAGAATCGGAATTATATCAAGGGTAAACTCGACGTAATGAGGGTCCTACCCTCATTTTGAGATTGGCTTGGGCTGAGGAGTCTCTATCGCCGCATTTAGAGGCCTGCCATCAGGATAGCATTCTAGCCCAGTCATGCGACCCCGCACTGATGTCGGAAGGTCCGTTGTTTGGGATGGGGTTGTGCTGGTATGGAAAGAAGAAGGAAAAAGCAGAATATATGCGCACTGGAGGAAAAGTGGAAAAGAAAATTTGGATGATAATCCCAGTTTATACACAAAATTCAATGACGTCGATTATAAAATGGCCTTTTAAATATCAAACCGCCTCTGAATCGCCCTCCTGACTCTCGTCTCCCTTGTGGCCTCGACTCTATCATGACCTCCATTACTGATCCTGCAACAATCGGTAAACCCCAAAAGCAGAGGAGGCACGTTCGCACGTTGACGGGTCCGTCTCCTGTTCGACACCAACACTGGGCTGGGCTGACGCTACGCAGGTTACCTCCCGGAAACCGATGCGGCTGGGAAGGAGAAATGGCCCAAAGGCGAGGAGAAGGTCTGGAAGGATGGTATCCGAGGCATAGATGCAGGTATGTCGCTCTGATATCTCGTCCGCCTGATTGGTTGTTCTAATGACCCATTGATAAGATGTTCCATCTATCACCAAGTCATTCGTCAATCACGTACACACATCCTTGGCTCGTCAAGCATACAACCTTGGTATTGTGTTTCTCGCTATCTACAACTGTATGCGCTCACTATCGATCAGACGATCTTGGTGCATACCAAGCCGCTGCTTTGTCTGTCCGTGACAGCTTGCTGGTGGGTGTGCTAGTCAAGTGGAAGTTTTCTGATAACTGATCCCGTGCCACCAGTACAAATGGAACAAGACTCAGCTGCACTATACCCGAAAGGCACCAAAGCGGGCTTATTACCTCTCCTTGGAGTTCCTAATGGGACGTACCCTGGACAATGCAGTAAGAGCGTCATATTGACCATGGAGGTACCCGCATGACCAAACCCGTCCCAAATGTAGCTCCTTAACTTGGGATTGAAAGACGAGTACAAGGACGGTGTCAAAAAACTCGGTTTCAGCTTGGAGGATATCCTCGAGCAGGAACGGGATGCTGCTCTAGGAAACGGTGGTCTAGGGCGATTGGCTGCATGCTACCTCGACTCCTCTGCGTCTCAGGTGAATACCTTCTTATACCCGATATGACCGCTGTATGACGAACGAGCACCAATCTAGGAACTCCCTGTCTGGGGTTACGGCCTCCGCTACAAATATGGTATCTTCAAGCAATTGATCTCTCCCGACGGCAATCAACTTGAGGTAAATTGAGTATTCCAATACGATATGTATATATTAACATAGCCTAGGCTCCTGACCCATGGCTTGACAATCAAAACCCCTGGGAGGTAATGCAATTTCCTTCCGTGCTATATCAGCGGCCGCTGATGATTAAATAGCTCCCCCGTCTTGATGTTTCCTACGAGATACGATTCTATGGACACGCGGAGCGCTTCCTCGATGGAAGTGGTCGCGCCGCCTGGACTGGTGGTCAGGAAGTGTTGGCCATCGCATATGATGTTATGATCCCCGGTTACAACACCACAACAACCAACAACTTGCGACTCTGGGAAAGTAAACCCAAGCGTGGCTTCGATTTGAACTCCTTCAATGGTAAGCATCCCGATTCCCGTAGATTACGGATCATCTGAATACACAACTTCTGCAGCTGGTAATTATGAGGCTGCTATCGAATCCTCGAACAGTGCAGCGGCCATCACCTCTGTCCTGTATCCTAATGACCACACGTAAGTGCTATCTTCACTTAGTCGTTTTCCTTCCTCTAAAGATTGGTTTCTTTCGCAGATCTTGTAAGTTCAAGCATTGATTCTTCCTAGGTCTTATCTAATCCACTCTTAGTCGGAAAGGAGCTTAGGTTGAAGCAACAATAGTAAGCCACGAGCTTCAGGGAGATCACAACGGTTCTGACATGCCCACAGCTTCTGGACTGCAGCAAGTTTGGCAGACATCATCAGACGATTCAAGAACATCGGAAGGCCGTTGACTGACCTCCCTGACTGTACGTCACAGCCAATCCTTATTCCTTGTCTTTCTGACATGTACCCGGTGCAGATGTCGCGATTCAACTCAACGATGTATGTCGTCAATGCACCTCGATCATCATCTCTGATACTGACATTCTGTTAGACTCACCCAACCCTTGCCATTCCCGAGTTGATGCGCATTCTCATCGACGAGGAAGATTTCGCGTGGGATGCTGCATGGAAGGTCGTCACCAACGTCTTTTTCTACACCAACCACACCGTGCTTCCTGTACGATCCAATTCAATGCAACGGTCAATCACTCTCTGATCCCCGTACAGGAAGCGCTTGAGAAATGGCCTGTTCCCCTTGTCGAACACGTCTTGCCTAGACATATGCAAATTATCTATGATATCGTGCGTTCATTGATCTATCTTCTGCATTACGCGATACTGATGCTCTCTTGGATAGAACTTGTAAGTATTCTGTAAATCAGCAAGGATTAGAACACTGAAAATCTTCGGACTCCCAGGTTCTTCCTGCAGTGTAGGTGAAATGACATTGTGCTTAACCACTGGCTCATATTTTTTATAGCTGTGGAAAAGAAGTTCCCTGGCGATCGTGACCGTCTTGCACGCATGTCTTTGATTGAAGGTTAGCCCCCTCCATAGACCGAGCTATCGTATAATATTCAACCCGGTGACAAACAGAGGGAACACCCAAGCAAGTTCGCATGGCCTACTTGGCTTGCATCGGTAGCCGAAAGGTTAATGGTGTCGCCGAGGTAAGCTCTTCTTGGGTATATTCTGTGATATAGTTTGGATCAACTGTTCTATAGTTGCACAGTGACCTCGTTCGAACCACCATCCTCAAGGACTTCGTCGAATTCGAGGGTATCAGCAAGTAAGTCAACATATCTCTACAACTATCAGCTCCTGACCAAGTGGACAGATTCGGCAATGTCACCAATGGCAGTAAGTTGTACCTCGTTGAGTCCTCGAGCGCGTACTCAAAATGATGCAGTTACACCCCGCCGATGGCTCGATCAGTGCAACCCCGAACTTAGCACTCTGATCTCCAAGACCTTGAAGCTTGACAAGGGTGTTTGGCTCAAGGACTTGACCAAGCTCGAAGGCCTCCTCAAGTTCACAGAGGACAAGGAATTCCGGGAGAAGTGGGCTGCTATCAAGCAAGGAAACAAGGAGAGATTGGCGAAATACGTTCAATCAACATTGGGCTTGACTATCAATACCAAAGCAATGTTCGATGTTCAGATTAAGGTTAGTTTCAAATTGTAGTCTATCAGCTCTGATTGCTGATGGGATTTCGTCTGTTTAGCGTCTGCACGAGTACAAGGTAAATTCGTTTCCTCTGATGGGTTAAAGAGTAGCGCTCAAGACTCCATAGCGTCAAACCTTGAACATCCTAGGTGTCATCCACGTACAGCATTATTTCTTTTTTTCTGGGACACTCGCTTACAGGTCTTCTTGTAGCGCTACTTAACTCTCAAGAAGATGACACCCGCTGAACGCAAGAAGGTCAACCCCCGTGTCGTCTTCTTCGCCGGAAAGGCTGCTCCTGCCTGTAAGTAAACGCGCCTGAGAAATTAAATTCCGTGTTGACTTTTGATTACCAGACTACATTGCCAAGCTGGTCCGTTTGTACCCTTGTCCTTGATAAAATATTTATCAACGTTTGTTACAGACCATCCGACTTATCGTCAACGTTGCACGCATCCTCAACAACGACCCCGAAACAAAGGATTACCTGACGCTCTACTTCCTTCCCGACTACTCTGTCTCGCTGGCCGAGGTGTTGATCCCTGCTTCTGATATCAGTCAACATATCTCTACTGCAGGAACAGAAGCTTCAGGTACCTCCAACATGAAGTTCTGCTTGAACGGTGGTCTCCTTTTGGGTACCGTTGGTAAGTACATCGACTTGATATTAGAGCTGTTAGCTTACCGACCGGTTAGATGGTGCCAACATTGAGATTGCAGAGGAAGTCGGCGAGAGCAACGTCTGTAAGTGAACTTCACATTACATCTTTTGGTCTAGTTGGGGTAACAATCGCATTTTAGTCTTCTTCGGTCACCTCACACCGTGAGTATTCGTAAGGCTATTCTCGTCAGTGCTAGTGCTGATTCTGGAATAGGGCTGTTGAGGATCTGCGATACCAGCACTTGTACCACCCCGTACCGCTAGAGCAGAAATGCCCCGCCCTCGCGAACGTCTTGAACCAAATCTCTTCAGGCTTGTTCGGTGATGGTGGTATCTACGAACCGTATGTACCTTGTGTAAACGCGGCTAGATGGAGACTCATTTTAATTCACACAGGCTCCTCAACACGATTCGTCAGAGCGACTACTACCTGATCACCGATGATTTCGATTCCTGTAAGTCGAGCTATTGATTGTGATCCGTGACCTGCTCACGTTATACATAGACATCGCTGCTTTGGCCATGGTCGATGAGGCCTATACCGACCGCGATGAGTGGATCAAGAAGTCTATTAGGACCACCGCTAAGGTACGCTCGAATATACCATTCTCATCAACCATTAACTCATCTAACCTTCGTGCTACAGATGGGCAAATTTAGCTCTGATCGTGCCATCAACGAGTACGCCGAGAGTTACTGGAACCTCGAACAGACAACTGTTCCATCATCTGCTTAAACGACATGTTTTATTGCGAGGGCATTGCGCTGCTGTATCTGTACCAAAATGTCTGTATTTGACGCTTTACGATTTGATGTGTTATTTTCCTTTGTCTATCTACTACTGGACATCTAGAATGCATGTTTTTGTTGCCTATCTATTTCTTGGGTCAAGGGTCAAAAGGTGGAATAGCCCAAGGCTATATCGTAATACTCGTCTACAGCGTATCATGACCGGAAGATCTGTAGAGAAATGCCCTTCATGGCGCATTCTTCTTCGAGAGTCTTCCAATCGTCAAGAAATTCTAAGTGCACGTCAAAAAAGATCCTGTCATACCCCAATCTTACGAAGCCTACTAGAACCTTTTTGACGGTGGACCCCGGCGATCGGATCCAATCAATTACAGGCCCTAAGTTTTGCAAGGTCGATCGGGAATATTTGTTCATGACTTGTAAACCAACTTCCTCCAACCGACCCGGTAGTAAGGAAAAGAGGGAAGGAGGAAAAAAGGAAAAGTAGTGGAAGGCGGTAAGGGAAGGACAGGCATTAAGCATCCTGAGAGCATATGGCATATGGCCATCGGTGGAATCGCCGTACCAAGGATTACCGCCCGACGTTCGAAAGTGGAGGGAGGTTAACGAACGTCCAAGGCCATTAATTTCTAGCAGCTTGATGATTTCTTCCGTGCCATTGATGCTAAGAGATGCAGGATATAGGACGAGTTCGCGAAGGGGAATGACGATGTTGTTACGATTTCGTTCCATTTTTTCAGCATTTCCCGTAGAGTCGCTTTTTCGCGTTATCCTAGAGGCCAATTTAAGGAAGAATGGTGGGAACTCCCGATACCACCCAAGCACCAGGCGTGAAAGGTTAGGGAAGGATGAAGGGAGTTTGGCAGAGTGATTATCAGGGCTCCAGTGGAAGAAAATCTCGAGGTTGGTTAGGTTATTGCAGATCTCTGACCCCAAACCGGCGAGCGCGGTGGTCATTACGATACGAGGGTTGTCCGGGTCGTTGTTCCTATTTCCGATGATAACTGATGTGAGGTTGGATTGGTTGGACTGAAATATTCTGAGGCGATTCTTTGGCTGTATGCGCAGGAACAGCCACTCGACGTTGATGAGCTGTAATGTTCGAAGTTTGGTGCATTGACCAAGGCAAGCCTCTACGGTTTCTGCATCTTGGAAAAGGTATCCGGCTGTTTGGTGCCGAGAAGCACCCGTACGAGTCAAAAGAACGAGGTGTTGGATGAGGTGAGGATATTTTTGGAAGACAATGAGATGCCTTTGAAGTACTTCCGGTGGAAAAATGATGAAAACGAACGTCGAGTAGAGGGTAGGCGTAATGACTTCGTACCAGCGTGAACACACTAGTCGGAGGGACGCCAACAACTGAAGCTGTGCGCTATACTGGCGTTGGACGCGTTGAGATTCTTCATATACCCCACCTAAGCGAATTGTAGGCCAACAAAGCTCACCCAAAGCGGGAGGGGAGAAGTCTGACAGTATAACAAGCAGAATTTCTACCGGCAAATGGGCCATCACAGTATACTTTAAGTCGTTGCAACGTGCGATAGATCTCTCGACGGGCGGAGCTTGAATACTAAGGGACTTGCCAGAGGACCATCGGAAACTGTTCATAAAACTCAGCGTATGGCTTATCTAGGGTAGACACTCATCACCAAGGGATACTAGTACACATTGCCAAGGGAACCGTGCTTTCCTGCCTTCTATGCAACACAATTGCTTGGGAAACTCATGATCCTTTTGGTGGAAGTAAAAGCATACAGCCTATATCTTTTTCTGTGTAGTACAAGAGCAAGACATGGCCCTTATTATTAAAGCAACCACCCTTGGCCCATTGCGCGTCCTGCTTTCTAAACAGGACTACCGATAGATAGAGTTATATCTCGACCTTCCTCTTTCAATGATTCTAGTATTGAAATATCCTGATCGTATGAGCCCTTGTTGCCAGGTATATTTATGTAAATATTTTCTAATGACCCGTACAGAAAGCGTGACTGGATCATGGATCCAAAGAGCCCGGGAGTGGGTGGAAAGCATCCATTGAAGTAAAATGATCGAAGGGAAGGCAGAGGTGGTGCCTCTAATGGAGCAGCAAGGTTCAGGAGCCGAACTGCATCGTCCTCAGGATTTTTACATTCTAATATGAGCTCCTGCAGAGTGCTGTCCCCAAGACGTCGAAGGAGACTACATAATCGCTGCTCGTCATCAGTAAAAGAGAGGTTGAGCACTGGGCGCTCTAACGGGCAAGCAGAGCTTCCAAGGAATTCAACAACATTTGGGAGGTAGGCGTGCCTCCTTTGTACCAAATACCACACAAAATTGGCTGAAATCCACAAATGGGCCACAATGATTTTGGTGATTCACACGGGTTGAGGTAGGAGTTTCCAAGGCCAGGTAACACTCTATCAGAACGGCCTGGTGTTAATGACGTCGGAAAGTAAAGAGGAGTATGAGGATACAATTGGGAACGAGGGGTGGACAGAGCAACATACGGCTACTGATACTAGAGGATGAGACGAACTGGGGGAAACAAATAAAGAGATCTGAGAAAGCGAGTGTGTAGGTGTGTGCACTGTCTGACGAGAGCGAGAACCAGGTAAAAAGTCAACTAGTAGGGTAATGAACAAAGGCGGGGAGTATAAGGGGTTAGGTGATAGTAAAACGAAAAATCGTCACTGGAGTCAAAGGTGTCCATAAGAATGGTATAGTATGGTGATATGGTATGAGTGATATGGTATATATGCAACGTTGAACATGAATGTAGGCGTGATTGCAACCATATTCAAAGAGGGGGAAAGGGCGTAACGGAAAATTATCTGGTAAAGGTGAATATACCAGTGTTTGTATTGTGGCCCGAAACAGTAAACTCGTGTCATGGCATGTCGAAAAGGCGAGCTGAAAATGTCAAAACGGGAACAAGGAGAGGAAGGAGGGTGGAATATTTGTGTCCGAATTGGGGATACGGCAGGCATGCGGAAAAGTGGGGAAGCAAACTATTTCGAATAGATGGAGGAACGGGGTAGTTAAAAACGACAGTCCAAGCAGGGGGGAGGATGCCCGCTCACAAATATAGAAACGGGGAGAGGGATGGCTCAGTTTGAGCTATTCATGCAGATTTCTCTGCAGTAGTATCATCACCAGAGGAGCTTATAGTCGCTTGTGGGGTAACTGCATCCGGGACAGGGGATGGTTCGTCGCCAACACTCTGAACAACAGTTGTAACTTGGGTGGTATCAGAAGCAGCTGAAGGGGCAGGGACGTCCTCTGTAGTGGTAATAGGAGCAGGACTTGGTATTTCCTCAATACTCTCTTTCTTAACCGCGGGCTCTGGTGTCTCTGCGATGGGCATTTGGACAGATTCTTGTGGAGCAGGTGCAGGTTCTAGATGAAACACAAAGTTAGGCACGCATATAGTCAAGATGTAGCTTCTCCAGCTCACCTTCGACCACTGCGGGTGTCGATTCTACTTCAATGACTACACTCAAAGTAGATGGCACCACATCAGTTTCTTCAACAGCTGCTGATTTTTCATCAACAGGTTGAGGGGTCGAGATAACAGGTGATTCTGCAGAGACTTCTGGTGTCGGTTCGGGCTGACTTATTGGCTCTGGTTGAGAAGCAGTCTGAGGTGACGACTCTGGTTCGGGCGTCAGCTGGACTGTGTCTTCCTTTTTCTCTGGCTCTGCAATATCAAGAGATACTACAGCCGGAGTGGGAACTAGACCAGATGCAGCAGCTTCCTCCTTAGGAAGATCAGAACTCAACGGCTCTGGCTTCTCACCTTCAACTGCGTCCTTCGCTATCGATGCTGATTTTGACTCGTGATCCGGTTTTGCAACGGTATCCAGGGCGGAGGCGACAGGAACGACAGGAAGTGGTGCTACTTCTTCAGCCTTGTCCCCCTCTCGACTAGCCAGCGGAGCTTGTTCTGCTTCTCAGTCAGATTTAAAGCTATGCTCAGGCTCAGGAGCAGGAGCAGAGACGGGCTCAGGTTCAGGAACAGGTGCGGGTGCAGGATCCAAAGGAGGCGGTGACGCAATAACAACAGCTTCCGGTACAGCAACTGATTTGGTTTCCGGTTCCTCGATGGGTGTGGCGGGTTTGGCTTCAGGTTCAACTTTCTCCTCCTTCGCTTCCTTCTTGACCTCGACCTCTGGAGCAGACACCACCACCTCCACTTTCTCTTCCTTTGCTTCAATCTTGACCACCATTGGCTCGATGGCTTTCACCTCAACCATAGACACTGGTGCAGCAGTTGCTGGCTCGACAACTTCAATTTGAACAGCAGGAGCCTGATCTTGCACTTGCTCCTGAACTCGGTCTTTATCCTTGACTTCAACGGTAACTGCAACGCTCTCGACTTGAGGTTGAGGCTGAGAGAGTGGTGCTTGTACCTGGGGCTCTTCAACCACAACAGTCACCGGCGCCGGAGGCTCTACTTCACCGCTCTTCTCTGGTTCCTCAGTCAAAATCTCACCCATCTCGCCAATACCCGCCACAACCCCAGCTCCAGCTCCAACAGCAGCTACAGTAGCAACTGCCGCTGTGGGTGTCGTCGTTGTCGTTGTCGCGCTAGCGGGAACAGGGGCAGGAACAGCAGGGGCAGAATCTGCAGCCAGCATTGACACCGCGGCCCCCGTCGTAGCCGCTCTAGATCTTGCAGCAGGAACAGGTGGTACCAGCGGCAAAAGGCTCACGCTTGCGCTTTCACTCCATTTCCTATCTTGGTCCTTGTCCTTCTCTCCCTTGTCCTTCTTCCCTGCGACTGAGGTGAAGAAGCTGAACCTCTTGGCTATTGTGGCGGTGCTTGATTTGCTTGCTTTAGGCGTGGAAGGGGGTACAAGTGCTTTGAGTGTTATACCTGCACCTGTGGTCGTAGTCGTGGTCGTAGTTGATGGTTTGGAGGTGGGTGCAGCAAGTGAAGGTAAAGTACTAGCAGGCTGAGCATCCGGCGAAGCCAAAGGAGGAGCCAACTTGGCAATTTGAGATGGGGGCTTGACATATTTCTGCTCAATAATAACATACTCCACTGGAACAGCAGATGAAGCAGCCCCAGACCCAGCACCAACCACACACCACTCGCCCGAATTTCTCAGCTTATAGATCACAAACACCGGCCACACAGTCCTCGGCGACCCTTTCTGCGTCCTGCCCTTCTTCTCTTCTTGGCCATGGGACGAGCCACGAATGGTAATCAGCCCTGAAATTGGGTCCAACAGTGCATCAGACCAGAAGTCGACAAACACCTCATCGAGCTGTATACCCCTCACATCCGTCGACCTGGACACCAACTTCAACCCCTCCATTGCCAGCTCCTGTTCCCTCTCCTGCTGGTGCTGCTGGTGCTGATGATCTGACGAGCGGGAGTACAATGTCAGGCTGGCGATATCGCTGCCTGCACTGACAAAGAATCCAAGGGCAGGAGACCGGGCAGTGGATGCTCTATCCGCGTTATGCGCAGTAGTGGTCGTAGCAGTCCCACTCGTCGTAGTCGTTTTGGTAGTCGTAGTCGTCCTAGCTGTGGTAGTTGACGTTCTCCTATTCAAATCCTCTGCTTTAATCCCACTACTGCTCACACCTCCAACATCGGAGGACAACCCCAACTCCAAGGAAGGCTCCACTTCCAAATTAAAGAACCCAGACGAAGTAAACTTTGCCCAGTCTGTGATCGTCATCTCGAAATTGCTCTGTTGAAAGGTAGGCGATAGAGGCGATAGAGGCGTAGTCGTTGAGTCCAACATCTCTGATTTTCTTCTAGCATGCTTACTCGCCTGAGCTTGCGAATGTGCAAGACTCGGGCTGCTATTCCCCTTCTTCGAATCAGGGGTATCATTCAGCGAGAATGACCTCCGTCTACCAACTCCAACTCCAGATCCAGACCCGGATCCAGACGTCCCACCGCTCGTGCTCCTCAGCATGCCCTCAGGCGAGGTGGGTGAAATCGGCGAAGCAAGTCCCAACCCCAACTCCAGCCCAAACTTATCCTTCTGCAGGCCAACGATGGACAACGAAAGTCCCTCCGGGATCTGTCCAAAGAACCTCAGCATCTCCTTTGCCACGACCTTCTCCAGGCCGTCTTTCTCTAAGGCATCTTTGATCTTTTTCCATGCGTCTGCGTCGGTCTTGATTAACTCGACGTCGACGTCAGCTTTTACGGCTTGGATTAGGAGCTTGAGAGGGTAGTATGAGGGTTTGGTTGTTCCAAGTGGGAGTTGGGTTTCTAGACGGATGTAGAGGGCTGCATGTTGATGTGTTAAGAACCTTGGTCTTGGAAGCAGCGGTGCGTCCGTTAATGGTGATGGTGAAGACGCGGTACCATATGGATAGTTATGAATGAGCTCAAGTAGCCGTGTTGGCATGTGCTGCGATGCAGCTTCATCCCTGTACAAATGTCATAATCAGTAAACATGAAGACACATGATAAACAGAACGAAGGGGATAAGACAATACCTGTCAAAAGCAGGAAGCCAACATCCAAAAGTGGAGAAAGAAAAAAACCAAACAACAGAACCCAAGGAGTGACAATAGGAAAAAAAAAGAGGAGAAAAAAAATCGTAATTTACCCATTTAATCTTAGCCAAAAACAAATGCTCAAAGATCTTGCCCAATCTCTCTCACTTTTCATAAAACCTCTTCCAATTTTTATCATACTTATACACATCCTCCTCTTCCTCCTCTCATTCGCCTTCATTGTCTTCTCTTCCCTCTTCACCCAACACCACCTCTTTCACTTTTTTTCCTCCATTAAGCCTCGTTTTCAACCTCCCACCCATAAGTTTCGAAACACCACTCTTGCTCTTCACACCAGCCCCGGCCCCAGCACGACAAGCCTTGGCCCGTCTCCCAGGTCTCTTTTTAATCCCAATCTCACCCCCGCTCAATATTTATTCACCAAACATCTTCGATATCCTGCTCCCCGAAATCCCATTAGCCTCCGCATGAGCAGCCAACAAGCTCATAATCTCAAACAACGCCTTTAGCACCTCCACATATTTCTTTTTTTCTTTCCCTTCTCCGCTCAACAACGCCGACGACTGATGCGTCAAGCCAATTGTCTTTGTTCTGCTTACTAGTAGCAGCGGAACTAGGATCTCCAAGAAGGCTCGTGTGGGATGGGAAGCGGCGACTTCCTTTCCAAAGAAGGATTTGTACCACTCCTCCATGGCGAGAGGGGATACACCTTTTCCACCACCAACATCTTCCAAAATCAAATGTCTCAATCCCCATCTAAGCACGGCGGCAACATCGTGTGGAGATCGTGTAGACTCAATCTCGGATTTAAAGGCAGCTGTGGGCGACAGTGCGCCTGAGGACTCGGCCGTAAAGGCGTATGGTGCTGGTGGAGTCACTCCCAGCTTGGTTGTGGAAGTCGAAGTGGGAGCGGAAGTGGGCGATGTAGTGGATGGGGAGAGTGACAGATAAGGTGAGTTGATGGCGTTGATGTATAGGGAGATGAGTCTCTGCTGAGTTTCAGGTGAGGAGGAGTACCAATGTGGGTGCATAATCCCAAGACTTTCGATGCCTATATTGCACCCAGTCAGTACGAAATCGTCTACAGGGTATAGTACGACGCACCGCAAGTGGTGATAGCCTGCGAACAAACTTTAATCAAGACTAACAACTCGAGAGGGGTCAACCTCATCTCTCCAATAGTGCGGTCGCTCAACATTGTTTGGGTATCTAGATCTGCAGCTTCAAACACTACGCCCAACTCTGTTCAAGAAGCAGCAGCAGCAGCGGAAGCAACGCCGGCGTTCCCGAGACTGGTCCTATCATTGCTTGTATGTGTTGCACCGCCAGCACTTGTGCCTTCGCCAGAACGCGAATCACTGAAAAGCAGCAGATCCAAGGATAACAAGGGTATGTCTGGAAAACGAAGCTGTGGTTGCACCTGATGATGCTGTTGAGGTGGGTCAGCAGTCGAGGCTCTGGACTTGGGCTTGAACAGCTGTCCAAACCCTGCATCCTTGTTGTTGCTTCCATTCGCTGCTGTGGATGCTGCTGCAGCAGCACCAAAACTTTCAGCAAAGTTGGCAGCAGTAAGCGATACAATAGGAGAGACGTTTTCGAATTTGCCTCCTAGGAGGGAACCATTTGAGTTGCGACTTGTGGCTTCAATTTCGGCTATGTGGTTGAGTGGGAAAGCGGATGTGGGAGAGCAGGGAGAGTGGGAAGGGGATGAGTGGTCCTGGTGTTTGTCGTCTTTCTTACGACCGAAGACTTTGGATAGGAAAGAAGGCATTGTTAAATGAACTTGGAATGTGAGTTTGATCCAAAAAAGGCTAGGGGCAGGGGTATTAGATAGAGTGTAGTAAAACGGGGTTGGTGTGGGTTGTTATTGTTGTTGAGACAGCTGAGGTGAGGAAGACCAGGAAAACGGGAAGGTGTGGGTGGATAGATACAGATTTGGGAGGGAATTAGTGGAGGGTACTGAAATGAATGAAACGGTTGAGGGTTGAGGATAGGTAAACTGAAGTTAATTTTTGGTAGCTACAGTGCATGAAGTGAGTTGCTGGGACTTGCAATGAGATGTATCAGCATGAAGAAGGGTCCAATAATGATGATGATGCCAATAACTAATGGCATTCAGCGCTCTTCTGAAATAAGAAATGTGCAAAGATAGACGTGGAAGACACGCTTGAAAGCGAAATAGTGGATATATGCGCAGTTAATTCTGTTTGTGAGAGCGTAACCAAAGATTGAATGTGATTCTAGGTATCTCGACGTTCTCTGTAATTCCTGAACAACGAAGACCTGCTAAGGCGATTGCATCAATACACCCTGCTCCACCAGCGCTTCTCTCTAAATTCTTGCAGGGTGCCAGTCCATATGAGGTTGAAATTTTCAAAAAACGTACGATTGTTGCAGGATGCCCATAGACCTCAACGAAGCTCTTTGTAAACCACTAACTAAGCCATTCAAAATTCCAGGCAGAAAAGAAGGGAATCTGGCTAGCAATGGAGCTGAGGGAAGACGACGAGGAAGGTAGGGGCTAAGGGAAGACCAGGAACCCAACCTGGCTCCAACAATTCTCAACTTGAGAGAGCACGTGAGCTCCCTCGCCAAGGGTCCCTCCACAACCGAGCCAAATTCAGCTCGAGCTACAAAGGCTCTTGCTCTATGGCTGCGTCAAAAACGATGAAGGCGGCCATAAAACACCTTATGATGCACACTCAGCTGGGTGTTGACCATAACAAGTAGGATCTACCTGTTAACCCCATTCATTACTCCAACAGTCACTGTGAGGTAACGTTCTGGATCTGCCCTGCAGCAACGTGTTCAAGGCTCGGGTCTATCTGCCCAGATTCAGCCATCGAGGGTGAAGCTCCAGTGGCTTTCACCTTTGAGCTTGAAGTGGTCTTGTGAGTTCTGACTTCTGCACAAGAGATGCATCACATGGACCAGTCGTCCAAGTGAGCCGCAACTGCCTCGTTGCCTGCCAAGTACGCTTCTGCCGGCGTTTCTGAGGGAGATGGTTGCATTTCCACAGTGGGCCAAGACGTCACGACCCCACGCTCGCCTCGCAATTGGAGTGAAATTGCATTTCTCCAAAACAGACATTCAGTAGCCCTTTTGCACGATCATATTCCAAGAGATGCCTCATAGTTTCATAACATCATTTGCTCTTGTATACACCCGGCACTAAAAGCTCAGGAAAAACGCCCAGACCCAAGTCCATCGAAAGTCTCGGTGTCACTCCGCTGGGTGATCGACTTTATGAGGGCAGAGTGAACAAGCCCTGAATAAAATGCACTTCTTTCTCTTCATTTTTCATGTCTTCACTCTTCTGAGGCGAGCTTCACCCACCCACTTTCTTCACACCTCCAGCGGCGTTAATATCCTTTTACAGCCACTTCCCTGCAAATTCCCTCAAGACACCCCGGAATACGCCGGCTTCCGACTCTGGCTCCGCAGGGTTCTCGATGTTAGCACCTTCTCTTCCATCTCGAATACAACAGTGTTTCCAACCCAAACACGGACAAGGACAGGGCCTCCACCCTGAGGGTCATGACCCAAGCCCAGGGCCTAGTCTAGTCAGCTTAATAGCCTGCTTTGAAAACCTCTCCGTTCCTCCGGCCAAGTACACGTACAAGACGTACTATGAGGCTCAACCTACTGCCGCACAATGCAAGCAATGGAAGGATGTTGTGCGGAGGATGTTGGATATAGAGAGTGTGAAGGAATGTACGCAGTTGGGAGTCGAGGTGGCTGCGACCCGGAATGGTGACACACCAGGGATCGGGAGGTGGTTTCGCGTGGTGTTGTTCAATGAGCCAACTACAAACAATAGTACCTTGAGCCAGCATGAGAGACAGTCGTACTGTATCTTACATGAGATGACGACTAGAGGGAAGCAGGGTGCAAGCCTGGCAAAAGGCTGGGGGCTGTTCGTTGTCCGTCTGACCAAGATGCACAGGCGCACGTCGTCTCCATTGGGTGCTGAGCTCGTCACGCTTGTGCCGACTGAGGATAAAGTGTCTACCAGTGATTTGGATGAGTCTTCATTCCTATCCAGGTCTTGGCTGGCGCTGAACCCAGCCTATTGGCATCGCCACCTGCCACTACTCTGCGAACTATACCATACGACACTGCAATGGCTATGGTTCAACTCCCAATTCCTTCCTGTGAAGTGTCTAGACGTTCACCACCTCTACTTCAACCCACAAACCCTAGCACTTCAACTTCCACCTATACAACCGTTCACCACCCTATTTTTTTTCTCAGCACCATCGTCATCTCTGCTGCCCTCACAGCCAAAGCAATACCCATACCAAATCCACTTCTCTGCACCTCATCCTGGTTCAGACTATCACTCTCCACCACAAGCCGTGTACCTATTCTCCTCTATCCCATTTGCCAAGTCACTATTAATTGCAAAAAGGAGTCGAGCTGCATACTCTAGTATTTGGGGCTCTGATCCTGAGCTAGAATCCAATTTTCCATCCGAGCCCCATGGTTATGAGGACATCAACGATAACAAAGGCTTGTCATATTCAATAAATGCCAACGACGGCCGTCTAGGCAAAGACGATGTCCTGACTCAATGCATCCTCAAAGACCCACGATCAAAAACGAAATACTACAAAACCGATGCCATCCACGATGATGTACGTGTCTCTCCTTTCATTCCCTCTTAATATCCCAGTTTGGAGTGTGGTTGATATATAATAACTATACCATAGACCCAGCTGTTTTGGGATGCGTCGGTTGTGATTTGGAAGTGGCAGAACGAGCAGAACGCTAAAGCCAAGGCTGCTGCTGCCGCTACTACCACCCAAAGCCCTTCAACTGGTACCACCCCACCCCAAGGCATCTTCATCCAACTCCACAGGAAAGGCAAGAAAACCTGTGTCAAGAATGTTATCTTCCTTTCTGTCGGTTTCGGTACGTTTTTCTCCTCCAACTCCCTCTTGTGATCTGAACACCGTGGGTGACTAAGTCCAATTCAACTCCTAGGCCTCACACCAGACGCAAAACGATGGTACCTCGACCCGCACAACGCCCTCCAAACGCCATTTCACAAACTACTCGTGTCCTTCCAACGGTTGTTCTCCTCACCCCCACCTTCCCTCGCATCCATACCCACATTTGCATTGGGGCAGTTTTCACCCTCGAGCCCGAAACCCCCAAAGTCGCGACCAAGCAAAGTCTCCTACCCACCAACGTCCCCCAAATGCCCTCTCCGAGCCACAGCCAACATTTTTGGGAGACTCGTCAATGGCGTTGCTTTGTCTGAAATGTGCACAAAGGCCGCAAGTCCGTACCCTCCATCGACTGATCTAGATACCCCTTCGTATGATAGTACCGGTGGGACGAGGGGTACACAAGGGCTGTTTATACATGCCGAACAGGCTTTGTGGGTGAGAGTGGATAAGGATGGGGCTTGGGAGAAGTGGAGAAAGGGGATTGTGGATGCATTTGGGTCCGGGGGTGCCGGTGGTGACTCTGGGTCTTTTCTCTAAGTAGACTAGATCAAGGGCGATATATTGCGAATGCTACTATGTATCTGCTCTTATAGATGGATTTTTCATGTATCACCAAATCTACTCCATTTCATCCCCATAATAAAGAACAGGGAGAATGACACACCTTTCACGACGACATGATACCTACAACACTTGCACTTGTTGGTTCCGTCTCAAGCATTTGCGATAATCGAACGAATATCTTTTGCCAGTGCTATTGAACAACTCGCTATTCTCGCACGTGACCCAGCTTCGCTCTTATCATCATCAACATTTAGCTTATTCTAGGACTTATCCAAAGGCACAGGCTGTCCGACAATATGCGACAAAAAGGTGCTTGTGATGCTCGCTGATACTGAATTGTCTCCTCGCAACTCAACAATTTGCCATACTTAGAACAGGACTTCTGGAAGAGGGTTATGAGATCGGATAGTCCCCGACTTGGGTCCGAAGGGACTCTTGCCCATTCTGAATCTCAGACCCATGATGTGTCGATTACAGCAAGCGAAACTGATTTCATGATGCAAGTGGATGACCCAACAGCTAGCATTTCATCAACTCCCACCCCATCCATCCGGACAATCTCAGCAGATGTGCAAATAAGCATACTCGAATTAGTGGCAGATGAGTATGATTGGAAGATTGACTACTAATGCCACTTTCACAAATTTGTTGCACATGGCAGTCAATCCTCATCGGAGATATGCCGAGGGCTTGGTCTACAATCGATATACGACCTCAGAAAGGAATTGTGCAATTGGTGGAGCTGTGGCTCATTCGGACAGGAGATTCATGCTCTCTCGATTTGGCAATTTATAATGACTGTGGCTCGTACAGGCACTTTTCGACCTCTTCCTCCCATATTGCAATCGATGGCAGAGTGTTCATCTAATCCCTGACGACGAGCCATCTTTTTCATTTACATCTCCCCAGAGACGTACAGTCAATTTGAAATCAGATTGGCTTGATAGTCCCACAATGGAGCAGTTTTGGCAAGCACTGGGCTGCTCAAAACAGCTTCTATGAGTCTTCTGGCGAGACGTCATATCCAAATCAGCACCATGGGCACAGATTGAGCATTTTGGTATAGTCTGCGATGGCACTCATCACGTTATGGACGCCTTCAAGCTACCTCAGCTTACCCACCTCACTATCCTTTATGTTCGCTTCGATGGTCTGCTGCGGGTCACAGGCCCATCCGCAACACTTCCCCTTCTCCGTAAGCTTACCATCATAGGATTCTATGCAACCATATTTCTCTACCACATAATTGCACCATCACTACAGGACCTGTATGTCAATATTTCGAATCAATACCCTTGTGAAATGGGGCATATTTATCTACCATATGTGATTCTATTCCTCAAAGGCTCGGCTTGTCAACTAGAACGCCTAGTGCTCAGCCTCTCTTTTACTAGCAATGAGGGGCGATTGTGCGGTTTCCTTCGATATCTTGGGAACAGCACCTTGCGGGAATTCGTATTGGAGTGTAGAAATCCTGGGGATGGTGTGATCCAGCTTCTGGACCTTTCTGCTTCATCTGAAGCACCAATCCTGCCTTCCCTTTGGTCATTCTCCTTCAAGGGATGCTTTCCACCTACTCCTGGGTTCTTTGGGTTCATGATTCAGTCACGCTTTCTACACGGGTCGTTGCAAAGTACTCACCTGAAGATATCTGACGACGTAGACATACACGATTGGGATATTTTAGTCCTAGAATCACTGAAGCGGGAAAGACGAGATATAATTTGCTCTACTCTGAATCGCCCTATCGTTTAGCATTGTAGGCAGACAGACGCCTTGCTTGCTTGGCTTGGCTCTTGAACAAAGTCATGATTTTGGTGTCTCACTGCTGCAAAGTCCCAATCCACCCAATAGTTCAATTGTGAGCGCGAAAATAGTATGTCATAGCTGACACTTCCCCACGAGTTTTTTGTTGGAGGCTGACTGTTGGCCGACCCACATTTACTTACCTCTGGTATTTACCCACCATATGTAGTTGTCAATAAAACCATGGACTATGCACGACTGACCTTATTAATTAATATTTCTCTGGCACTCACAGTAAGGAGCGCAAAGAGGCTGATTTCTAATAGATGTAGACCGTATTAGATATGCTCCCTGTTATATGTAATCTAAGGTCAGTTGGTCGTGACTTCGGAGCAGTTGTCACTCTAAATGTCACTGTCACACCCACCAGAATCGATACCGTAACCCAATTTCAAGTTCTGCACTGGCGCGCAAGGGTCGAGACTGAGGTTTCTGAAATAGCCGACAGCACCAGCCCTCAACGTTCTGTTGCGTATAGATTCAACTTCAACCGGGAGCTAACTACTTCAAGCATGTCTCAAAAAGGTCTGCAAATAGTCCATGTCCTATCCAGTTGAATTTGCACAATTAACTTGAACACTACGATAAACTGGGTTTGCTAGAGCAACAGTTTTGGGCAAAGATACTTCCATCTGATAGTAACCCAAAGCCATCAGTGGTTTACCACTCCCCAGCAGAATCAAACGATGATGCTGCATCGTCGCCAATCACTACCAGTCTTTTTACACTTCCTGAAGATGTGCTTGTGGAAATATTCCACCTCACGAGATACAAATACAGTTCTGACCAAGTTTATGCTCACTTCAGCTCTTTACTGTCGCTCTCTCACGTATGTCAAACATGGCGCAACATCATTTCGCTCAACATGCCAACGGCTTGGTCTACGGTCTTGATACAATCACCCAAGTCAGTTAGCATCGTCCGACTAGCTGAGTTATCTTTAATCCGGACGGGAGAGACTTGTCCTCTCAATCTATCAATTAGTCAAGGCTCTCGATCGAATCCACCTCCTAGCTCACAAGAAGTTGAGATGCTAGTTGAAATACTCAATCTATTTATCTCATATGCCGATCGATGGCACACAATCCAAATCAAATTGCGATCCAAGTTCGCCCAAGGACGACTTTTACCGCTCCCTACCCCCCGGAACCTTGTGTTTGTACGAGGGATAATGCTATGGGAATGGGAGCAAGCCGCACAGGACCAAATCTGGGGAGTAATCAACCGCTCACCCCAACTTCGAAAAGTGAACTGGATTGAATTTATACCCGAATCTACTCCTTGGTCCCAGCTAGAAAAGGTCGACGTCATGGTCAAATACATTCGACCCGTCGCAGATGTACTACCCCGTTTGACGAACGTAACATCACTCAGTATGCGATGCGGTGATTTTACTGGATTACGTCCACAAGACTTTACCACGGAACTTGTAACCATTCCTGCCCTTCGACTTCTTCATCTCACTGGATTTCATATAAACCCCATACTTGACCGTATTGTAACACCTCGCCTTCGAGAGCTGAACATCTACAGCAACTATGTACGCGAAGCACACCCTGATCTCTTTCCATCGATTCACACCCTCCTTACCCACTCAAACTGCCATCTTTTCAGCCTCACGATCCGTGATCCCAGGGTTGACAACAACTCTCTCTTCACATTCCTCCACCAGTCGCTCGGTGCAAGACGTTTGCGTTAGATGCATGTCCTAGCATCTCCGACGAGGTGATACGGCTACTCACCATCCCCATTCCTGATGACGATATTCAGGGACCACTTTCACTCTCGGGGATGATCTGTCTACCCTCTCTTCGGTACATATCTTGCCACACCTGGGCACCTAACACCGCTGGTCTTCTTGGGGCGATGTTCAAATCCCGGTTCGACCATGGCTCGTTACAAGGGGCCTCAGTGGCAATACGGGAAGTTTACCGCCACGAGCAAGATACCCTGGTATTGCGATCTCTGGAAGAGCGTGGATACGATATATACTGGGCCACCTACTAGAAGCAACATGATCTTTAATCAGGAGTCCCTTATGCCAGGATTATATACTTCTCAAAAATTGTGTAGTTCCGCCCCGTAGGCTCTGTCGAAATACTTTGGGAAAAAAATCAATAGCGTTATGGTCTTGCTGAACATCACTTTAGTTGGGATGCAATAGGATCGTCGTTCGTTGTTTCGCAGGCATATATCGTCCGATATTCCAGGATCAACGATTATAGAGTGTATGCACTTCGACACCTGAGATATCGAATTTACTAGGAGAGCCTGCGATACTTACATCTGCTATGAGAATCGACTGTATATCTCCTGCTCGAGTCTCAAGATTGTAGGTTATATCTAAGCGTGCACTGGATCAAGTTATTCGTCTATAGCAAAGTGTGTCATCTTATCCAGTTTATAACGTTTATGTACGATTTACGCCTCATAACTTATGTTTACTCTCATGGTGACCTAGGACCAAATGTATGCAAACCGAGCTCCAATCAAGGCGGGGGTATTCGTACTGTGAAGTTCACAAGGTTATCTAGATGTAAGGAGGTCCAAGGGCTAAACAAAAGCACAATCAATTCGTTAGCTATCTTATGCAGAAAGGCGGAAACTTAAGAGAAGGGATAGCAGCAGAAAAACTCACCCTGTCTAAATACGCCCAAGGTGAACTCGACAACCAACAACAGGACACCACCACCAGGTGCAAGTCGCAGCACTTTAGGTACGAAGCCCTTGTACAAAGCTCCTGGACCTTCTTCACGGAAGATGGTTACGAGAGCCGGGTACGTCCAGTTGTATTTGGGTTTTACGCCTGGTACCTTTTTGGTCCCTTGGATCCGAGATTTTACGACCTAGGTAGGGAGAAACGTAAGATTAGTGTAAGAGGGAGGTGGGACGGTACTGACATCGAAGCTGATGGGAGGAGCGTAAGTTAACGTTAAGAAGATAGAAAGGGAAAGGGTAGACGCACGGTGTGTTGAGGACTGTGCCTGCAAAACCACCTATAGATCCAGAAATAAAGTTGTTCAGGAGTTGCCCTTGTTGAGTCTTTCACTCTCCTGTTAGCATTACAGCGCCCAAAGGTCGACTTGTATATAATCACCTCGGCCTTAGGTAGTAGTGCACGGACTTGGAAGATGCACCCGAAGTAACCGCCGTTCCAGTACAAGTGCCTATTCATGGCGGATAAGAGAGATATATTGCATATGACCGCCATTCAACGAAGAATAGCGTCTGGCCCTACCTCCAGAATGTTGACTCCATTCCTGCGTATAATCCAAGTACACCTTCCTTCTGGATTATTTGCTTCACGACATCCATAGGGCCCTTGTATGTGCTTGTCTTATCTTGAAGCCTATCCCTTACGTCAGATGGCGAAGCCTCATGCCAATGAATGAAAGCCTGACCTGATCTTGACGAGTTCAAATGGAACAACGACGAAACTTTCCTAAAATGATGTCATAATGTTGGGATGATGCTTTGATTAGGACGGGATTAAAAAGTTCGTACAGTTGCTCCAGCACTGCAGCCGGTCAGAATGGAAAGCTTTTGATTCATTTTGGACTCTCCAGCCATATTCATATAGGTCTTGCCCCAAAAGTCATTAGCAGCACTGGGGCCAGGTGAGTCTGGGCATTCTATCATATTAATGTACTCACAATTTCACTGCACGTTTAGGTGCCTCCAGCAGAAGAGGTGGGAGAAGACCTTTCGGGGTATGAATATAGTGACGCCATTGAAGTGCTCGTGGTATACACACCGCGGTACAAACGACCAACGCTAACAACACCCAGAAATTAATGATCGTGTGACAGTGTTAGAGGCCATGACGTACCCTTCCTCCTTGATAATCGTCCTAAAGCTTCCTATGAGTCCATGCTTGGACGCTCCCGTTTCCAGTTGCATGCGAGTCTTGACCTATCCGACAGATAGCATCATCTATGATTTTACTCAGGTCCCCATGTTCCGAAAAGAGCGTACCACATCTACCGATACAACGCCAATGAGATTCTAGCTTGGAAGCGGAACGAGAAGCTTACCGAGAGGATAGAAGGTCAGAATCTCGGAGATTCCAGCAATTGCACCAGCAGCAAAGTTGGCAATAAAAGGCAGAGCTAGATTATGGAGGATCCATCAAAGGTTCAGCAACATATGGTCAACTTAAGTCCGACACGAAAGATTTGATGTGGAGCCATCTCACTCACGTTTCTTTTGTTCCGTGGCCATCCTGGACGTCGACAAGAAGTGTTCTAGTGGTATATGAGGGGCAGAAAGCAAAAAAGCAAGCTCCGAAAGGCTCCTTGAATGGCAGGAGGCAAGAAGAGAGGAACAGGGTAAATTTCGAGCAAGCGGAGGACCTGACCGGCTCTAACGGTGTCCAATTTTCAATTGAGAAGTGACAGTAACGCCGTTACTCTGTCGTCACTATGTGACAGTCACGTAAATTCCTCACAACAGCGAGCTTCTGCTCTTTGTATGCGCGGCCGTGGCCATGGTGTACATACACTCTTGGCAGGCATACCAAGATGCAGCAGAGGCTCTGTACGAAAAGTCTCCCGACAAGGCGAGTGCTTTTGCCATCTGTAGTGCTGGCGAGGTCCGTCGAAGGCTAACGCTCGAGTGCAGGCGAGATACTGTGTAAAATGGAAATCATCCGAAGGAAAACTCGTCCTCAAGATTACAGATGATACGACTGTGCGTGCTATACGTTTGGCCGCCTCAGGATCTGCCGTGCTAATGCAGATCATGGTCGATAATGCATCCGACATTCATTCCGAAACGTTGACAGTGTATCAAGTTCAAAACATATTCATCCATCTTTTTGAATCGTTTCGAGGCCCTCAATTTATCTCTCATGCAAAAGATGACCAATAAGCGCCAACTCCCTCCAGCGGTCTCGTCGGGGCCTGTGTCACAACCAACGCCTACGGAAGAAGCACCTGCTTCTCAAGCTAGTGCCCCAACTGCCTCCGCAGTCACACCCTCTGCCTCGGCCCCATCTGGTGGCGGAGTCAAGAAGAAGGGTAAAGGAAAGAAGAAAAAGTAATCCGCCTTACAGTCAACAAAACTGCGCCTCCTCCGCTTTTCCTGGCCTTCAACCTGCCCAAGCATAAAGATAGAAATTAGTTTGCTTTCTGAATTTGTATGGACTTGGATGGCGTTTAGGGTGGGGAGTTGAGAGAGGCTATAGATGATGGTGGTGCGTTGGGCTCGGGTGGTCATAGTTGTCAACAAATGAGACTTGGTCTGGATCCAGTATGTTCACGTGGAGACGAGAGGGCTGACGAATGCACGCGTATTGATGTGGAGCTGTGGAAGCAATACTGTTAATGAAGGGCTTTGGAAATGTGCTGATGTACGTGTACGTTGATGATCGCCATTTTGATGTATCCGTGGGCTAGACGGAAATGTTGACAACGACAACCTCCCCTTTCCTCCCGCGGTTATGAATCCCGGGGAATGGAGAATCAATCAGGAGAAATACCTGGCGACCCATTAAGCAGATGGGGCAAGATAGTCCGAAAATAGGGGCTACCATAAAAACACATACGGGACACAACATGGGACACTAGTTCATAGTTACCGTGAAACGGACTCACCGCGCACGACGCGTGTATGCTGTGGGGCCGGGCAAGGGGCCTAGAACCCAGCAGCGGTCGGAGCGAGAGGATGCGTGTCCTTGAGCTAAGCTATCGTGATATCAGTAATTCCGACTGGCTTTGGCGCAAGAGCTATTTTTCTCGATGGAATGCAAGTAAAAATTGCAGTTGACCGATGACCTCCTCCAACTGAACAAAACCATCGCTGGGTAAAATTTCGGTTCGCGAACAGATTTTGGAGAGCGTTAACGGTCGTTCAACCTTACCCCGGTGGGCTTTCATATTAAATTGCTTTCATTTTTCATCTCGGCTGCCAACCAAAAAACGAGGTGATGGTTAATTCTGACTCGATGGCGCCCAGCGACAATCATCTCGAATTTGACGTCACTGCTCTAATGTTCATTATTCAGGTGATTCTTGTGCATATGCTGCCACTTACTAGATTAAAAGGATGCGAAGTCCTAGTTTTTCGAGTGTTATGGGTGAGTACCTAAGACGCCATGTTCTCTTGAGTTCACCGCTAATAGCGCGCCATTCTGCTCTCATTGGCTTCTAGTGCTCCTTTCATGTCCAATAATATCTCAAAATGACGAACTGACATTACGATAAACCTGAACATCCGCAAGGCACGTACGCTTTCGGGCACCTTACGTCTTTAGGTGCAGAGCTTATTGTTGTTTGTGTCTACATTCAAGTCCGCGATGATGCCCTTGGTGTGTACGTTGTGCAATATGGTCAGCTACCTTGCTGCTTTGGAACTGGCTCCCTAGCTAGGGCATTAATAATACTTCGATCAATCAGCGCGTGTAACAACTTATCATCTGTCAAGGCGTACGTCAGTATGTATGTCCTATCCTGCCGGAGCATTAGTGATCCATGGTTTTCGTTCATGGTAGAAGGAGCCTTGGGAAGGTGATTAACCCAAGAAGACACCAGAGTAACCTATAAGGAGGTTAGGATTCATCACCCTTCTGAGGTCCCCAAGTGCATGCACATGTTGCCGTACTTTTCCCTTTTGTGAAGTTCTGCTCACGTCAACGAAATACAAAGACATTGATCACATCCGCTCAAGCACGAGCATGATGCACGACCTGTTGCCAGATATCACGACACACCGCTGCAGGGCTTTACGCAATTGGAGCACTTCACATCCTTATCGGTTTGTCCACATTGCTGAACTCCACCTTCTCATGTCCTGTCTCATTTGCGAGCAATAGTGCGCACTCACTTTGGTGCGGCTCTAGGCCACATAACTCCGCCTACGTTCATGCAGAAACGGTGGATCGCACTGATGTTTGTCCTCGTGTATCTTAGCGATTATACCCATGATCCTGGAAGCCATGATGCCATGCACTCTGCAACACAGTGGTGCCCTAGGCCTAGCTATACGCAGCGATTCGGTGGAGGTTGCAGATGATCTATCAACCCGTTGGACTTATTGGTTGGGTTGGCCGAGCGATCGTACTTGACTATGCGGATCATGATGGCGCAGAATACCATAACGGGGTTCCAAGGTAGTGCCAGTTCCGTCTTCCATTTCGCGGTGACTGTTTCTTGCCTGTTCAGTTCCGACTATCGGCAGTGGTTCGATCCAAAGCGCCTGCACGATTCTGATGCCATTCGTGACCAAAGGGCGAGTGATACGAAGCCTAGTTATTTCTATTAAGTGCAGTTGAGACAGAGGTGGTTTCTCACCTCCCTGGAGTGTGCTGAGCGTAGCCCGGAGAACTCTCTTACTACCCTTACTACCCTTTCTTCATGATGGCTTTCGCAGCAGGCTTGTTGGTGGTACCACACAGGCGAGTAGCCTGCTGTCTCTGGCTAGTACCGAGTGCTAGACTATTTCAGGTGGTTCGGTCTTTGAATTATGGGAAATCAGATCACAACTGACAACCATTCATGCCCTTGCCTCATTCCATTGATCATATCCCATCACTAACCAAACACCCAGGTTTGTGTTCACGATCAGGCCCAGCACCGATCCTCGTGTTACAAGTGCATCCTGCATTATTGGTGGCAGCCGAAATTGCATTCCCCGGTTCTCTGGTCATCTATCGAATTCCCGACGCCCCCTAAACTGAAATGTGAGGTAAAAATACTGCTGTCTGCTGTCTCCGAGAATCGCTATTTCAATGAATCTCCTTAAGGTCTTTGATTGATGTGACAGAATGGAAATCGACTATCAAGTGGGTCCTTCGGAAAAATCTTGCTTGTATTTAGCTATTTTGACCCAAGGGCACGGCATGTAGGCACCATGGTTCTTCACCCTGAACCGGCCAAGCTGAAGTCCGCGAACGCACTACAACAGAGAGCTTTTGGTACCTGTTTGTTGCTCGCGGTGTTGTAAGTTTCACAGTGGCTCCACAAAATATCCGTTAGGGTTCATGCAATGAACCAGAATGTTGGTCGACATACCTGGCACAAAGTTGAGTATCTATCGGCAACCTTCCCGTGAGAGTTGGCGTGTGTGTTGTCCCTATAGGCACCCTCATTTTGGTGGCATCTGCGTAGCCTACTTGAGGACACTGCGGCATTGTGTCGCAATCTTCTGGATGACCAAGAAGGTGTGTCCATTGACCCGCTGGAACCACGCCGAATAATGACACCCTATGTTCCAGGCTCGCTTTACAATTGAACAATTAATGCAGGTAAGGACTGTGCCAATTGATATTCCTATCATACATTTTCCCGGGTTTCAGCGAAGAGTTGAGTGGTTTCAGTGTCTCGAGGTTGAGTTGGTCAACTCGTATTAGATTTCATTGACATGGGACTCATAGTTTGTCCAGGCTGAACAGCATCTACGGGGGTGAATTTTATTTCAATTCAAAGAACAAGCCATCGCCGAGTCCTCAGTACATTTCCTTCTAAGTTGAGGCTTACTCGGTTCCTCCATTTCGATCGATGCCTGGGTTCATGATCTGCGCTAGGCTTAACAAGAATATAGGCCCTACAGAAATGCAACATAAGCTATTGCTCGAACAGCTGAGGCGTATAAAGGAAATTACCCTATAATCCTAGGCGGTTCTCTAGTTAAGGGTTTTGAAGGCAACAATGCATGTTATCAGCTTATGAGATAGCATTTCCTTTTACCACGACTTGCTACGTCTCCGCCCACTGGATAAGCAAAGTAAGCATAACCTCAAATTTGCTGTTGGCTATGGCAGATATTGACCTCTTCCCATAATTTTATTTTGACACATTATACAAGTAATCAATGCTTCATTGAAGCCGTGCAGGGCCATCATTTCTTTTATATGCACCACCTAACAGTGCCGCATTTGTCCTGTTTACAGTCTGCTACTCGATGTTGCCAACGCTTTGGAGTAGTCCAGCTCATGGGTTGATTGGTTTCCATCTTCCATGGAACTCCACTTTCCGGACCGGCCAAAAGACCCCATAATCACTTATACTTTTCGAAGCTCGGGGGGGACGAATGAACTACGCCCAAGCAGGGGCGCTTCTTGACGGTGAGTAAAAATTCAGCCGGTGGAAAGAGTAATTAGGGTGACATGGTGAACTAAAGAGACTCTCGATATCTCCACCCTACTTCTAATCTGCTCAAATTAGGTATTGTAGGTTATCTGTTATCTTGGGGTCACTAACATAAACTCAGCGGAAATTTCTGTGAACCGTGACAGCATTAGGCGATGCCCGCGTGCATAATTGCATCGACCTCGATCCAGATTGCTGGTACCCCTAATGCATGTCAGGCAGCCTCGAATCGTTGACGCTTCGGACTCTTGCCTAGATAGTGGAGTCCGTGAAAAATGGCAAGCTACACCAAGTTGTGGACTAACACTCTCGGTACCGAAATGAATAGC
Organism: Volvariella volvacea V23; assembly: GCA_000349905.1. Lineage (NCBI taxonomy): Eukaryota > Fungi > Basidiomycota > Agaricomycetes > Agaricales > Pluteaceae > Volvariella > Volvariella volvacea. The sequence continues at coordinate 558,482 of KB722743.1, read as the reverse complement.
AGAAGCCAGAGCTAGGCAGTGATGTCGCGGCCTCCGCCAACCATTGTATACCAGGTGTCTACCATGTTCACCCCACGAGTTCTGCAACAACGTCACAATCATCACACCGTCACCCAAGGCTGTACTGCTTCTCGGATCCATTTAGTCTTTCACTCAGCAGCGTGCCGCCGCTGAGGTAGACGCCACCCGGGCTCTAGCCACGCGCTATCTACCATAACGTAACGTCAACCTTCCTGGGCGATTTGACGTCTCAATCCTCAGGGTATACAACTTCTCGAATACAATTGCTCTAGGGAGACGAGCAAAAATACTTGAAATCCTTAAGACGCCATGAACATGGCAACATTCCTATCAAGATCAGTTAAGCGGACAAGGAGAGCTCGACAAGCCTCGTGGCGAACACCTCCACTACTTGATGGCTGGGTGTGCGTGATTATGCTACGTATGCCCCCGCTGATAAGATCGCCATTGTATTCATATTGACATCCGATTGGCAGGTTGAATGCATACTGAGCCATGGCCGCATTGAGCAGGTCCATTTCGGCCTAAAACCACTCAGCCGTCCCTCCCATTCCTTTGCAGGCTACTCACGAACCAAAATGAGTGAATAACACAAGGTGCATGGCATACCCCACCATTCACGGGACTGAGCAAATAGTTATGTGGTCATTTCCCACACCCCATCCTATGTTAGAAAAGCCGCTTATCTGCGAATAGGTACGATTTGACCGCAGCATAGTGAGCCCGTTTACCGGCTGATATTACATTGGATTCTCTGCCACCGAACGCTCGAAAGAGAGGACCCACCAATAGCCGAAGAATGCACATCCATGTGCAAAGTGTCGCCTGCGCTTTGGGGTCTGATTAGCCTAGGAGTCCAGGTCAAACAAAGCGAACGTCAAGCGCAACTACACGATGGCATTCGTGGGTCTGGACAATCAGCCCATCCATTCCAAGCACGAAGGGTTGTAGAAAGTCTGATAAAAGATAATCCACTTGTCGCTTGAGCTCATTTCTGATTGGCTAGTTTTGAAAGGTTCCTCCTTCAACTCGCCCAGTCACTGTTATCGTGTTAGCTTTTGTAAACGGATGATTTTCCCTGCTTTCAGTTCTCCGCGTTGCCCTAGAATCGACGTAGGCAATTGGTCAATACTTGTATGCACCTGCTCATACCATCAAAAGTTGCGCAGCTGGGCAGGGCTCTATGTTCGGGTTTCCACAAGCAGGGTCAGACTGTATGTTCATGTACGTATACACCCAGCAACTTCAATCATATGTCGCTGCGATCAAACCTTGTCCTGCACTTGACATTCAATCGCGACTTGATGTACTTGACAGGCCCAAAATCGCTAGTATAGAACAGCACAGCATTCATCTAGTGAACTCCCAAGGCCAATTTCGCAACAAACCGACAATTCAACAACTACGAAGGCAGGAACGCAAAAGGGTCTACGATATTTGCCGACCGACTCGGCGAGGGACAAGCCTCAATTGAGTTATCTAAAGAACGTGCTTGTCATCATTGCGCTCGTTCGTGAACCACAGGTAAGGCAAGCATCATACCTTGAAATCACCCCGGCAGCATGGGTACAACGCGTCATTCCCACACACGCAGAGAGCTTGATGATCATACCGCAATTGAACCTGAAAGTGGAGTCCTTGCGGTGCATACGTTGGGCTCGTGCTTATTGTCTTCACGAAAGCCCCCGAAATCGCCTTATTCCAATCAGGGAAGTGTAGATAATCAGTTGGGCGTTCCTGCAAGGGAGACTTATCTAGGACTTAAACTTATTCGACTCCCCTAGCCGCGAGCTCTTACTTACTACTTGAAGGATATCACTGTACGACAGGATTTGTGGACATAGATGTCATAGTCACCCGTCAAACCCAGTGCGAATTATTGGACCACAAGTAGCTTAACAATAAAGCCCGGTGGAGTTTGGATAATGCCGCTGGCTTCTAGCGTGCTTCGATGACGGGGATTCTTGAAAGTATTTGATGGTAAGTCGAGGAAAGAAGGTTCTATGTTTGCAGAAACCTGCGGGTCTGACAACTGTGAACACGAGATGTGATGGGTCAAAATAAATAAAATGGATAAAACGGTACTACATCAGCATTGCGAACTCAGAATACTGGCCAAAGATCGCCATGATGCGAAAGCTGTTTAGTTGACGTCCCGAACCATCTCCACAACACAAGCTTCTTACAGCCAGTTTAAGACCGAGAGCACAATGCCCTCATGCATTTAAGCAATGGGGATTTCACCTCCGCAGGACTCCACCGCTCAGATTGGCAAAAACGCCACGGACGGAAGCCTTGTGCGATCAACGGGTTTATTCTCATAATAATAGAAAATTCGAGATGCGACTCTTGCACAAGTCTGGACGCGATGGCGAACAAAAACAGTGATTGATGCGTGACATCGTCCCGTTGATCGAGCCGAACAGAATCTCGCCATGTGCAAGCGGTCACTGGTAGACACTCCGAAGTACGGAATGGTCAGACTCTATCACGCAATGAGTAGGGAGCTTTGCGAGTCCAAACTCCGGAGGTATCATGACATTGATAAGGACAACGATAGGAAATGATCAGCTGTCCACGGACATCAGGATTAAGAAAGGCCTCCCTTTAATGGACATCGAGGCGGGATATCGGCTTTAACAGCATTACGTCCCTTTCAGGAGCAGATCCAACTATTACTTAGAAACAGAAAGATCTGGGCCATAAAAACCCTTTGTTGAGACGAGGGGCCGAAATGGTAAAGGTGTCGGTCGAAGGCTCTCACAAATAAGCCTTCCCAGATTGGATGGCGTGCCTTAATGTAAATGATGGAACTTCCTCCGAGGGTGGTGGAAGCTTGGAGGGCCAATAGAGATATCAATAGATAGAACAGAGAGGCGAAATCACTTCCCCCATCAGTGAGCATCTAGCGCTACTGCGACGAGCACGTTTTTCTATTACTTCTCGTGTGATGTACGCAAGACGGCGATGACATACTAAATTGCCTTATTACCTCCTCAGTACATACATACAAGGTAAAGCAGGCGATTATCCTTACCCCCTTCAGTTCATCATGAAACACGATCATGTAGCATCACATTGGTAACCAAAAACGTGGCTTGGAAACACCAACTTAGCAAGAAGAGGTGTCTCATCTTCGCCGTCCAAAATGAAAATATACCGGAGTTAGTCAATCGCTAACTCCCCATTCCAAGTCATCATCGGTCTACATGCCGTGGGTGTCAGTGTGGGGTTAAAATCAGTTCGATGATTAGATTATTAGAAGCCACCTTCCGTCGGGGCCTAGGCGTTTCTCACGCAACCTTACTCCCATGTGCATGTGCATGCATGTGCAGATATACCGTGACCACGTCAGTGGTAATTAACTCCCCACTGTGTCCGTCCCCACATACAAGGCACCAATAATCTCCTTGAAATTTCGTGCTTCAAGGTGTCACTCGATTTTTTTGGTGATGAGGTTTGACAGACGATAGTGATTGCATCTGTCAATTACAACGGATGCGGGGGTAAATTGTCCTTCCGTGCCTATCATTGGGTTCGTCCCGCCGTCCGGGCATCTAGACCGTTGACAAAGTGTGTATATTGCAAACTGATTGCTTTGGACGACTTCGCAATGTTCCCGACGTTGACGTAACATTCGAGAGTCGAGGAGGCTATGTCCTGCTATGTCACCTGGCGACTTCCGGGATCGGCGGAAAAGTGGACTTGTAGATCCCAAGCTGTGCGCGCTAGGACTGTTTGAGGGATCAGCGCTGTTAACAGCCCCCAAATTCAATTGGCTGTGCGACCTTTGAAGAAAATAAACGCAAGAAATTTTCTTAAGCGATGCATAGGAGGGATATTGGGCGGCCTGGTCTACGGTAGTGGCGCTTTGCTAGAAAAAAAAATGATGATCCCTATTCGCGACACAAAAAGGGTATCATAAACCACTAAATTGGCTGTGGTGAAACGGGGAGATTGGCGCTCTCATCCATGGAGGCGTTTATCCCACAGCAACTTGGCAGAAAACTGCCGGGTTAACCCGTAAATACTGCAGCATTCATCAGTACAACCTCCTGGGCAAATAGCCTCGTGAACCAGACCTCGAGGACCGACCTACTCGAATAAGCCAAGGGCATATCCAAAAAGAGAACAAAGGCAGGTATCATATCAATGGACCCACATCAATCTTTCTTCCTCTTCTTTACTTCCCTACTTGATAAATCCTGGGGGCCTTGGGGATAACCATTGCTAATGCAGGTCCCGGGGAACCATCATGGCTTAACCTAGCGAAACGCCGATCCGCTTAAGCGTTGCCAACTCAATGTACACTGCAGCACTCGGTCAACTCCGAAACTCAAAGAACAAAGGTATGGTCAAAATTGGATGAATTTGCGTGCATACAGGAGTTGAGATAAGTATATCCCAACTTATCTCTGAAACGGGTGCAATTGTTAGGGGAGCTGGGGTCGCTTTGCACAGTTCTAATAGGGGACACTCGTCAGGTACAGCACCTGTTTTTGTCGGACACGTCGAAGCGTCTGGGCATTGTCATGAACGCGAGCGTCGGTAGCAGGTGGTGGGGCGACTGTTCGGAAATCGGCATCGGAGTTGGGAACAAGGAGAATGGGTGGAAAAAGCCGAGGGTTCCGCTGTGAGCAATGCCATGATGTGTCCGCAACCGCGTCACCTTTGACGTCGTTAGAGATGCACGCTCTAAGCGCGCTCGCTGGCAAGGTTTTTTTTCTTCACTTGAACTCCAGCGCAGATCCTTATGCGACCATTTCGCAACACTAAGTTCAGGCGTAATCCTCGGATGTTCGACGCCGGCGATCCGATGTGAAGGTGCGAGGTAGCCAGTCGCCGTCATCACGTATAGCGTAAGTACGTGTTTGCATTTTACCAAACCCAGTACGCGTCAAAACCGGCGCCGCAATTCGCGCGCGTTACGGTCGCCGATCTTTCTTGAGCTCTAAGCCTGGACACCGATCGCGCTTCATCTTCAGTTGGGGGGTTAACGTTAACCCTAGGGCGGGCGAATGTTACGCGTTACAGTCCAGCCCAAGCCCAGTCCAATCCAAGATATAACTGTATAACCCCGGCTCAAGCAATGCTCAAATTAACGGAGAAAACAGTCACGGCGATTAACCGTTATGATTTCGTTTTCTCGTTCGCTTTGCATTTCAAACTCGCGGCCACTTGCATGCAGCATCGCCATCAAACAATGCCGCGCTCTACCATATATCACCCAGCGCTGCTCACTTGCATGCTCGTTGCATTGAGGCCCGGAGTCTTAAAATGCCTTCAATAGCATTGTTAAAATTCCAGCTTCGACGCAGTCCATTCAGCCACCAACGCACGCACGGTATACCATTTCCCTCCAGCGCACATCCTTCATAAAGCTTATTTGACCTTTCATGATCGCCGAATCCTGATTCATCCACCACCAATGCGGTAGCCTGAATCGCACCCCTGGACCTTGGTTCGCTTCGCACCTGCGAATAGAGCTTGGGACAAACTTTCAGTTAGCACTACCAGCCGCTTTGGGTGCCAGTGGCTATACTATATGTGCAGCTCGAGTGTGCTGACATGCCAAAGACGCATGGCCGAACTCCCCCGCTGATTTACAGTACAGTGGGGACTCAATTCCGGATCCAAAGTGCACAGTGATGGTGGGTGCTGGTGTACGTGTCGATATCGAAATGGATGGCCTCCGGCCCCAGTTATCATATATCACATATCATTATTGGCTGACCATTGAACGTTAGATGCTGGAGTTCACATCCTGCTCGCTTCGGCGATCACATCACTCTCCACTAAGACTTAAAGGACCTGCGTTGATATCTGACTGTTAGCTAACGTTGTGCGCTGCAGGAGATGAAATCGGAATTAACACCCCGAACTAAGTGCTTATATGCTGCCCGATGCTCATCTCCAATCGCTTTATCGTTTAATCCAAGCACTACGATAGTACAATAACCCCAACTAACCGAAGCCGAAATTGAAGTTATCCCCATATCAAGTGCACATAGATTGCGCAGCTCATCACATCCACCGTTATACCCATTGTATGCACGATCGATATCAACTTGTGGGCCGTTTCAGCGAGGCAATTGCGCCGCCAGCCCGAGTAGACCCAACCGTGGTTGTGACCATGCAAGGGAGAGGCATGCAGTTTCAGTAGTAATACATGACCAGACGCTCGACCTTCAGGCCTCGGGTCCCTGTCCAGGCTTGCCTAGGATTACGCTATCGACGAACGTCCGAGTCGGACTGCTGCTCTGCTCGTAGCGATCTATAACGAGGTGACCACAACAGCATGTGATTGGATGATGCGTGCGTGCGCGTGCCTGATTGGTGTGCGGTGTGCTTTTCAGCAAAGCACTGGGTGGTATTATGGGCGACTACGACAAGCAAGGTCGCTCCAGTCGTTAGTGTTATTATCGTGAGACTGGGACCTGTCTGTGTGAAAAACACCAGGCTTAGCTGGCTGCATCCTCCGCCGATTCTCAGGCCATTGGCATCCACGGGGGGGCTACTAGGTATAGGAAAAACCTGACCAGACGGCCTCGGTCGCAAAAGGCTGCAAATCGGGATGTTGCAACTTGAATAAATGTGTAGATATTGAAATCTCCCATCATCAGCTGATTATCGCGATGTTGGTTAAATCTTGACGCCACCCCACTTCAGTTCAGGTTCAGGTATGCCTTTCAAACTGGATAAATCCTGCATGTACGTACGTTAAGGCATCGCATTTTCTGGGTATCCGGAAGGCAATCCGAACGAGTCCTTGCAAGTGTATGTACAAGCCCAATATGCCTTACCCCACAAGGCATAGAAAAGGGGTATGATATACCCTTGAAACATATACCTACGCCCGCCCGACTTTGAAACGCCTCCTTCAAGCTGTCCAAGTAATTAACCCAACCCTCTGACCGCGGCATTTATCAGGCACATCATACAGCACTTTCGAGCTTGTGAACAAAAATGGTCCTTTTTTGGCACTCTCACATTCAATCACTCGAACCCTTCGTCGGGAAGCCCTTGAGAGATCATCTTTGATGATCTTCATCGCCGTCGGCATCGAGGTCACATTGACAATAGCAATAGGCCCGTTCAATTTTTCGTGTTCGTTACGCGTATCATTAGCAACACAAGGTGTAAGAGGTGGCGCGCGCGGTACTACTTTCAAGTCAGTTTCGGGCTGCGAGGTCTGGGCCTCCTCTCGTTTCTAGAAATCGCATCAGTCATATCGGTGTTCAATGGACTTGCATGTATGCAGAACTTGCCTTTAGCTGAAATGGGGAAAACGGGGTGCTCAAACTGCCAGCAACGAGTGACACGGCGCCGTCAGCACGCAATTACACCATATCTGACATATACCGACTGACTTTCCTAGTCACTTTACTGCTACTGGCACGGTACTGTGATGTAGTGTACCGTAGAGGTGCACCTGCGGGCTCCGATAAACAGTTTCCGTCTCTCGATCGAGAACAAGGTGATAGACGGACTTGAAATTCTTCCGCGGAGGCCCCAGGCCAGGGATGCCGTCACACCCCAGGCTGGCATCTCCCTTGGAGTCATCTCTAGAAACACGGTAGTGGCTGCTTCCGCTGATTTACGGGTTACGATACCCACCTACTGATGCACGACCGCCACAAGGACGGAGGATGGCGAGATATCCCCTAGGTGGTGTTATCTGGTGCTGTGGAGGGGAGGAGATAGCAGAGGGGGCTGGGCAGACCTGAAGTCAAGAAATCACGTTAACGTTATTTCATCTACCTCATCTTGGTCCATCCTTTTGTTCTCGGCGGTTCAGCGGTACGTGCACAGAGAGGGAGCTGTGTTGCGCACCAACTGTGAAGGAGAAACCCTGGGTATGTGGCTCGGCATCGTCCCGCGACGATTTGAATGGTGCGGTCGAGGTAAGTTGCTGAATGAATGGACGGACGTGGCCACGCCGAGCACTCGCGAGACCTGCGTGCGCGAGCACTGAATCTGCCTTGTGGAGGAAGAGGGGAGTTGAAATGCCACCACCACACCCACACCCTAATTATATTAGAGAAGGTATCGCACATGAAGTCGATCGCGTACACGCGCAAAGCAGATGGTGGGCTGGTCAGTCGTTGCAAATGTGGCCGGTGCTATCTGGGCTTCATGGCATCTGCTCCATTGGGCTTATTCCGGAAGCGTGGCTGGGAGGCCAGTCCGAGGTGGATGGGGGATTTGATGAATTAGGTAATAAATGCAGGGGAGATTGGGGGGGATGCAGGGGCGGGGAAAATAAATAAATAAATAAATAAGAGCGGGCCTGCCAACGTCGAGGGGAAGAGTTGGTTTGTTGCATCTCCATCTCCATCTTCATCTGAGCTAGTGCAGTACTTCTCATAATCATTGCCTTCATCGCTCTTTCTCGACCATATATCATCCTCTAATTCTAATCCTCACGTCCTTGCCCACCCTTGCTCGGAGCTCTCGGCCTCTTCCTTCCGGCCTCCACTACTTCTTCAGCGCCTGACCCTCTTCATCCCGAACCTCCAGCACCCCATCGATAGTTCTCTGCCCATTAATCACTTGCCTCGCCCGTCCCGTATGTCCTCGCATCCTTTGATCCTATATGTATCCCTACTGATCACCTTGCTCCTGACCCTCTCCACACCCCATCCTCAGGTCCTTCTTCCGGGTCTGCCCACGCCACACCACTGCTTCCACACTCTACCACCTTATATCCCCTTAATCACGGACATCCAACAGCAACAAATGTATCAACAGCCCCAACAGCAGCACCAGACCTACTACCCCGGCTCTGCCTCCTCCTCCAATCGCTCCTCGCCCCAGTCCTATGCCGAGCCCGACACATACTCCCAGCACCCGCACTTGTCATCGACGCCGTCTCTGTCCCAAAACCACTTCATCCACCCCAATCTCTATCGACGCGCACAACCCAAGAACTCCACATACTCCGCCCTGCAGGTCACCACCTCAACCTCCCAATCGTCCAACTCTGACCAGGACTCGGAACCGACCGCCCGTCCCTCCAACGCCCATGTCCATGCTCAGTTCCACTCCCAGTCTGTCCCCCTCCCAAGGCAGACAGAGGACACCACCGCCTTCTCATCTCATGCTGCCGACCCTTCGCTATCGGACACCCAGGCAGATTCCTCGGACAAAGACTACACGCTCTCAACCCCAGGGCTATCCCGGGGGCTATCACGGCCATTAACGCCCGAAGAACAGAAACGACTCGAGGAGCTTGACAGATTAAAGTTCTTCCTCGCCACCGCTCCGTCTCGCTGGACTTCTTCCGGCTCAGACGCTTCGTCCGGCAACAGCGCAAACAGTCAAATGGACACCATGTCACTTGTCTCCAATCAAGCTCCGTCCCATCCGGCCCTCAATCGATTCCAGCTTCCGAGCGGGGAATATGTCACCTGCGTGCTGTGGAACGGGTTGTACCATATCACGGGAACCGATATCGTTAGGGCACTGGTATTCCGCTTTGAAGTGAGTCTTTGATTTCTCACCCCCTCTCGCCCGCCCGCCAAACCCGGACAATTTGCCCATTTATTTTGATGAACTATCTTTCTGATGGTGTTCCCCGTTTAGGCATTTGGTCGACCTGTGCGGAACATGAAAAAATTCGAGGAAGGAGTGTTCAGCGACCTCAGAAACCTCAAACCCGGCATTGATGCCTGCCTGGAAGAGCCAAAGGTGAGCGATAGTGAATTTCATTCTCGTCTTATCTATCCCATTCGGCTGGTGTTCTTTGCCCAATTATGGCTATCGGTCCTTTTGGACCTGCAAGGGGTGGCTAATGAACGCGTTATTGGCGAGATAAACGATGATGATGGTCAAGTCAGGAAAGAGGCATTGCTTAATCGCCAGGAGAAAAATGGGGCACGGAATATTCGATTGGAAATGCGAGAGGCACCCGCCCTGCCCACTCGCGAGCGAGCGACCTGACTTTTTGTCCATTACGTCTTTTTCGGCGGGGGGCTATCCTCTGCGTGCTATTACGTCATAGTCCCACTTGCCCGCCCGCGAGTTCGATTCCCGATGCTGACGGGTTCCCTTTTTTTTTTGCGCACCATTTGCAGAGTCAATTCCTCGATCTGTTGTTCAAGTACCAATGCATAAGGACACAGAAAAAGCAAAAGGTCTTCTACTGGTGCGTCTACTCAGCGTTTTCACCCACACTGCACCGCTAATTCCAGCTCAGGTTCTCTGTCCCCCACGACCGTCTCTTCCTCGACGCCCTTGAACGCGATCTCAAGCGGGAGAAAATGAGCGTCGAGCCCACCACCACCATAGTCGGCGAGCCAGCCCTTTCCTTCACGTACGATCCCAAACGATCCCTCTACGAACAATTCTCCAAGGCCTCTGGCAAGAACGAGAACGAGGGCGAGCTCGAGGCCGTCTACCGCCGCGCCCTCACCGAAGTCCCGCCCGGCTCGGGGCAAGCCATGGCCCAAGGGGACGAGGCGTCCATGTCTGACGCACGATCGATTGGATCGAACGGATTGCCGATGGACGATAATGATGCCAGCGATGCCGATGATGCGATGGGCATGGGTCTTACCGATGAGGAGGGGAGGAGGAAGCCCTCGGCGCTGCAGAGCAGCAAGGTCTTTGACATGTTCACCTTGTTCGAAGGGAGCCCGACGTACAAGCAAAGACGAAAGAAGACCCCACGCGTGGGGAGCAACCTCGGCCCTGGCGGTTCGTTATCGAGCAGGGGCAGCGGCGACGAAGCTGGCATGTACTACGAGAGGGGCAGGAGCGTGACGGGCGATCGATATGGAAGCCACAGCGTCAGTGCCAGCAGGGAGAGGATGCTCGGCATGCCCGGATCGATGATGGACGAGTTTAGCGGAACGGCATTTGCTGGTGCCGGGATGCACGCGCAGCGATCGGTTAGCGCAGCGGATATGTTCCTGCGCCAGGCCCGAGGGGAGCTGGGCGATAGCGAGAGGAAGCCGAGGATCCATGGGGGTGTGGGCGATGTTGGGGTGTATTATGCAGAGCCGGGCAGTATGGAGTATATCCAGGCCTCGCATGGGCATGTTGCGAGCGGGCTGGTGGGACAGCGTCCGCGGAGCCATGATCCAGTTCAAAGGCATACCTACCCTATGGCCTCGTCCAATTTCAATCAACAGCAACAGATGATCTCGCAAGGCTCCTTTGATGGGATGAACCCCGGGCAATTAACAAAGATGAAGGCATACGCCTGCCCTCTGCTTACATGCCGCCGGATTTTCAAGAGGATGGAGCACCTCCGACGTCATTTGCGAACGCATACCATGGAGAGACCGTACACTTGCCCTCAATGCAACAAGAAGTTCTCGAGGAGCGATAACCTTACCCAACATGCTCGCACCCACCTGATGAGACCAGATGGCACACCCTCTGGTCTTGTTGGACCTGCTGGAATGCACAACCAGAGATGGGGCATGGGAATGGATGCAGAAGGGAGTGCCGCTCACGGAGATGGAAGCAGAGGGATGATGGACGGCGAAGGCGACGATGCATTCCAGCGATACGCCAACGGAATGTTCCAAAGCGGAGATGACCTCGAAAATTTTGACCTCGTCGGCCAATACGTCAACGGATTCGCTGGCTCGGAGTTTGGCCCCGGTGGACTGGATGTCCAGTTGTGCGAGGTCGAGGTGCAAGGAGAGTTCAGAGAGGCGCATGGGGAGGAGGGAGAGCTTATTCCTGGAGATGGTGCTATCTATATGAACAGCCAGATGCAACAGCAGCAGCAGCAAAACCAAGCTCATGGTGCTTATTATTCCGCACCTCCTACCGCCGCCGGTTCCAGTTTCGCCAATGCGCCAGCGACCGCGCCGCCTACTACCACTGATTTTGCTGATATCAACGGTGGTAATGATACGCAATGGGCTCTTCGCTCCCATCATAGTCCCGCTTTCAGCCATGTCAGCGCCCCTTCTCCACAGATTGGTACCGTCCCCCTCAGCAGAGCTAATCGAGCCTCAATCAACGGACCACCAGCGGGATATGTTCGTCCGACACCCTCACCCCTTCCCCATTCCACATCGACTTCTTCAGTGTCATCGATGTACGGCAACGATGAATACGGCCTAGCGACATCCATGTCCGCGCCTCCAAACAAACAAGTATTCGACCAGTCGATATACCTCGATTCATCCATCGAGTCTGCTGCTGGCGCTGTAAGAAGACACAGGAGCATGACGCCCTCCGTTGTTAGGAACGGCGAACCCATCAGAAGACCTCTCACCGCCTCGAGCGAGCTATCCCAAGGCTCGCCAGGAACAAGTTTCCAAAACGCCCGAGCTTACCACCCTTACGCATACGGCCACCACTCAGCATCCCAAAGCAGGGCAGGATCGACACATTCCAGCCCAAACGCGTACAACATTCCTCTGGCTGCGGATAACGGAGCTTATGCACGGAGATCGGAATCGAGAAACTCGAGCTATGGCGCACTACCGGAGCAAGTTCGACAGATGATGAATATGCAATTGGACCATGGGGACAACGCCGCCGCTGGCGCTCTCTACGCCGAGGACATGTACCGAACGGATTCTCCTGCTCACCCGCAAACGACAGAGTCACCTGCACCCTATACCACCGAGTTGCCGGTGCATTACACAACGGACGGAACGATTCAGAACGCCACGCCAGGTTCGTTTATGAAAGGAAACATGCTGATGCAGCAAAATCATTTCGCGCAAGGTATCGAGGCGGGTGGTTACTATCATCAGCAACAAGCACAACATGTCACACTGTAAATTTAATCCCCTTCCTCCCCCTTTTACGCTCCCTCTTCTCCCCCCCCCTCCTCGTTTGTCATTCGTTCACGATGATCATTTGATCCTCCTCCCACACTCACCCTCTTCCTCGTCCGCGTTTATGCGAGTGACCATTCTTTATTTCCTTTTTTTTCTATGTTGCCCTTATGCCTGCTCGCATCATGGACTTTCTTCTATCCCCATCCCTAAATCATTAAACCCTAATAATCTAAATTCGTTATGTGCTTTTCTCTCTTCAACTTCCGGGATCTCCGAGTGTGTTTTTATAAATCAATCAACCAGCCTAGCCCATCAATCCAATTCTTTTTTCTGTTCCCTCATTTCGATTTCTTTTTTTTTTTTTCCCGTCGTATGTTCTTTTGAACTCGCATTCAATTTATTCTTAATCTCCATGCGAGCCGTGGAGCTTGCTTTACAGAGGTTGACCCCGTCGTCATCCGCTCCCATTTTCCTTCAAAATCCTTTGTTTCAACTAAATCTCTTTGCACCCCAATGACCTTATCTTATAATCGTAACCTCTAATTACTATCACCTCCTCACCCTCTCTCTTACAATTCTGAGCTCTACCCGCTGGCGCCCACTATGCTCTCGTTCTCTGCCACCCCCACATGTTTGATCACATCTCACTATACTATCCCAATCTAATACACTTGCTACGTACTTGTGCCATCACTCATTACTACCACTGTTAGCCATCCACCTCTTCATTTTTGATGATATGATCTGATCCCTCCAACCCAATGCATCGCACTCCACCATACCTTAGTCTATCCCTAGTACTACCATACTCCCCAGCTTAAAACCCCCCGAAGGTACAAACGAACTTTCGGTAATAGTGTTAGCCCACAGCCTCTCTGGCAGTCTGGATGGAAGAAAAATTCCATTTACGTTTGTTCGATTACGATTACTCTTGGTACTGTCGTCGCGTCGCGCTTTATATATTATTTGATTTACGCCCTATCGCCAGTGTGAGCGTGAGCGGTTGTTGCGTGCTGTTGGCTATCCGAACAATCGTTAAGCGACATTGCGCGCCCATGACTGTCCTGAAGGCCGTGTCCATAAGTAGCGCCTCTATTCGGGGATCTCGCTCTTTCCTGTACGCAGGCTATGATGTTATTTCAATTGTTATATGTGCTCATCTGATGAATGTTGCACAAGTGCACCTGACCTTTCCCGTAGCCTCGCAATTAATCGCACTTGCTGGCAGTTCTTGGTCTTCGGTCCCGGCGGTGGATTTACTAAGAAGATGATCCCAATTAGGGGTGTGTTCCTCGAAAATTATTGATCGACGCGCCCTCATCTCACCTCATCGATATCATGCGTGCGGGCAAGACGGGCGCCGCCACCAACTGCCACCAAGCTGGCAGCAGAATTCAAGGCCGAGGACATGCGCATATCTTAGTTGGATCCAGACTTGAACGGTTGCAAGCGCAGTATTCTTGTACATGCTCACGTCCTGAATCTGGACTCTAGCTGTCTCGCCAAACGAGCTTCCGCAGTCGGCGGTGCGATCAAATGCTACATTCATCAGTATCAATCCTAGGTCTCCGTCAACGACACCGCCAGTTTGTAAGCGCATCGCGCACGCACGACGATCATTCAACGCATATTGTTAGGGCTCGGAGGGCTCGGTACTTAGGGTAGCGGTAGCCCACAGGATTATATACGTAGTCCGGAACCGGAGGGCTTCATAGGGATGCCATCGCCAATCAAATGGCCATGTGCACTTATCCCATCCCAACAGATTCCGAACCCGAGCCCTCCCCCCTCTTCCAGTTCCCTCCCCCCGACAAACTTTAAGCGTGTTTTATTTGCCGCCTGGTACTTAGCGGTATAAGTGGTGCATATGTTCTTCCACACAAACATAAAAAATTGCGCAGCTGGATATGGGGGACTTAGCTAGCGCTGTTGCTATGTCTCTAATTAGCGGGGTCATGGCAACTTATATATCCTGAAACTTTTTCAGACTCAGTCTGCATACATGTCCTCTCCCTGATCGTCTGCAGTTGGCCCTTTGAATGACTGGATTCCAAAAAGGACAAAGGAGTTGAGGTCCAAGCGAACGTAATACTGCGGTTTAGTGAAGCTACTGTATGCCTGGGAGACTCGTATTCTGCACTCAACCTACAAAACTTCTCACTTGAAGGAAGCTAAGATACGGTGGCACTCACTCCATCCTCGGCTCCGATTGATGCGGTACTGTTTGTGGTCTTCTCCATTCTTATCAATAAAAGCCCCTGAGCTGACAAGTCATGCCGGACATACCTCTTGCTCTTTCGTCATCGCATACAGTATGCGCCGACCCCTTCGCCCTACTTCCTAGAACGTTCGTTTCTCGCATTTGACTGCCACTGTTGGGCGTGAAGGCCTGAAGGCGTGGCCGGTCAAAACGATACACATCAGTCCGGGTTTAAGTCCTAATTTAGACGGGTAACGGTCCATCCTAAGTACTTTTCTGCGTTATATTGCTTTTGCTTGAGATTAACTTACGACTAAATAAATCCTGCAAGTTGACACTCAAAATGCGCGTGTGGAATTACTTCCAGTGTCATGCCACCTGCTGGGTTCTCTACGTCGGGTACTACCTGTTCGATAGCTTCTGTGCGGTTAATACCCATATATTTGTGGATGGCATTCCAAGTTAATTGTGGACCATCGGGTGGCAGCCGGGTTTAATGCGTCACAATTGTTTGTCGGTGTAGAATCAGACCTCAGAAGGTTTAACATTGAGAGTTGAGTCATGTTGTACATGATACCTTAACGCGCCTGGTAATCTGAGCAGGATGCCGGGCGCTCATTACTGCCACTCACATGTACTCACATCCCGCAGCCAACCCACCTCAGCAGTTTTTTTCTGGCGCTCACTGAGAGAGTGCACGGAACCACGAAGAGACTGATTTGGGGTGGGATTGGACCGCATTAACCAGGCATCCATGTTACTGCAAGCTTCGAGTCAGCTGGTCGTAAAAGACTAAGGAAGGTGGTCCGTCACCTCTACGTCAAGTTGTCACAGTCACACCCACAACTTGGACGCGCGATACTAGATCTAAGGTAGCCATCAGCAGGCTCCTGCCTCCATTTGCGCCTAGGTCTAGGCATTGAATTGGCCAATCATGTCGCAAAAAGGTCTGCAAGTAGTTATCACCATCAAGTTGAATGGGTATAATTGACTTACCAGTGGGCACTATAACAAATTCGATTTCCAGAACAACAGTTTTGGGCAAAGATAACTCGGTTGAATGGTCCACTGCTACCATCTGTTCAACCCTGCTTAGAAGAATTGAACAATGATGCACCCTCATCGTCAATCAATACCAAGATTTCTACACTTCCCGAAGACGTGCTCATAGAGATATTCGATCTCACAAGACCCGAATATAGTCGTTCTGAGCCTTTCTATTCTCAATTCAGTTCTTTGCTGTCGCTCTCCCACGTATGTCGAACATGGCGCAGCATCATTTCTCTCAACATGCCAACGGCTTGGTCTACAATCCTAATACGATCGCCCAAATCAGCTAGTATTGTTCGGCTAGCTGAGCTATATTTGATTCGGACAGGAGAGACATGTCCCCTCAAGCTATCAATCACTCAAGGTTCTCAATACAACTCACCACCTAGCCCACAAGAAATTGAGGTGCTGGTTGATATACTCAATATGTTCATCTCATATGCCGATCGATGGCACACTATTCAAATCAAGTTGCGTTCCAAGTTCCCCCAAGGACGGCTTTTATCGCTCTCTACCCCCCAAAACCTTGTGTATGTACGAGGAATATATTTAGGGGAATGGGAACAAGTCGCCCAGGACCAGGTTTGGGAAGCGATCAACAACTCGCCACACCTTCGAAGAGTACAATGGATTAATTTCATACCCGAATCTACTCCTTGGTCCCAGCTAGAAAACGTCAATGTCATGGTTAGATACATTCGACCCCTCGCAGACCTACTATCCCGTTTGACGAATGTCACATCACTCAGCATGCAATGCGGTTATTTTCCTGCGTTGGGACCACAAGACTTTACTACGGAACTCATAACCATTCCTGCCCTTCGACTTCTTCACCTCACTGGATATCATATATACCCCGTACTCAATCGTATCATGACACCACGCCTTCAAGAGCTGGATATCAGGCCCAGCTACGTTAGAAACGCGTACACTAATCCCTTTCCATCTATTCATACCCTCCTTACTCGCTCAAATTGCCATCTTCTCAGCCTCACACTCCGTGATGCCAGGGTTGGCCACAGTTCTCTCCTTACATTCCTCCATCAGTCGCTTGGTGCAAATACACTGACTAAATTGGAGACTTTTGTGTTAGATGCGTGTCCTAGCATCTCGGATAAGGTGATACGGCTGCTCACCATCCCCATTCCTGATGAGGATATTCAGTATCCACTCTCACTCTCGGGGATGATCTGCCTTCCTTCCCTTCGGCGTTTATCTTGGTCCATCTGGGCACCCAACACTGCTGGTCTTCTTGGGACTATGTTCGAATCCAGGTTTAACCATGGGTCATTACAAGAGGCCTCAGTGGTACTACAGAAGGACTATTGCCATGAGGACGATACCCTAACATTGAAATATCTAAAAGAACGCGGATGGAATGTAAACTGGCGCGTTCACTAGGGGTAATGTGATCCTTTGTCAAGAGTTCCTTATGTTACCTTTTATTCCTCAAATATGTGTAATTCCATCGCAAACACTTTATCAAAATACTCCGGGATAGAAAATACCTCATATCGTCATCCTGCTGAATGTCTCTTAAATTGGGATATAGTGGGATCGTCCTGTGTTGTTTCTCATGACATAAATCGCATGGTATAGTTGGATTAGCTATTATAGAGCGTGTGTGCATTGGCGTCTTCCACATGACGGTCAAGAGCGCAAACTTCACTAGGAAAGCTTGCGCTACATCTACTAGGGGATCACGGAGTTTATTCGTACTGTGAAGTTCACAGAGTTATCTAAATATAAGAGGGTCCAAGGGTTCAACAACAACACGGTCGATTAATTAGCCATTAGCACACAGAGAAGTGGAAACTTTAGAAAAGGGCCGACAACGAACTTAACCTGTCTAAATGTGCCCGAGGCAAACTCAACAACCAACAACAGGACACCACCAGGTCCAAGCCGCAACAATTTAGGTACGAAACCCTTGTATAAATCTCCTGCCTGGAAGATGGTTACGAGAACTAGGTAGCCAATTGTATTTGGATTCACGAGATCATCGAGCAGTAGTGGGTCTGCATCCCTGAGCTTGCGAGTTGGCTGATTACTATCACCACGTAACTGGTGCGTCCTGATGACTGAGCTCCTAGTCGAGGTTCTACAATCCATACTGTCGGACTTCGTACCCCCTTTAGGGGAGCACATCTGGCTCAGGACACGCGACACATGCAACGCTACCACCAACCGACAAGAATATCGTGCACAGGTGAAGTTCCTCGCTTCATTGCGACAGGTGAGCTGGAACTGGTATCAAGCCGTAACTCCCTACCTTTACTCGACATTCATCCTCACACTCATACCGCGAGAAGCCCTGATTCGACAACTGGTAGCCTTTCTCTCACACCTCACCCTCATCCATCATCTCATCCAGGCGGAGCAGTGCCAGTTCGACCCCGAATTTCGCTTCAAAGACGCGGAATACGTCAAGGCGTGCATAGGTTAATGCACCAGCCTTCGCACTTTGCAAATTATCAATGGGAGTAGAATCATCCTATGTATGCCTCGGAAAGATCGCCTACGAATATTTCAGTCCAATCGACACGCGCTATCTAATCTCAAATCGATCATGATTGGGAACAAGGATAGCGATACTCCGCATATGGCTATATCTATTACGTTCATTGGCTTAGGCCCTGAGGTCTATAACAACTTGACCAACATCGAAATCTCCGGCGGTTCCCTCTCAGAAACACTGGTCCAGATCCCTTCATCCTTTCCCCAACATTTCCCGCTTGCTCCTTCGATGGGAAGGGAGCTTCCCAAGAGCTTACAAAAAGCTCCTGTCAAGGATCACCAAGAAAGATGGGAAAAACCAAGACGGTAGCCGTAACGTCGTCGTTCCCCTACGCGAACTTGAACTTATCTTAGAGCTTACAAACCTCCTACCTCGAACAGACCGGCTCAAGACTTGACTCAAAATCAACCTCTGCTCTAGCTTGCAAACTCTGGACCTTCGATTTCGCCATAGCCATTTCAACCGTCGCCGATTTCGCCTAGCCATCCCCTTGCAAAAACGAACCGCCACCCTCGTTTTTTCATCGTGTACTTCCCTCACCGCTTTCCGTTTTTATGCTCCATCCCCAAGCGCGATTCTCATCTCACTTCCTGGCAGTATAAGAGAAGTTGGTATCCAGATTATGGAAGACGAGGATATATACGATCAAGAGGACCAGTATTTGGTAGATTCGAAGCCTGTTCTTGGCTGGGTCCGATCAGAACGATTTACAGATAGGGGTGTACAGGGGATTGTCGTGGCCTTTGTTATAAGGACTTGTCGCGCGGATAATATTTTGAGGGAGGTCCCCGCAAGGTTACGGGAGGATTGGGCGGTCTTTTGCAAGAATGTTCAAGTAGGCGGATTAGGCTCAGCATATATCCGGAATAGGTCTGCCTTCGACACTGGCTGTATCCCAACCACCGAATCTTGACATTTCGGACTGGAGACTACAGACGTACAATTGTTCATTCATGTCCAGATTTCAGGACGGAGAATGTATTCCCCAACACTCTAAATTTCTCCAATATTTAGATATACAAAACGTAATTAGCGTAACGACGAAGCACTGCATGCGCAAGAGTCGGTCACGGCTACTTCGTTGACGCCCGACTACCGCCTGTACAACCATCCTCAACCAACATGATCCCAAGATAGATGAAACAAACTCACTGACAACTTGACACTAGACAGATTACAGACAGATACCTCTCGGCATGCGGCAATACCCACTGCAACAAATCTCATCTACACACACCACCCCAAAGAAGAGAAAGGTCAGTCAGGAGCCCATGTGTTCGTGAGATATACCAACGGTCAATGCAGCGCCAATTATGTGGACGACACATAGTATGCGGCTCCCCATCGTCCAGCAGCTGAGTCAACGGAGGGGTACTAACACCCGCCTCGAGCTCGTCGTCTACCTCGAGCTCAATCACAATCCGAGCGGGGTCCGGGTTCGGGTCCGGAAGTGCAGCTGCATAGGCAGCACCAGCAGCGATGACAAGAGTGATAAGTTGCTTGAAGAGCATGATTAATTAGTTTGGTCTGCGTGCGACAACCTGAAGGCGTGGATGTGGATACACGAGGAAGCGATGTGAAGACCACTGAAGAGTGGTGGATGAATCGAGGGCTCTTTTTATACCCCTACACCTGCACTACGACGGGCTTCTGCTGACCATATTGGTGAGGACAGTGCTACTATCAGCGATGGATACTGCAGGCCTCAGAAGTAATGCACAGCTTCACGACCTCGAGTGGAGCCCGACGACAGGCATCTTGGCTTATGCACACAACCACCACGCGGATGTGAGAAAGCACGACTAGCAAGACGTCTGTGAGTTGAAAAAAAAATAGCAAAGAATGAACGAAGAAGAGAAGCTGATGATACACACCTGAGCTCCAGTAGGAAGAAAACCCCGGCGGCAAACGAGCACCGGATGTGCGACTTTGGTACTTGAGCTGCGAGCTTCCTAAAATCAAGCCATTTATGACGTCATCATTGTCACTGTGATGGCTTCAAAGTCATCCCGAGTTTGATTCCATCTTGAATTCCCGTAGCTTATGCATACGTCCAAGCTCGTCGACCCAGAAAGGCGATTGAAGCCAAATCTAAAAGAAATTTATCAATTCAATCCAGCCATCCTACACAGTCCACTGGTAATAAAACAAACAGATTATCAATAACAAACAGCCAAGCCACATCCACACTCCTGTATGCCCTTCAACCTCACACAACGTCAACCTAGCCCTCCCCACTCTCATCCTCCTGTCCATCCCAAACATACCCAACAAAAACATTCCCCCACCACCTCACCTCCCCACCTCCTGCATTCCCCGCCCCACTCCCACTCGCCCCTCCAACAATAGCGGCATCATCATCATCCCTACAAATATCCCCATCATTCTCAACAGCCCACACCATCTCCCACGTCAGTCCAATCGTGATCCCCTCCTCCATAGCGATCTCCATCGTCGTCTTTGGTCCTGACATGGCCAGAATCGAGCAGAGCCTCGTGGAGAATTGCGCGTGGCTGTATGAGGGTGTGTGGAGGACGCTCAGTCCTGATGAGAACGCCCGATGGCTAATTGATGGGCTGGTGCAGTGCGGTAGATGTGGAAGAACTTGAAGGAGTGTCGATGGTGGGATGAGAGCTACACGAGAAAGGTGAGATCCCACGATAGTGCGAAGACGCACACTCAGACATACCAACACCTCGAGCACGATTCCAGCCACCCCACACTTCATCCAGAGCAATCACACCGCGAGTCTTCATAAGCCCAGCGTCTTGATCTGAAGACCCTTGCAATACCCGGCCCAGCTCTCGAGCAAGCTCTTCATGCCACCGTCGTTCATCCGAAACCATATCCTGAGTCAACGGCGCATTTGACATTTGCAATCCAAGTTGTGACAATGACGACCGAATAAAAGTAGCCTCCTCTGGTTCATTGACCAAAGTCGTGGACGAGGACGAATAGAGCGAAGGAGTCGTCTCTTTCGCAGTCAATGCAGTCAATTTCTCGTTCAACTCGGCTGCGAGTTTAACCATGCCTCTGGCTTTCACCATCAAGGCTTCTAGATCTTGTAGTGCATCGGTCATGCCCGTCTGGCGCTGCTGGGCGGTGGCTTCCACTGTCCGCAAAATACCACCTATATGCAGGGTAAATACGCGCATATATTATGAAATTAGATGTACGAACTGATTCCTGATCTTCCAGGAGTGTCTCGACCTGATGCGGATGCAGGGTCTTGAGTCCTGTTCGTGGAAGCGATCTTTTGATGATGGCAACCTCAGCCTTGGCTATATGCGCAGCAATAGATCTCTCACCTCCCAAGCCTTCCCTTGCAACGCACGCTTGAGAATGGCGTAAAAGGGCTTGTCGCCACCTTTCCGGAAGCTCAGCTTCATGATCTGAGGTCCGCCAAAATCTTCATCATCCGAGTCGGACACTGGTGGAGAAGAAGGCGCAGATCGGTGGCTCGTTATCTTGCGGGGGAGTTCGGTTCCGCAAATCTCGCAAGCTGGCAGATCGGGATGGTTCAGGAAAGTGCACGCAGGACATGCGATAGTGTTTGGTGTACTGTTCGACCCAGCACTGAGCGGGCGGGAGGAAGGAGGGGATGATGGCAGCGACTTGGAGAGATTGTGAACCGTTCCGCCGGAACTCTGTGGGACAGAGGCACGAGGAACGCCGCACAGTCCGCATATGCGTGATGCGGCAGGACTAAGACCCGGTGGGTTGCGATATGCACAGACTTCACATTCCCATGCCTCAAATGATGTCTCGGGGTCGTTTCTTGATCCATGGGCCGGTCCTGACGATGATCCGGATAGATGTAGTGTGACTTTGGGTGAGGATTTGAATAGACCAGCATAGTATTCCGTTTTGGTAATCCGGGAAAGGTCGAGTGCAAACGAGTTGTTCAGCGGATGCGGGGTATCGACATAGAACAGACGGTGGGTTGTGGCATGCACCGTGCCTTGCTGGTGGTGCGGCGACTTCTGTAGGCTAGATTATTGAGTGGAACAACGCCGTGTTTGCAAAGGGTGTATATATGCGCGCTGCACACGCACCCGTCGTAGATTCCTATGCTGTCCTGACTAGCCAACAGCTCCTCATCGCTGTACAGCAGCGCCTGCACAGGAATAGTGCCGTCCACGGACTGCGCGTATTGACAGAGGCCCATCTTGCGGGGGAGATCTAAGCACCAGAGGACGAGATCGATGGTATTGCAGACGCCTAGTTTGGATCAAGGCAGGCACCAGCGTTCATGCGGAGGCTTCTTTCTGTGGGAGCAAATCGACCAATCGCGACAGATGCTGGGATGTGTCCAATGATAGAATAGATTGCGAGGCTGAAAATCGGATGTGCGAAAGAGGCTCGCTTGGCGGGAACTGGGAAAACTGGAGGCAGTAGATGGGTAGGCGCTGAGAGGAGATATCGTTGGTGGAGCGGGTATGATGACGAGCAGACGAAACGGATTGGCTGATTGCGAGAGCTGCCAAAGAGAGGGATCGGCAATGTGCGCGGGCATCTGATTGGCTGGTGGGCTGGGCCGGTCGTGGTTTGTCTTTCCGAGGCTTCTGCGAGGACTGTATTCCGGAAAATCCAGCGCGTGGGGGAGGCCCTCGGCCAATCTGCCATTTACTCACCTTCCAGAAATCTCTTATGCCCTCCTCTCACGCCTTGCCTCTTCCTACGACCTTTCTCTCCGCCTCCGTCCCTCCTGGTCCACCGTCTCGTCTTCAGCTCTAGTCCTGTGGGCGAGCCTTGCTGGACATGAAGTGCGTCGTTTTCGCCCAGATTCAGGCGCATATACTCACCCTAAACGCGCATATATAGGTCTCGTCATCAAAGGTCCCCGCTTTCGCGGCTCATACTGGTTCTCTATTTCTTCTGGCGGAGCATCGAACATGTCGTAGCCGGCCAGAGGACTATCGCGGTCGACGATTCAGATCCCTCGATTATCTATCAGCCTGCGTCCGCATGGCATAATGCACTCGACACATGCTCCTCGTGCTTTAGTCCGGATAGAAATCTGGCCTACAACCAGTCATTTCATCAGGCTGTCAATATCTTCAATGGGGTAGATAGCAGCGGAGGTGGCGCAGTTGGGATTGCTCCTATCCCTCCTCCACCAAGTTCTTCCATCCCACCACCTTCCACTTCCTCATCCACACTACCCCCTTCTCCCACACCTGCACCCTCAGGGGAGGTCGAGGATCAGTATGACGACGACGAACGAGAGGAAAGTACCGGGCGGCAACACGACGGCCGGGCTTTGATTGATACGAGCCAGAAGACAAGACGAAGAGCCAAGGCTGTCAGAGCAGATGGTGACGAGCCAGTCACGCTGCAATTTAGCTTCACTGGTAATTATTCGATTATTTTCCTCGGTGGCTGCCAACACTATTTCAGGTTCCGCCATCCAAGTGTTTGGCCTCCAGCCTCCGAGTACGACCACGACACCAACGAATCTAACGTTCACGATTGACGGCCAGACACTGGGGGACTGGGACTCGACAAGCTCGTCGTCTAGCTCTTCTACACCCCAGCAGCAGGTATTTAGTGTTGATGGCCTCACAGAGGAGCCGCATGTACTAGTCGTCACCGTTGGCTTCAACTCTGCCTTCGTGTTTGATTATCTGGTATATACGCAAACCGTAAACGCTCAGCGAACAGGAGAACCTTCATCTGTCACTGAGATGTCCAATGCTCCAAGTGCCAGCGTCATAGATGAGTGCGTATTAATCCCGTCACTTTATCGGCAAATCGCAATCTATCCTTTATATTGCATTTCATTAACAATATGTACCTGACGGCATCATCGTCAATCTTTGATATTGATTACCCGTCCTTTTCTAGGCAGGCCAAAAAGCACAATACTGTAACTTTCGCTGCTGCAGTAGGCGGCAGCGTCGGAGTGCTCACTCTTGTTGCCCTGGGTTTGGCTTTCAGCATCATCCGCCGTCGTCGACTTGCCATACTACGAGAGCGCCGTGAACGCGATAGTGAATCCCTGCACACCAATGGCTCCGAAGATTCACCACATATGTCGGGACCCGCACCCTTCGTGCCGAGGTTCTTCCCTGGAACTGTTCCTCCTGATCCACCTCCGTATGCAGATACTGAACCGTCAGCTGCATCATCGCAAGACACAGACCGAACATCGCACCCAAGGGATACATCATATGCCGATATCCCACCATCGACACCACCTCCACCACTAGACGACGCCATATTCCCACCTCCACCTCCATTCCCTGTCGCAATCGCCTCCCCTCCACCGCCAAGTGATCTAATTACGGCCGTGGTGCAATCACCCCCAAATATATCTCACCGTGATCACGACGAAGACCATAGCAGTGATTCCTCTCACAACACGCTTGACGTGGGTACACCAGGAATGTCAAGCCAGGTTCAGAGCTTATTAGCGTCTTCTTCATCGTCATCAACGCCCTCTTCGGGTATGTTATCCCCATCTCACAACGACAATGGAAGCGGTAATGGAAGTGATACTCGTGTTGACACCGCACCCCTTTCTTCTCCGTCTCGGACTACGTTAACGTTATCCCATCCTATGCCCGTTTCTAGTTCACCATCGCCACCGAATATCCACTTACCCTCTTCCATTTCTTCGAGATAACCTTCCCGAACATCTTCCGTAGCGCCTTCACCTTCACCATCGCCATCGCCATCACCACCAACAGATCAGTCCGAGAGACCATTAAGCAACTCTTAATGTGGTGTTTTTGTATTATATTATGCCATTGCTTCTCTGCTAGCTACCTTGCTGTCGATGCGTTTTAAAACGTCAACTCCACTCTCAAGTTTGTGATTCTGTGTATGCCACTATGACCGGTACATACCACTTTTATTAGAACCGTATTATTCTCCCCATTTCCAACACGAGCACAAGCACCACCTGTTATAGCGATCATTATTACTATGTAACTTTCTTGCCTCAGGCTTTCCATTTTCCGAGTCCCGAGTCCCCGTGTCCCAAGTTTGTCCCTCATGCTCTCACCTTTTCGTAATAATTTCTTTTTCTTGGTCGCACACTGTCAGTTGAGGTGTGGTGGGTGCCCTTGTGTTGGGTTGGGGAGGTGCCAGTGATATGGAGGATGTGTGAGTGTGTAATTAGTGTACGCGGTGGTGGGCGTGTTGTGTGGGTGAGACGGCGTACAGAGTCTTTGGCTTATTGACATGCGTATGCCAATTGACAGGTGGAGGTACGATACACACATATAGTCGCCGTTCCCGGGGGAAATTCATCGTTATACCACTACAACCATTTTCTTCTGATTAGGATTCTGTACTACGCACCAGCCCAGTCGTGTACTCGACTCCTCGCAGCACCGTATACACACATACTGCACATACCGTAAACCCTATATATATATATACCGCACTTGCCAGTAAACACGTCCACAGATTACTTATTTGAGTTCTGTTCTTCCCACTATACCATTCCTGCTTCTTCTTCGAATGAAGCTTTTTCCGCCTCGATTGTACCCGTAATCCCGTATTCGTATTCGTATTCGTATTCGTATTCGTACCCGGTGACTCCCTCAGGCCGCAGACTTTAGACGCGGGGTGAGCTAATTCCCTAGAGCAGAGTTTAGTCGAACCGATTTCAACTCCACGGTGATTCTGGTGTCTTCTTGATTGCCCCTCATCAGGTCAAGATGTGACGGCTCGTCGGTGCAATGAAATTTAGAATGAAATGTTGGTTGTGTCATGACTAGGCACGACGAAGCTCGTGGTTAGAGCGTGTTAGCATGGTTATTACCGTAGAATGCGTACAGGCGCACACGGGCACCCAAAAGTCGGGTACTTGGGCTTTTTGCACCCGTGTTCACAACCTTTATGAGCTCTTTGGCACTCATCATGATCCGGAAGGAAGAGCATGTTGGTGAGTGCCAGTGGGGAGGTAAGCGCCGTGCTGGGAGTGATGGTACCCGGACCAGAGACAAAACCACTAGGTATATGATGATATATTCCGGGTGGATGACTGACTCGAATCGAGGTAACCTATTCCCGCAACCCGGACTTGCTTGAGGTAAACAACCGCGAGAAGCTGACACGTCGCTCAAAGTGAAGGCGCCACTCACGATGTGGCACGCTACCCGTGGACTGTCGAGTTCTCCGCGGTCGGGAAATGGAATAAGAAGATAAGCACGGCACAGAGCGTGGATGGTTTAGAGTTATGGCACCTGTGAAACTGCTGGTGGGTTTTGGATCCCTTATCGTGTGGGGTGACTACAACCTTGTGGTCAACGCCAGTGTTCACGCATGTATGAGAATGTATAAGTCTTAATGGGATGTTGAGAAATTTGGACGACACATTGTGCCTGAATTAAGGTGTTCCCCTGTCGATTCTCTGGAGTCGAGGATGGGACGCACCCGTCGAGAGTATACACCAGCTAGTCAAGGCCGCCGCGAGGTCATCCAACCAGGACTTCGGGCGTCAAATTCAGCAAACTTCTTCCGGCTGTCCTCGAGTAGAGACTACTGAGCAATGCAAAGACACTAGTCGTCGCCTAGTGTACTCGTCTTGAGCAACGTCCCATACCCATCCATCGATCAATGCTGAGAACAAAACTTCCGACTCAACACCGCCCTAATATTCATTCTAGCACACCGCAAGTAGTGTTTAAAGCCCCCGCCCGAACACCAAGACAAGTTCTTAACCGCAAGCAATACGCCATATTTCCCGACACCGGTGATGTTTATGCACACTACCCCACTCTTCCCCCTCCCGGGTCGATATAGCCGCGGTGCCAGTCCTTCAACCAGTAACCCAGCCGAATAGACCATGAACCGGGTATGTGGCCCTAGAGCACGTTGAAGCGGGGAAATAGAGTATAAAATTCTCGGCGATACTCTCCTGAGTTTTGATGGGATCCACAGTGTAGTGCCTAAACAGGGGAGGTTGGCCTAATCAGTTGAGGAGTAACGTTAAACAAAGAAGGTATAGTGCGAGTTGAGGACAATGTGCTGTGGTGCTGCAGCTGTTGTTGCTAGTTGATTTAGGTTTTGCAATTGAGTTTGGGCGAAAGTAAGACGTGATGGCGGAAGATGAAGGGACTGTGCGTAATGCATTGTAGGGTGATCATGGCAGTGGATTCCGAACGGGTGTCTTCCGCATGGGGAAGAGGAAAACCTACGGTGCCGAAGGGATCTAGAAGGAAGAGGGAGGTTTTGAGTTAAGGTGGACTAGTGAGGGCAGATAGATGGGGAAGTGTCTGTCAATGTCGAAGAGAAGTAGCAACAGAAGATAGCGCTCAAAAGCAATCTCAGGAGGGCAAAAACTTCAGCTAATTGTCAACTAATTGAATGGGTGTTCGGAGCCAATATTGCATTGAACGGTTTTGATTCAGGAGGTTGTCGTTATAGACATTGTGACGAGGTGATCCGATCTTTTGGCAGGTTGAATGCAAAAATCGATTGAAGCACTTCTCAAAGTACACTGAAACGATATCTGTCATGAATATAAGCTCTCATCGGATACACTCCCCGAGCACGTGAAGTTGAGCTGCTTACCACTACAACAAAACTTCGTGATGATTTACCAATACACAAAGAAGGAATCGATAGATAGAGGTGTCATGTCCGACAGTCGGACATAAACCTTGATAACCCTTCCTAACGTATCAATACTCCGACGGTTCGCTGAAGTACGAGGCCGTAGTCGATCTTGGGCTAGGAGGGGGCGGCACTTCTGCTGGGAGTCCAGCCTCCTTCCAAGCCCGATAGCCACCAATCATATCCGTCGCGTTCAACAAGCCAAGTTGCTGCAATGAATGGGCGGCCAAACTGCGGAAAAGGTCGCAACATTAAAAAGAGAGATTGCCAACACCATGACATGCCATGCCATACCATGTGTCCGGATTAACGCAGAGCCTATTCAAATGCGTAAAACCACTTACGATGATGTATAGCCTTCTTGACAGAATACTATAACTCGCAGATCATACCGATCGGCAATAGCGAGTCTAGCATCAGACCGAGGATCAAACCTCCATTCCAACACATTCCGTTCGATGATAAGAGATCCGCGAATCATCCCTTCAACCTGTCTCTGTGCCACTGGCCGTATATCAACCAAAAACGTAGGAGCGCCGCTCAAATGAGTCCGAAGTTCCTCGTAGGCTTGTTGAGGAGTCACTCGTTGTAGAGTAGCCCGGGTGGCGCTGAGGATTTCGTCAATGCCGCGTGAGCCTGGTGGAGGGCTGGTGTAGTCTGTTATGCTTTTGCTGGCGGATTTTTTGGCGACATCTTCGAGAGCTAGTTCGTCGTAGGAGTTAATACCGAGGTCTTGGATGCGTGCGCTCCAAGTCCTTCCTTGGAAATGATCTTCTTCTATCCTTCCGATAAATTTTGGACCCGTCAGAAGGATGGCGCGTTGAAGGACTTTGTAGGATGAAGAGCATATAAGCAAAGATTGGGAGGACAAGGCAGTATTGGCAACGATGAAAAGGTAGTTAAAGTTGACGCGTTTGTTACGCGCATAATCATCAACCTCAGCCGCGATTTTATGAAGGAATCCAGGATCTTGGGTGTTCGTTGAGATAGACGTGACGCCGATCTTGAATTCGACCCTCTCGTTGATGAACTGCTCCTCCTGTGGATCGTCCAGCATTTCAGGCTCACTTTCAATAGTGGTGTGTTTGCAGATAAGGCGTGATGCGATGCTGTGAGCTACTTCGGCGCGAACTTCGTCGAGAGTGCGGGGTCGAGGAGGGGTGCGGTAATCTGGTATGGGGTCCTGAGCATCCCCTGCTTTCTGTACGGGGGATTTGGGGTCTGAACGTCTGCTGGTGGACATGATGGGCGTTTCGTGGAGCTCTGAAGCTTCTCCATGTGGTGCGCGATGGCGAAAGATGAGGAGAGTATTTGGCGGTGTTGTTCAGCAGCCTGTAGAACGAAGGCCCGTGAGTAGCCGCCGGACGCTGACCTCATAGTTCCCTACCACCACGATGATATTCTCCTCCTTCCGAAGAAAGATAGTAAGTACTCTCAGTGGACGCATTTTGTGCTGTTATTGAGCTTGGATTCACCCCACAGCCGGAACTCTCGATATTGTACGTAGTAATGACCCGCTCTCGCATTGTGGTGTCTCATCTGCTTTAGCCACAACCCCAGGTCCCCTCCTTCTGTCAAAGCTCTAGAGCTACTCCGCGCAGCCGCCTCTGGTCCCTTCCCTCCCAACAAACCAACAAATCCACCCCTCGAATTCAACCTCGAAGTCGTCGAGTCACCTCCAACTTCGGATCAAATGAACACTATCATGTCCTACCTCCCTTCAAAGTATAACAAGTCACCCGCATCTGCATTCTTATCTGCACATCCGACGACATCAGGCCAAGAGGATAGGACACATACACCGTCGCAGGTTGCTGAACTTGGGCGAGAGAAGCCTAGTGCGATTAGGTGGCCTATTGTTGTTGATTGGTCGGGAGGCATTGCAAGTGTAGGTGAAGTTGACGGAGTGAAGGGGATACTGGAGGTACTGAGGAAAAGAAGAGATGGCGAATTGAAGGAGGACGAGGAATACAAGCCTGGTTTCTGGTCGTAGGCTTGATGATTGTTACGTTTATATATTATACTCACACCTTGTACTCTAGAAATGTGTAATTTAGATTATTTCTGCCTCCTCCCCGCTATGGCGTTAGGTGCATATATATGCGAGACCAATCATGCATGCAGTTAGGACTTTGAATACATGAACATGCTGTTCAGCTCAGCTCATATCATTGAAGCGATCGACTAAGATACTTCAGGTTTAACCCCCTTTCCTTCAATGACTCGAATATCGAGGAATCTTCCTTATAGTGATATGCTGGTCGTATTCCGACTGAAGCCTTTTTTAAAGATCCATGGTTAAACCGGGATCCGAGCATAGCCCCAAGAAGACCAGGGGTTTTGGGTATCCAGGTAGACCAGGATAAAGTTCGAAGGGAAGGTAGACAGATCGTTCGCGAAAATGAATTCTGACCTCGACTCTCTTCCGGGATAGGGACAGTAAGTAGCTGTGCCACCTCATCGGACATATTGGGACCGCAGTGCAATATGAATGTCTCTAAAGCATTTAGAGTATTTTCAGCGAGCGACTGATGGAGGAATGCCAGGATGGAGTGGCGATCGATCATTCCATGGCGAACATCGAGACTGACGAGATGGCATTTCGAGTGAGTGAAGAGAGTGTGGATAGACGGAAGAAGATGGATGTCCTTTCCTAATTTGTAGCTGGGATGGAACAGCAGCTCTTGAAGGAGCGGTGCCTTGATGCGGTCAAGTAGGGGGTATAGACAAGACCCAGTGAGGTGGAGAACGCGAAGTAAAGGAATTGGAATGAGTTTCCCTGAAAAGACCTGCTGATCGCTTGCCCCTCTGGGGGCGCTGGACCCGATGGTGAGTGCTGCGAGGTTGATCAAGCGAGGTAACACATCTTCAAGGGATGGGATATCTTCGATTGTTATATCAACCTTTTCTAATTGAGACCAGGGAGCAGACGCAGGTACGAACAGTATCCAGCTTGTTTTGCGAAGCTCTGGCGAGCTGTTCACCGCGTCCCAGATTTGATCCCGTGAAGTTGGTTCCAATCCTCTTAGCACAATTCCGCGCACGTGAAAGAGGTTTCGAGCATTTGGGGGTCGTATGATGCGTTCAGGGGGGGATTTGGACCATAACGCGATATCAACGGTGTGCCATCGATCAGCATGGGAGAGGATCAGATTGAGGATTTCAATCGTAGCTTCAAACTGTTGTGGAGTGGGAGGTTCGGGTTGAGAGCCCTGGTCTATCGCTATGTTGAGTAGACATGTTGTTCCTGTCCGAATTAAGGATAATTCTACTAGCCGGACGATTCCCATCGATTCTGTTGGCACTACGAGAATTGTTGACCAAGCGGTTGGCATACTGGTTGCAATGATGCTGCGCCATACCCGACAGACATGAGAGAACCTTATTAAGGAAGTGAAGTGTTCATATACTTGGTCGGAACCTTGGTAGTCATGCTTGGCGCAATGGAGTATCTCCACGAGTATTTCTTCAGGGAGGGTGAAGATGGACGCGGGGGTGGTCACGGCTGATGGCGAAGTGTCGTTCGATGAACAGCAGTCAACCGACTGTATTCTTTGGGCGTTTTCACCCAGTATCCTCCTCCAGAACTCTTGCTCTGGTGGGGTTGCGTTGGTCATAGGTGAGTTTCGAGTGCGAGTAGCTCCAAGCTCACGCACCTTGTTGCGACATGCCTCAGAAAGTCCCATTATCTTCAAGCCTCAGTACACTTGCGCAAGAAGAATGTTGAAAAGTATGGAGACCAGCGCCAATGCCTGTTGGGGAATTACGGCACAGTTTATGAGTTAAGTGCAGATTCGCGGGGAACCGATCGGAATGAACTGTACGGACTGCCACCGAGCTTGGGCATTGAGGTCACTCTTGGTCAACACGGACAAACAATCGCGTCGAATCCGCCACAATGGTCTGAGTCTCACTATCGCGCAAGCTGGTAGGGCAACTCACTCGCATCTATATGCGACTGCACAAGTAGTTGACGACGTCTTTGCCTACTTAAACTTGCTGCTCCATGGATGGACTTGAATAAAGCTATACGGAGAATTAGTATGATGGAGGCATTCAACAAGGTCACAGTATAATACGTTTTTTCTAAAGTACTTCGACAGAGCATTTTGGGGAGCATACAATCTTAATGTAAGGAACCCCTAGTAAGAGGTTCTGCTAACGTACCAATTTACATTGTATCCACGTTCTTTCAAGGACTCCAATACTAGGATATCTTGCTCATGGCAACATTCTTTCCGTATAGTCACTGAAGCCTCTTGTAATGACCCATGGTTAAATCGGGATTTGAGCATAGCTCCAAGAAGACCGGTAGTGTTGGGTGTCCAAGTGGACCACGATAAATTCCAAAGGGAAGGAAGGCAGATCCTATGCGAGAGTGAAGATAGACCATAGATGTGCTCGTCAAGAATAGGGATGGTGAGTAGCCGTATCACCTCGTCGGCGATGCAAGGACCCATGTATAAGTGACAATCCTCCAAAATACTCAGAGTATTTGTAGTGAGGGACTGACGGAGGAATGTGAGGAGAGAATTATAGTCGGTTCCAGGATTGCGAATTGAGAGGGTGCGAAGATGGCAGTTTGACTGAGTAAGAAAGGTGTGAATAGATGGAAAGAGATCAGGGTATGCTTCGCGTGCGTAATTATTGTAGATGTCCAACTCTTGAAGGCGTGGTGCCGCGATACGGTCAAGTACAGGATTTATATGAAATCCATCGAGATCGAGAACTCGAAGGGCAGGAATGGTTATAAGTTTCGTAGTAAAGTCTTGCGGATGAAACTCAGTAAAATCATCGCATCGCATGCTGAGTGATGTTAGATTCGTGAAACGAGGTAACATGTCTTTAAGGGGTTGGATATAGTCGACCGCAATTCTGGCACTTTCTAGTTGAGACCAAGGAGTAGATCTGGGTATGACATTTTCCCAGTGTACCCTCCGGAGCCGTGGTGAGCTGTTGATTGCCTCCCAGATTTGGTCCTGTGCGGCTTGCTTCCATTTCCGTAGCATTATCCCTCGTACAAACACGAGGTTTCGGGGGATTGGAAGAGAAAGAATTCGTCTGGGGGGAACATATATCGAAATTTGATTTGGTTGGTGTGCCGATCGGCATATGAGATGAATAGATTGAACACTTCCATCACTAATTCAACTTCTTGTGAGCTCAGCGGTGGACTATATTAAAAACCTGGAGTAATGGATAGATTGAGGGGACAAGTATCTCCTGTCCGAATTAAAGATAGCTCTGCCAGTCGGACAATACCAGTTGATTTGGGTAGTAGGATCTTGGGCCAGGCCGTTGGCATATCGAGCGAAATGGTGTTGCGCCATGTCCGACATACGTGAGAGAGTGACAGTCAAGAGCTGAAGTAAGAATAGAATTGGCTAGGATCGTTGTATTCGGGTCTCGTGAGATGGAATATCTCTACAAGCACGTCTTCAGGAACTGTGAAAATATTGGTAGTAATTGCTGGTGAAGGAGCGCCATCGATTGATTCTGCTGAGTGGCGATAAGCAGCTGGTAGCAGTGGGTTATCCAACTGAAATATATTTCCCCAAAACTGTTGCTCCGGCGAACCAAGTTCATCGTTCAAGTCAATTGTACAAACTCGACTCGATAGTTTAAACCAGTTGCACACCTCTATGTGACATGCTTAAGGTGTTGACTACCGGTTGTAGTGGAATCTATACAGAAGACTAGATACTAGCGCTGACGGCCAGCTTAGAAACTGCAGTCGGGTCAGCAGTGAGAAAACTCTATAGGGTGAGTGTGACTGTGACAAGGTATCTTCATGCGCTCTCACGACCAACTAGGCTCATGGTAAGGTCTAACACGGTCTGTTTCCATTTCAAGTCGTTCCCTTTGTGAACGCCAAAAAACTCCAGGGGTGGGTCCGCAATGGCGTACGAGTGACAGCAAGAGCGCCTTCTAGAACACTCAAATCGCCAGGCGAGTCGAGGCGTCGTGTTGATCACACCAGTGGTCTACTCACCTCTCAGAGAACGACTTGCATCCCAAACTCAAAAGGTCTAGAATTTTGATCAAGTTGCTTGATCTCCCAAATTGGTGATCAGTGCAGCATACTACGTGATCACGCCTCACTAGCGCGCGCGCCCGAGCTCCCCGGTGTTATCGAGATTCGCCTATTTCGATATGTGCAACTAATTAGGGCTTAGTCGGCATCGTCCTCCGTGCCTACGAGTATGTGCTTGAGACTGGGCCGTAGAGCTTTCCTGGAGCCCCGCTCTACCACTCTGACCACCATACTCGGTGCCCGCCATGGCAGCTCCAGCAAGGACAGTCTTTGACTACTTGATGCTCCTAATCCCTCCCATCGTCTCATCTGCGTATCTGGCATTCTGTTGGACTGTGTTATATCGTACTATAATACTACCGAATCACGGTCTTATCGACACATCCGTAGATAATATCGGTGAGCTCAGCTGTATCATAGAATCTCATTGACCACTAATAATGCGTGGTGATAGCCATAGTGAAATCAGGTGTGACAACGATAAGTATCATGATTGTCGCGTTGGGGCTGTGGCCAATCAAGGGCTTACTGGTTGATATCCAGGTGTGTGTGCACAAATCCGTGCTGCTTTTGCGAGCTTGTTTGGTTTAACAAGCAATCACCCGTTTAACAGAGTGAAGAATTTTTTCGAGTATTGAAACGACCACACAATCGTCGTCGCGCTGGGAGCTATCGCAAACTCGAAAAACCTCATGAGATGGGAGGCGTTAGCTTTGTAGCCGCAAACTCCATGTCATCAGTATTTTCCCTAGGCATGATCGATACGATTATGACCATTCTCAAACGGCAGTCAAGTCTTCATTTCTCCATCGCGTTCGTGTCCAGTTTCATTGTGTTGGGAGCGTCAACTTTAGCCCCGGCTGCGTGTCTGTATTTCGATTTGGTGCTCTTAGAGCATAACTAATGCGGTAACACTTCATATAGTATCTGTTCATGAAGCCCTCCTTGATTTGGATTTAATGGCAATCGAGGTGGGAGCTATCCCTGTTTCATCTGTAATAGCGTGTGTATTCAAATCCGTGATTTCAAGCTATTTGAACACTAACCCAATCCCAGTGCAGATTCCATCAGCATTCAACCGACCAGAGATCCATTTCTTGTATTCTCCACTCTCTCGTACAAGATGGAACGCCCCCTCACAGAGGCGTCGTCCCTTGCATGGGCAGAAACGGCATTGAATTTCAATTATTCCTTCGCACCTCCTGTTCCCTCTCCTTCAGACTCAACTCCACAGTATATCGTCCCATTTCCTGTCAATCTCGCTCCAGACACAAGTGCACGGTGGCTCTCGGATGCCTTCATCTTAAGGCCTTCATGCAAGTGGTACGCAACCAACCTAAGCACAGAGGCACACGATGCAGAGGACATTGCCGACGAATCTATGATACCTCTCACTATCCCAGACTTGGACATCAATTTATATCTATCATACATCGACCTCGGATGTAAGATATGCCCTAAACTCAATATACCCGATGCTGACCCACCTGCTATCTCCTGTGCTCATTGCTGCATCGTCTCAAAGATGGCTACCCGTTCAGCATGTGGTATTACTCGACGGTTCGCACAATAAGAGTCGGGATATTCAACAGCACCACAGGCGACATCGCACAGGGCGGGCATTCCGTATGGGCATTCACGATCAAATTAAATAATGCGACGGACGACCTGTCGCGGTATCCCGGATTCCGGGATATACCCATGTTCGAACTCCGTCAGGCCAACACCACGATCGTCCTGCGATGGGCCTTTTTGGTCTGTTCGCCAAACCTATCCGTCGAGACCGTAGAAGTGCTGAACGACAGAGGAAGTCTCACAATTACTCCTGCTGATACAACAGACGGACGCCAGCCCTACACACGCCAGGGAAATCTGGACAGGATCCAAGGGGAATTCTTATTCGCAGGGCTCTTCAGCAAATTCGCAGACAGCGCGGGTCCAGTCATGGAGCGGCAGGGACAGTCGCTGGCGCAGGCCAGCCTCATTTTCGGTTGGGACCAGATGCGGGCG
The DNA here is from genome assembly GCA_000349905.1 of Volvariella volvacea V23. Classification (NCBI taxonomy): domain Eukaryota; kingdom Fungi; phylum Basidiomycota; class Agaricomycetes; order Agaricales; family Pluteaceae; genus Volvariella; species Volvariella volvacea. The sequence goes on along the minus strand of KB722743.1, from coordinate 522,327 downwards.
TGGAACCGGTCCAACTCCAACTGGACGTGGTCGCCTATGCCGGAATCCAACATCACGGAGATGTATTCTCGATACATCCGGGCGGGGTCGAAAGCGTATCTTTCTGGCGCGCTTGGCACCTCGTTCGTTCCCGGGATAACATCCACGCCTGTTCTGGCGCTCGCGGCGTCTCGGCCCCATGTTATTGCTTCGACCATGCTCTTTGTGGTGTTGGATATCTTGAGCGTTGTGGCGTTCTTTAGGTCGGGGAGAGGAGACATTTTTAACCTGATGAGGGTAGCTAGTGTGCTACACGAGTCGAATGTCACAGAAGAGATGGCGAGGTTTGTGGAGGAGAAGAGGAAAGCGGGGGAAGACACCTCTTTGGAACAGGAGCTAGCGGCTGAGGCGAAAGACCGCATTTTAAGGTTGGATGATAAGGGGGAGGTTGGGGTATTGACTATGCCTGAACGTGATGCGTCATAAGAATGTAGGATAAATTCAATGAGCTGTTTTTATAATTTTTATGCCTGCACCCGCTTAATAACGTCGAATGAAAATACTTATGCTCGATGAAATTACGCGAGTCCGACATGAAGGATTATGGTATCGCCAAAAGCAACTCACGGAAATTCGTGTTACTGCTCGTATGCTCCCCATCCCATCGTGACGTTATGCCCTCTTTCTTTCAGTGATTGAAATATGATAACATCTTGTTCGTGACGATACCCCTAACATGTACCAACTGAGGTCTTTTCCAACAGGCTATGGTTGAAACGGGATGTAAGCATGTTCCCAAAAAGTCCAGCTGTGGCAGGGGCCTATTTACTCCAGGAGAATCCTTGAAGGGAAAGTAAGCAGACCGGATTTGAATGTGAAGTGTCAGTAAACATGGGAAGGGTGAGCACATGCGCCACCTCGTCGTAGACAGGATCACCTTGCAACATGAGGAACTCTGAATTATTCAAAGTACTGTATACAGGAAATGAGATGGCAAGGTCGGTGAGGCTCGTCGAACGGGGTAATATGAGGGGTTGGATGCCTGTACTCGTACCTCTGATTCAACTAGTTGAGACCAGACAGTAGATTGAGGTATGAGATTCACCCAGAGCACCTTTTGAAGTTTTGGCGTCCAGCAAATGGAATAGGTTGCAACTTTTCTCCAGAAATCATGAATTTCCGGTATGTCGCGATGAATCTAACCAAGGCCTCTCGACCGGTATATATATTCGAACGTAAACCTCAAGTTCGGAAAGACTTTGCACATAATGATGTTGCTCTCAAAAAGCACACCTACATACATATTCATATTTACACCTTTTGCGTCTGATCTGAATTAGTTCCTCGATGATATACGAATACAGTTACGAACAGTAGCAAAAATGGATAAAGAAACAAAACAAAAGAAAAAAAAAGTTACTCCAGAGTCTGCTCATGAGGTGCATGCGAGTGCGCAAAGTTGTGTCAGATACAGAAATGTTGAGATAAGATGATCAAATGGAGAAAAGCATTGCGAGAGAAAGAGGTACCCGAAAAAAAGTCTCGAGGATAAGAAAAAGGAGGGCGATCGAACGAGGTTGCACCATACTGCACCACCCAACTCCAGCCCATCAACCTACTTGACCATCACGACGACACGAGCCTCTAACCACCCGCCGACTCTCTCAACACGACCTTTAGCTCCTTTGCGATCTTCTTCGCCGACACCTCCAGCTTCTCGTCCTTGCTCCTGCTGACTTCGACGATCGTCTTTTTCTGGCCCGACCGCGCGCTGGTCATCACGAGGCCGACTTTGCGGGTCGAGAAGGAGACGGAGAGGAGGGAGAAGGGGATCGGCTTGATCTGGGGCTTGGATCTTCGGGAGGAGGAGGAAGAGCTTGAGGTAGCAGCTGCAGGCAGAGGGGGCGTGGTGGATTTTGAGGAGCCGTTGGAGCGGGCGGAGGATTTGTTGAAGCTGAGGGAGGAGAACCAGGATCGTGGGGGCGTGGACGTGGATGTGGCTGGAGGCGAGGGGGGCTGAAGCGAGGTCGTGGACTGGTTGTTTCTGCGGAGGGAGGGGGAGAGAGCTAGGTTGGCTTGGGAGGAAGAAGGTGAATTCGTGGTGGATCCAGGCGGACTGGAAGTTATCCCACCTGATGACGCTAGCGCGGAGGACGACGGGACGGGCGTGCTCGTGCTCGTGCTCGCGGATGATAGCGTAATGACTCCCTCGCGCATGCCGTACATTCGGACGAGGTCTTCGAGTCTCGTGCGGGGCTGGTTGAGGTCGAAGAGGTCTTTGTAGCCTTCTTCGCGCTCGAGGTGGAGTTCGGTGTCGTCGGCCCAGACGTCTTCGCGGACTTTGAGGGCGATGAAGAGGTCGAGGATGGTCGTTTCGCGCTGAAGGGTGGTCGTTATGGGGAGCTGGGGGTCGGATTCGGTGCTGGAGGATGGGAAGGGGTCGGAGGTGTAGGGAGGACGGATTTGGGCGTTGTAGGAGGGGAGATAGGTTGACCGTAGAACATGCATTGAAGCTGTTAGTACTATATCAGCATCGTTGAAATGTGAACAAGTGAAGGAGAGCGCCCACCGATATAGCATGCATGATTGACGAGACGAAAGCTGGTAGATAGCCAGAACAACGTCTTCCGCTGGCGCTCTACTTTTCCTCTATCCACATCTGGTGTCTGGGGGAAGGTCGCATAGACGATCTCGAGCAGGAGATGTGCCGGGAGGGCGGTAAACGTCATGAGTGGTCGGTGGCCATTCCGAAAAGGGGGCGGACCGGGGGCGGGTATGTACGGTGGTGGCGGAGAGAGCATCGACTTTTCGTCCAGAATCATCCTTCGTGGTGTCAAGAATAGTCGTCTCAAGTACTATTTCCTGTCGGTGGGTGACTAAGGCAATGGGAGTCCCAGGCTGGTGACAGCGCAGTAATGGCCACTGGGGTTTTGACGGTGGGTTATCAGAAGCGATGGGATGACAGCTTTATTCTAGGCGATCAGGAAACGTATGGACCTGGTACTGCGGTTTTGGGTGCTACTGCGCAGGCTGGAGGGAGATGACATCCGCAGCGATAGCAATTACGACAAGTCGACGGTTTCGGGCATCGCACCGCCTGAAGTTGCCGATTTCGGCAGATGGCCTCCCCATGACAAAAGGCTGGCCGTCCCTCCAGATAGCGAATGGCCGTGGATGAGGCTCGCTGCCGACGCTCCCTCCTGCGACGTGCCCGCAGGATTTGTGGGAGTCAGAGATCCTGCTGCATTTCGGGACTGGTGGGACGGCGGTGGGGAAGTGATCGGGGTCTTCACGTGGGGACCCCGTGGCGAGAGGGAGGGTCAGTCGACAACCACGACCTGGACAGAACAAAACCCCAGTCGCCCTCTTCCCCGCCTCCCTCCACAGCTTTCCCCGGTCAATTCCCGCCCATCACGAACCCATCTCCCTCTTTTGCTCACCACCACATGGGTTCAGCCAAACGAAGCCAGCGGAACCAGAAACAGCAGCACCAGCAGCGTAAGCATTCAATTTTCATATACGGCACCCCTTCAGTGCCCGGGGTGGGTGCCACCATCGCGGGCATGCAGGCCAACCTTATCTTGGGGCTGCCGCCGGTTGTGGTGCGTTGTGGGGTGCCCACGCCCAACTGCACGCCCATCAAATCAGCAGCCACCCGCGCTCGCTCGCCCGCCGATGGCGGGTGCAAGGGATGCATTTTAACTTGCCGGAATGCAACTTTATGGGAGTCGAGTCGGAAACTGATCACACTGGTTTCGTAAATTCCTTGCCACCATGCAGTACGTCCAAGGAACACACGGTCGAGCAAAGGCAGGGTACGTCCTTGTTTACCCGTCTCCATCCTCCGTCTTCCCCGTGCTCCGCATCCGTGCTCATTCATTCTTGATCCTCGTCTGGATGTAAACTTACACTGCCCCGTGCACAGCTCCTCTCCGACCCGGCTACAAACAACCGCCTGCTGGCAGAACAGCTGAGGTCGCTGGGCCTCTATGCCTCGCCTACCCTGGGCGACGGAAACTGTCTGTTCCGCGCGCTCTCTGACCAGCTACACGGGTCGCCATCGAAACACCTGCAACTCCGACAGGACATATGCGATTGGATCGCGTCGCACAAGAGCCGGTACGAGCCGTTCGTGGAAGACGAGAGAGGCTTGGATGTCCATCTCAAGTGTATGCGCGAAAATGGTGAGTAGCTCGCACCCAAACGTCCCTCACCCACTCTTGCCGCCGAGCACTCCTTATCTTCACGAAAATCGCGCGTATTCTGCGCATACAGTATATCCATTACATCTCCCGAGGAGGCCTCCATCAGCCTCGTGTCCCCCACGTGCATCACTACCGTATTGCAACTTGCCGTGCATTCCATTTCATACCGCATCCCGTCCTGCATGCCCCCCTTGATTTCCCTCTTGTTGTTCATTTTTTGACTTTTTTTTATTCCCATTTTTCTGGTTCCTTCCCCATGGTGCTGTGAACCTACGCAGGCACCTATGGCGGCCATATGGAACTGTCTGCCTTTGCACATCTAGCCCGCCGCAACGTCAAAGTCATCCAGCCGGGTCTGGTCTACGTCATCGAATGGGCTGCCTTCGACGACCCTGATGACACTGTATCGCGTCCCGCTACCTATACCTCCCTTACTTCCAGCTCCACTTCAACCATTGCATCGCGTCCAGAGAAGTTAAAGGGCCCGTACCGGGAAGAGGCTGATGACGACGGCGGCGGCGGCGGCGACGATGCAGATGAAGACGACGATGCTCGATACGACACTGTATATGTCGCGTACGTCGCGTTTTTACTTGTTCAAATGTTCATTGCCTTTTTCGTTATCCTATGACCTCTTTGGCCCCTGCCGGAACTGAATTGGAATTATTATACAGTTACCACGATTGGGAGCACTTTTCGTCCATTCGTAACCTAAAGGGCCCGCACTCGGGCTTTCCAAGAGTGCGAGAGACACCGGCGCCCAGTGTGCCTCCACCCCCCGAGAAGGAGAAGCCGAAAGCCAAGTCGACAGGCAAGCTACCCAAAGTCAGACTCAAGCTTTCTGCGTCCTCTGCTTCAGCTTCAAAAGGTACAAGTACTAAAGAAGCACCACCACTGCCTGCGGTTGTCCCTCCCGCACAACCCACACCACCCGTCGTTGCTGAGCCCTCACAAAATGCTACACCGTCGCTCCACAAACCCGCTTCTGCGACCTCCATCGTGTCAGCGGAAATGGCGGACCCCAGCCAGATACCGTTACCCTCTTCCCGTTCTATATCTCCATCTCCTGAACCTACCCAAATTGTGTCACAACCCCCATCTGCGGCATCGAGCAGCAGCCTCTCGCAAGATCCATCTAACGCATCTTTAGTTTCGGCATCATCTACATCTATTGCACTACCATCAGCATTGGCATCAACTATAATTACACCATCCCCAGCATTGGCATCAGCATCGGTATACTCACCACCGCCATTATCGATAAACAAGAGCAAGAGCAAGAGTCAGAGCGCGACTGCAATGCATCTATCACAAGCATCATCATCGGGAACGATCACGACTAGAGCGACGAGATCTCCTAAGCGGACCATTGAGGAGTCTTCGAATGGCGATGGGTCCGGGACGGAGGGGAGGGAGCCTATAGAGGAGAGCGTGGCGAAGAGGACGAGGTCGGCTGCGAAGAAGAGTACGCCGACGGCGTCGACACCTGCGTCTACGTCTGCACCGGCGCCGGTTTCTTCGGCGAGCGCTGCTTCTGCTTCTGCCTCTGCCCCTGCTTCGTCGGGCTCGTCGGCGAGTAGGAGGGAGAGGAGGGAGAGGGAGGAGGATGAGATGGATGTGGATGAGGCGGAGGAGGAGGAGGTCCGGAGGGACCTGCAGGATGTCGAGATGATTTCTCATGACAGCGGCTCGAGCTCGAGGAGGGTTGCTAGAAGTTCGAGTAGCAAAAATATCGCTTCGACGTCTGTTTTCAGTACGAGCGCACGACCGCCGTCGTCGTCCGCAAACTCTATTTCTGCATCTTCGGCGCGCAGAGGGACGGCTACGAGATCGCAGCCCCGCCACTCGAGAGGCGTTGCCGGTTCAGGCTCAGGTGTCGTGGCGCGTAACGACGATGAAGATCCCCTCGCCTCGTCTTCTTCGCCCGCTTCGTCCTCCTCGTCCTCCTCTCTATCGGATACGGACGCGTTCGAGTCTGCGTCTCAGTCGCCGAGATCGATGTCGACGGAACCTACGACGGTTGAGTCGTCCGCGGCACCGGCACCGGCACCGGCAGCAGCAGTGGCGGGATCTGTCAAGCCGCAATCGTCGTCGTCGTTGTCGTCGTCGTCGAGTGTTCGGACGAGGTCGATGGCGAGGTCTGGTTCGGCTGCTCCTTCGTCGTCGGCATCAGTATCGGCATCAGCATCGGCGATAGCGACACCGCCGCTTTCTGCTCCTCTGCTCACCCGGTCTCCGATACTAGCACCAGCACCAGCACCAGCACCCGCACCCGGACCAGGATCAGGACCAGGATTAGGGCCGACGGCGGTGTCGTCGTTGTCGTCGACGTCGGCACAGCAGCTGTCGCAGAAGAGGTTGGTTGCGCCTGCGCTGCAGAGGCAGGGGTTCCATTCGATGGACGTTGCAGCGGCGGGGTCGGGGCATGCGCATACGCATGGACATGGGCACGGACATGGGCAGAGACAGATGCCGGTTGTGCAGATGCCGCCTGGGTACCAGCCCCCGTCTCAGCCTCAGTCTCATAGCCATAGTCATAGTCATAGTCATAGTCATAGCGCGAGGGCGAGCACGGGCGCGCAGCACGGACATAGTCCCAGTTCGAGCGGTGGTGATGTGGCGATGGTGAATGTGAACGGAACCGGTGTGAGCGCGGGTGCGGGTGCGGGTGGGAAGAGTTCGTTGGAGATGGAGGTGGAGAAGGCGAAGATGAGGGTGTTGCAGCAGGCTTTGGCGAACAACGCTCCTAATTCCGGCGGCCATGGAGGGGGCTCGGGGCTGGTGGTGCCGCCGTCGTCGTCTTCTGTGGCGTCGATTGCGATGATGGATTCGGAGATGATTAGGGAGAGGGAGAAGGAGAAGGAGAGGACGAGGCGCGCGAAGGAGCAGGAGCGGGTGTATTATGAGAAGAGTGGGTATGGTGAGGGTGCGCCTGCTGCCGCTGCTGCTAGCCGAAGTGGCGAGAAGGAGAGCGGGAGAGAAAAGGAGAGGGAGAGGGAGAAGGAGAGTGAGGGTGTACGGACGAGAAGTCAAGTCGCGAAAGCTAAAGCAAAGGAGAAGGAGAAGGAGAAGCAACCTACATATGTTGTTAATTCTCGCGGGATTATCATGGGCGTTGATGGGAGACCTTTGACGAGGAGACAGAGGAAGGCCTTGGGTCTACCTAAACCTAGAAAGCTGTTGGTCGAGAGCACGAAGAGAGGGAAGGGGAAGAGCGTAGTTGGTGCCAAGAAGACAACTTCGTCCACTGTGAGAACGAGAGACGACGATGACGATGATGATGAAGAGGAGGACGAGGAGGACGAGGAGCAAGACGAGGAAGAGGAAGATGAGGGGACGGAGGAGTGGAGAAGAAATGGGGTTGGGAGGGTTGATGTGAGAGGGTTCAGGGAGCTGAAGATCTAACCGGGGGGATGTTTCGTGTTTTGTTTTTTGTTTTTTGAGAGATTTGGGGCTGTGGTTGGGTTGCTGGCAGCCACGCCGTTGTGCGTTGGTGTACGATTTATTTCGCGTTGCGCACACACCGCCCGCGCTTCGGTTCTCTTCCTGATTATTTATGTTCGTCTGCTCGTGCATTCCTTTGGGCCAATTCTTATCCCCCTTGCACGACCAGATTGAAGATGGGCAAGCCCAGGCTTGTTGTCCCACTCTTTCACCCTTCATTCGCTTACTTATCTCCCCTACCAATTTTGACTTCGTGATATCCAACCCGTTGACAGGACTCTTCAATAGCCTTTCTGTAACGACGAATTTGAATGTATGATATGATTAGGCTATGACGGTAGTGGTAGATAGACATCCAGGGCAACCTCAAAGCTAGACTTGCAAAGAATAGACCATGAACTGTTTAATACTGCTAGGCCTGCTCCCTTCTCCGGTTGAAATAACACTGCAGCATGCTGAAGGGCGGGAGGCAGCTACTTCGTTAGCTTCAGTTGAGGGTTTCTATAAACTAGTTACAGAATAGGAACGACAAATAAGACATCTAGAAAGTCTCCTGAACAGCTCATCGACAAAACGTACTACCCAAGAGTGACCTTGTAAGACATCATGAGCTGAAGCTTTGAAGTAGCATTTTTGCAGAGAAGATCATGAGTACCAATTTTGTACAATTCATATCTTATCGTTTCTAAGCATACAAGCCCGAAAGATGAATCTCGACTATTGCTGAGATCTCGAAGGATCAGAAGGTAGATACCTCTAAGAAAGGGGCAGTAGCGTGGTTCATGTTGGCACTCATACTCTTTAATGGCAAAATCGCGTAGTTTCATAAAAAAAACCGTTCTAATGCAGATCTGAAGGCTTTTATTTTACTGCGATCTTACTGAATGCTTCTATCAAATTAATCTTTAAGAAAACCTCATTGAAGTTCATGGAGGGTACGGCGGAATCACTTTGGAGCAAATAGGCCATGACACTATTAACAACTTCAGCGGCGCCGCTCGTATGAAGGACATCGGCAACTGCCTTATGCAGCCGGATTAACTGTGGGTTCGGGAGTGGGATTGGCTGTTCCGAGTTGCTTAGGTCTTGGAAACGAATGACCTCATGAGGCGGCTGAGAAATAACTCGTCCTGGCTGTATTCATGGGTCTTTATTATGTATTCATTGGGAACCTTAGAGGCTACCGTCAGTAGGGAAGGAAAGAGAACTGTCGATGTGTCCAACATACACCTGTACCCACTAACGAAAAATAGAAATTGTCAAAATGCCCGCGTATAGTCATCCCGAGTGTCAAGCCATTTGCTGGGCTATCTATGCCCGCTAGTATCCGCTCGATATTTTCGGAGGAATCAATACGGGTGGCTGAGCCACATCAGGATCACCCAACGGGCAAGTGTGGGGCCTTCCATGCCTTGCATTCCAATGGCTGAACTCCAGACCGATCATGCCCTCGGATGCTGTCCCAACTTGAGGCGAGAATCTATAGCCCAACGTACAACCTCTGGGCTTTATCCACAAACAAGGACATCATGCATAGGTCAAATTCGTTGCTTCACTGTGGCTGGTGTGTTGGCACTGGTATCGAGCCGCAACCCCTACTCTATACTCTACATTCATTCTTACCCTTCTACCACGAGAGGTATTACTTCAGCAGCTCGTAGCCTTCCTCACACGCCATTCTCATCTACCATCTTGTCATCAGTATTCAGTTCTGCCATGGCTTACTCGTCCCCTTCCGGGGGGATGCAGTACTATTCTGGGGCTAGTTGCTGAAGATACACGACGTGTTCCCCAGCGTTCTGGTGAGACCGCAGAGTTTCTGTACAACTTCCCAACGTCGAGTAAAGGACAACGACAGCCAACCTGAACTATGCATATACCCTTGATGTAGATAAGGGAAAGCATGGCTGACACGATGCCCGTGAACCAGTGAAATGGGACAAGGGGAAAGAATGAGCAATACACGCTTACAGTTCTAGAAGGAAATAAAGCCCGGTGTCAAAGTAGTGCCGGATGCGCGATTTGGTTAGTAGGATGCAAGCTGTACAACAATCCCAGGACAAAGCCATCTACTTATGTTGAGTATCGACACTAATATTTGCTATCACGTGACACGAGGACGTCAGTTCAGTTCACTCTCACTCTATAACGGCAACACAACGCGTCGTTTATGCCTGAATGTCCCTATCGCACAGACTCGTGGGACGACACGCTTTCAATCATAAGCCCAACATCTATGGACGATGCACAAGAGTGGATTGACAGCACTTGCACAACCACACATGACTTATGTGCCCGCGCTGAAAAACTTATTACTATCCTCAGTAAACAGGAGCAGGTGATCCCTCTGTGGTTTCTGAGGTTTAATGGCAAGCTTCACACCATCTTCTATGCTATGCTCGAATGTGCCAATGCCGCTGGGGGCGAGCAAAGCAAGCGCTATGTGGCAGCTGCTATCTATGCTTGTTAGATGCCAAACGAGACAAGCGATAGCGTGAAGACCTTAGAACTTCTCCGCGATCTCGCCTTGTCTTGGTTTGCATACTTTATCTGGATATGTATGTCCACGGGTCCTCACGAGGCAAGCCACTACTACAACCAAAGTTAAGGTCGACAGTTCATACAACGTTCAGGTTGGACGAGTGGTCCAAGATGTATCTGGAGCGGGGGATGGGACGCCTTCAATGCAGAACTAGTAAGCTTGTAGCCGTATGCACATTCTAGCAGGTTCATACTACACTCAATAGGTCAGGAAACGAGATGATTACTGCTGTGTAGTAACTGGACTACGACAACTTGGTACACGAAGACCAGTGCCGTGGTAGGATTTCTCTGACAAAATACAACGCGTTCTTCCGACTCACCTCAAAAGACCCATAGATTTGCCTGGGATATTATTCGAAATTACATGGCTACAGTAAGGTACCTTTGTCGGGCTATACTATATCTCATGAGGATGCGCCACGATAAGTCTTCTATTACGGGATAAACCCTATTCATTACCTTTCTTAGCAAAACAGTTCTTGGATACAACATAATTCGGCAAATTGCTATCGTCACGTTTAACTACCTGAACATAGGGCGTCCTTGCAAGATCACGAGGAAAATAATTATACCCCTGCAGTCTGCTTCTGAAGCAATATCCCTTGTGCAGAGCACTCTCGTTCAAGGACGCCCCGCTCCTCTGACACCTCCCCAGTCTCGAGGTCTATGACGATTTGTTCCAACTGGCTACAGGACTGGTTTGAGCGAACCCAGTGTATCACTTGCACCAGTGTAGTTGGAACTAGTCTAGAGGAACCAGCGTTCGCGGGGTTCGTAATTTGCAGACCAAGTTCTTTTAGGTGGACGGGGAGAGTTCCAGTGGTAAGTATTTCATGAGAAAGTGGGGCAAAA
>KB722743.1:482914-511203 GCA_000349905.1 Volvariella volvacea V23 | reverse complement strand
TAATGGAATAGTGTCAAAGCCGGACACATTCTGAAAATGAACGAGGGGACAGCTATGTACGAAGAGGGCTCTCGTTCGAGATGCCACTGGCCGACCCGCATTCGAATGCGAAGAATAGAAAGCGTGGAGCAAAGGTCATTGATTTTAAGAAATTTTTCGACCCATTTCGCATGCGATACATCGTCTGTCGCATCCAGGATAAGCTCTCGGAGGGGGACGACGTATCTTGTGTCGCGGTGCGGCTCTACGTTTCTGTGGTGTTCTCTGACGATCCTGGAGAGAATTTTTTCATAGAAATACGGAGAACTCCACTCCCATCGGAAGACTAAACGAGAAATGTTGGGTAAGATTGAGGGGAGTTTGACTGATTCAAACCGAGAACCGGAACCGGAGGTGACTTCAAGGTTTGTTAGAGAATTGCATATCTCAGGTCCTAAACCTATGAGCGTCCTCCCGGTGGTCAAAATCGGAGAATTGTTATATCTGTTCCAGAACTTCAAGGATGTCAATTTAGATAGATTACGCCGATTGGACTGAAGAAGTCGCAGGCGGTCCTTTGGCTTCATGTGGATGAATACCCATTCAACGTCGACAAACTCCAACGTGTGCAGATTATGGCATTGAGCGAGGCAGGCCTCGATGAGGTCTGTGTCCCGGAAACTAGATTCGAATTTCAAGCCACTCGGATTATACGCTGTAATGACAAGGTGATGGATTTGGTCGGGGTGTGTTCGAAAAACTATGAGTTGTCGGAGCAATGCCTCATGGGGATATATCGTGAATACGAACGTTGAATAGAGAGAGGGTGTGATGACTTGATACCAGTGCGAACACACTTCCCTTAGCGTAGCCAGAAAGTAGAGTTGTTCCCGGTATTCCTGATAAAATTGGCGATATGCGGGCAGTGGTCGATAAAGGAATTGGCAGGGCCAGAGATGGTTGCCAACGTGTGGGACAAAATCCTTGAGTATAGCAAGCAATACTTCTGCTGGCAGCTGAGTCATGGCTGCAGCTCCGTTCCGGAGTCCAAATGTTTGTGGCAAGTTGGAGGTGTGTTGATGTTGATATCATGACTCAGATCACCTAGCTTGACGAGGCATACTAGTCACGCGCACGGGCGTCAACCATACCATGACCGATACGGTACCACTCAGGTTGTTAAGTATTCGAACAAGTATGATACAGCCATCCTACGCATCCCTTTCTACCAATTATGCTGAAGGTGTTAATGTATCGTTACGTACTACAATCATCTCGGCTGCTATCGCATCCACGTGCATCCCACACGTTTGGTGTATCTCAGACCCTCACCACCATGATGGATTCTGCCCACAGTGCAGCCTGCCACGCCCTCACCATCGAAAGGTGCCCCAACGAACTACTGGTCTTCATCAGGGACTACCTATCAAGATCGGATGCTTTGGCACTACGCCTCACGTCTCGTCACTTGAATGTGATCTTCACGCAGTTCGTTCTACAGGAATTACACCTGTCATGGGTGTCCCAATACCAACACACTCCGGGAATCTCGAACAAACCATTTTACAAGCTCCTCTCACACGGCATTCCATTTGAGCCCACCCCCGAGGCTTTTCTACCCTATATCACCTCGCTCCGGCTTCACTTTCCCAGCTCGTGTTTGCATTCGCCTGAAGGAACCAAAAGTTCCGCTGAAATTGCGAATATCTTTGCGCCATTTTGGAAGGAAATAAGACGACTTACTGCACTGAAAACCGTTTCGGTAGAGTGGGATGAATCTTGGAAGGGTTTTGACGCGGATGGTGTCCGGTTCCTCGTCCTGGACGAGAAATTATCCGAAGTCTTATTTCGCCGCACACGCAAACAACTCTATGCCTTGAACTTGGAGTTTCCTGCTTGGATTCAGCCACCGCACTTCCTCTCTGAAATTTTTGGCTTGGAGAGGCTTAGTATCTCTTGCTTCTGTTCTCATTGGCAGGACGGCGATGAGTATCATGGTTGCCTTCGGAGTCAATCACCCCGGTCATTCCTGGGAGACACAATTCTCCGTAACCCAGACTTAAGACACATCAAAGTTACGAGCAGCTGTCATATCCCCATATGTAAACTGGAGGAGCTGTTCCCTCCAGGATTAAGGATGCACCCCCTTGAGACTGTGTTTGTTATGGGTTCACTGTTCGACAACTCCTGTGACCTGCATATCTCGCCGACTCAGCTACCTACCATGAACAATCTACGACAACTTCAACTCTATCTTCACGCATCTTGTCCGCCAACTACCGTTAATCTAGACCCTCTTTGGATTGCCCTTCAAGATTGTGGTGCGCAGCTTTCAAAACTCCATATCGACTATGGCCTCTCGGATGCCCTGTTGAAATATCTGGCTAGTTACAAAGGGCTTGAGGACTGCCAGATGGATCTTCACCTTCCTGGCAGGGTCTCCCCAGCTTTGGGCCTTTTTACGGAGGCCGTTTTGCCCGCTCATGCCCCCACCCTTTCTTCACTTCACATTGTGTGCAGAAACAGTCTCCTTTATTCAGGCTGTGAGAACCTGACGCTGAATTCGCAAACCTGGCCGTCACCTTCAAGTTTCACCCACCTCGAGTACCTCAGCATCCATGTTCCGCCGTACTGGAGCTTAACGCGTGACGCTTGTCAGGAGATACTCGATTACGCAAGCGGTTTTCCGCAGTTGTACCGTTTGCATATTCGATGCTCGCGACAGGAAGTTGAAGGTAGCCCATTTTTGGATGACATAACGAACGCCTTGAGAAGTATAGGGGAGGGACTAGTTAGTAGGAAGCGCAAACTGGGCACATTCGAAGTGTCCTATGCCCGTCGGACCTCGTGTTGGAAATGTAGGCTGTTCCCTTCCAACGACATCTCCCCAGAGGAAGAAGGCGCTTCCTATCCGTTTTACCTCTTCCAGCTGTATTACTAGTATAAATACTTTTCGAAAGAATGTATTGCCTACACATCACAATGAAAGGATAAAGCGAACCAGGCGAATAAGCTACAACAGGAAGTTTCCTGCAAATTTACACGTGAAGAGCACAAGTGGAGCGTGATGCTGGTGAGTTAAATAACAAAGGCAAAATGGAAATAATAATTGAGCTGGGTATCGTAGGGTATAACTAGTCGTAAGTAATGAACAGGTGTTGTAAGTAGTCACTCGTAGTCTCCTAGTACTTACATTCAAGTCCAAGATTGAAACCACAATGCGAAAACGCGTGATAAGCTCACCCAGCAGGCATGTCGCCTTGCAGGCGAGGCAGGGAAAAACACACGGGGACAGTGGGATCCGGTGGAATACCAACAGCATTTATGTTTTCTGCCTGGAGGAACGCTCCGGGGGCTCCGGTCATCTGACTTTCGGCGTCTGCGATTCTCAGACCTCCTAGAAGACCTCCTATAAAGGCACAGACAATGACGATGGATAACAACAAAGTCATTTTGACTCTCGTCCTCGTTCTACCACGCCAAGAGCGTGACGACTTCTTAAGGGGAAGCCGTAGTTGGAGTCGTGGTCGATTTATCCGCGAACGGTGGGAGCGAGTTGGTATATCGGTGAATCTGACCGAACTTGGGGATTCGGGCACTGATAGGTTAGCGAAAAAGGGGTAGTATGACGGGCGTTGATTGAAGATGGGGTTTGGTGGGCGTGGAGGGAGCGTAAATGTTGTTGCAGTTGGTGTGAAATCGTAACTCGAAGACGAGCGGTGTTGGGAGTAGGGAATATATTTTTCGTCATCGTCATAACCATCGGAACCATGGATTTCGGAACTGGGAGTTGGACAGTCTCGAGCGCGGTCGATGGGATCCCTGTCTGCGCAGTAATCCTCGTCGAACTGTTCAATAAAATCGAACAAAACCGAATCCACAGCGAAAGTGAGCTTGATCCAGGATGATTCTTGAGAATCCGCTGAATAAGAAAGGAAAGCAATACCTTTGAGTGTTCCTGGGAGCCATGCACCCAAGATTCGGTGTAGCAACTGCTCGACATGGTAACCCAGAGCCTCGTGTTCTTAGCAGGCCGGATACGGCAAATTTGTGAAAGGAGCGAAACCGAAGAAAGAATAGCAGTGGTGGTCTACAGTGACCACTCGTAAAAAGAAGGGGGAGGAGAAGGAGAGGATGGAGTACGTGTTGAGTTGGGGAATGGGGAGAAGGTCATGGTCAAGGCTAACTGACGGGTTTGACCAACGAGTACCAAGGCCTAGCTGGATTCCCTTTCTGCCCGACAGCTCCGTGTTGAGGACGCCATTGTCACCCTCCGATCCTCCTCCGAGTGACGGATCCTGAAAGGCTAAGTTATTGATAGTAGTTACCTTAGTCAGTTAGAACACAGCCAGAGCCTCAAGGGCTGTCCAGGCGAGGCATTGTAATGCACGTACCGTAATTTCTACGTTATCGACTTCACACAGGCACTCTACACGAGGCCAGCCACAATTTGACGGCAATTCCCGGTCTCCGATTTGATTGTAATGAACGCGGAGTCGCGATTCCCTTGTCCCTTTCCTTATAACCTCCAGCAAAGGTCTGGCTGTCTACGGTTTTGCCCACAAATGGCCAGTTTCGAGCAGTTGCTTCTCATTCCTCTCTATACAATTTCAACGAGCGCTGGGAGTTCCTGACCCTCGACCCTCGACCATTCATCCTGCCAGGACTGTATTCATTCGTAGAAATCAAGTACTGTAAGCCTACCTGATCGATTCAACAGTCAGCGCCCAATCCGTGTATCTTTGAAGTGAACTCATCCGCTCGTAATACTGGGCCATCGTGATGGATGGACCTACGTCCCGCATTCTCAATTTAGTGGCCTCATCATATAGTGCTAGAGGCATCCAGCCGATTCCAAAGATATGAGTACATTACATATCTCAGGGGGCCAGGGCGTAGGTAGAGGTTTCACTGATACTATTGTGTTCTTCCATGTTCACCCGTTTACAGGACCTAGTCCCGCCCATTCTGCAGTTATGGCCTTCAGAGGTATGTGGCTTTACGGTTTGCCTTTGTTGTTGCATTCGAGGCTCCTATGTACGTCATGGGACGTGTCACGACCCAGCGGTATAACATCTAATCAGGGTCAGGCGACAACTCTTCCTCCGACGTTCTCCCAAATCTCCCCATGCCGCGACTTCCACCCGAACTCTTGCTCATTATTCTTGAAGAGCTTTTTCCTCGCTCGAAGGATTTTGGCCTTTGGGCGTTTCCTGAACCGAACTCTCCCGCTGAAAAAAATTATCTCACCGACACAAAGTTTTTGGCAACACTCCGCCTGGTTTCTTTGCAGTGGTACCAGGTTGTAACCCCGAGCCTTTACGCCACCGTTGTCCTCACCATTGACCACAACAGTGGGTGGTGCCTTCGGGGACTTAACGTTTTCGAGACCTATTCCCACTTTATCCGGTACCTTGTTATAAAATGCCCTAATGCTCAGGACTACCGGACCCGTAGCACCACTAGTCGTTTCAAGGACGCCGATGTACTCGAACAGTGCCTGCAAAAATGCACCAATCTCCGTACGCTACACCTTATTGACCCAGAAGACCTTTTCTTTCGGATGACGGCCGCGAGGGGTTTACGTCTTTTTCAAGCTTGCCGACAGAGTCTGACCAACCTTGAATCTCTTGTCGTTGGTCGCCGTGGTGCCGACTATCCCATATACTCCCTTTCGAAAATCCTCCTCGGGTTAGGGACGGAGCTTTGCAGGGGCTTGTCCAATCTAGAGGTCTCCTGCTGGAAAACGTATAGCGACAGAGAAAGGAGTGCTCGGTGGTGCAAACTCCCTGCATGCCTTCCCAACATCTCTCGACTCGTTTTGAAATATGGCTGGTCATTTCCGCTGGCTTATTTTAATTTACTTTCTCGGATCTATCGCGAGAGTCGGGACCCACACGGCGGCAGGTCGCGGAAGCAAAAAACCACACCCCTTCGAGAGCTCGTAATTCAATCGTCCTTCTGTGAGCCCAAACTCCATTGGGCCACGCAAGTCTTTACCATCAATAACCTCGGTGCTTCGCTCTCGGTTCTGGAGATCCAGTCCTCCCCCTTCCCGTTCAACCACGACAAACTCGTCACACATAGCGACTACGCACAGGCACCGTTGGAAATCCTCAAGCTCTGCCCTTACCTTACTGTATTCAGATACTTCGTTCCCTGCCCTCTGTCCGTATTCGAACACCTCCCGCGGACGTTGCGAGAACTCGGTATTCGTGTCATCATTTGCGCGGACCCGGTTTACCTCATGTACCTCCCTTCGACCACGATCACGACTTTCGAGCCGCTGGCGGATTTTGTGCGATCGGATGACCTTCGGAGGGATGTCAACAGGATCGTGGTAGATGTAAGGAGGCATAAGCTTTTTAATGGCGCCCCTGTGAATGGCATACCGGAGACGAGGATGGAGAGTTGGATGTCGTTAAAGAGCACTTGCTCTGAGCGGGGTGTTGACGTTGAAATTCTTGACGCTTAGACTTGAGATTCATAGACGTTTCTTGTGCTGCATTAGATGTTACTTTAGTGTACTTGTACATAATTGTGGGCTGGACGGAGTCTTCGCAACAAGTTTCCCACACTATCAAGGCTTGTTGCGATCCCTCTTGCCTGCACACCCCGCTAATTATAATCAACCCCTTAGTTGCTTAACCCTCAACAGTGGCTTAGGTGCCGATGCCGTGCTTTAGAATAAGCAGCCTTATCACAGAGGCGCAATCGTGAGTAATAATCAGCTTGGAGCTTGCGTGAAGGGGGTCAGGAGCTGAAAAATTATGGGGCATCAATCCCTTGTGCCTTTTCCGGCTGTATACCTGCCTCAGGCTCGTGCGCGAAGTATCGACTGCCTGGACTACCTGCTAGTGCTACTAATGCTATATTGTATCCAAGGGTCTTATCTTCCAGAAAGCGTGTCAGGTCCACCTGTAGGCCATTATCGAACAATAGACGCTGTGTTTTGCATCGCTTCTGCCTCAAGGTGATGTCCACTTCCAAACATGGATTAGCGACCCTGGCCGTGCACACACCGTGTTTTACGACATGAGTCTGACTGTTCCTGTCCACAGCGACGACCTTCCTTTGCACCCCGTCCATTCACATCGTTGCAACCTCACTTTGACGACTCCAGTTCGAGCTGTGTCCACAGCAGGTAACGCAATGCTTTAACCTCACTCTCGCTCAACATCCAATTGCTCGTCACTCCCTTAGTTCATTAAGCTCTTTCATTTCGCTCAAACAACTACCACTCCTTCAATTATCATCTTTTCTGAGTCCCGCAATCTTCTCCGCATTTCATCCACCTTTGTTTCAACTCTTGCACCCTCCCGGCACCAACCAACACCTTTCAACAACACCTCGAAATGGCACCCGAATGGTTGATTGGTTTGAAGCGTAAATCCCAGAGCTTTGCTTCAGCTCGGAAGAGCAATGCCGCCCCAGTTTCGCCCCCACGCAACGTGGTCTCTCCGACCCCGCGTCCTTCATCTTCCAAGCCATCCACACCTCCGCGAAACACTGCGTCGACGTCACCATCCCCCACTCACCAGACGAAATCGAGCCTGGTAATTGCTGCTCCTATACAAGACCCGATTAGTCAAGCGCGTATTGCAGAATCAGTCGCGCAAAATGGCGCTCATGGCACATCAGTACCTCTAATCTTTACGGAGTCTGGGCGCGCCGTCTCCATTGACAATCAAGACGGCGGTTACACATCAGCCCACGAAGATAGCGGAGGTCGCTCGCGCAGCAGTACAAAGGGGAACAGTAGCAGGCCTAACGGAAAGGGTACCTTGATCCCCGAACCAGTCTTCCGAGTTACTGTAGACCCAAGGAGGTGGGGGCACTCGCGCACTACGAATGGCGGGGGAAAGGGCGAATCAAATTTGCGTGAGATGGGGTCGAAGAATGGGCTTGCGTCTACCATTACCGTTGCCAGTCGGAGGAGCATGATACAAGTCGAGACGAATCTCCAATCCCCCTCGTCAATACCTCAACCTAATCGAACTATGCGCACCTCACAAAGCCAACCGCAGCTTTCTCCGACAAAGCAGAAGCAGAATTCTTATCCACCCACTCCATCGACGCCGTCCTCCTCCCAACACTCCTCTATATCATCATCCGGCTCCTCACTTGCTTCGAGGGCTGCGTCACCGGCTGGGTTGCGGCTACCTCCGATTGCAGAGCTGGATCAATTCTCGCAATTCGGCGTGGTTCCAGCCCCGAATAGCGTTACTCACTCCAATACTTCTTACGAGTCCCGTAGACAGAACGAAGATGGGCTTTTCCTCCTACCTAACCCATACTCCCAGCTTGGTCACGAGCAGGAACGGGGCAACTTATCGTCCAAGTCACACTCGCAATCGCTATCGCCTTCTCCTTCCCATCATAAACTACATTCCATATCGCAAACCTCCGTTACTTCTGTAACCTCAACTGAAGTTTCCCTGCGGCGGAATTCGGGGATTCTAGCGACGCCTCCAAACAATGTCGGGCGAGAGCTCAATCTCGACTTTGGCCTGTCAGGCGAGGACTTTAGACGCTCGATCATCAGTTCTTCCCAGTTCGGATGGGACTCGGAAAGAGATAGCATGACCATCTCAAGGGAAACCTCCACCTCCACTCTCTCTCCGGGCGATTTTAGAATAACTTCCGTGCCCGGTCGTATCACGGGCCACGGGAGCTTAGATTGGGATAGCATTGATAACGAAGCGCTCAATGAACAAATCGAGAAAATCATGCGTGGGGTAGAGGTTGTCGTGTCTCATGTAGGCTCTAGCCAATATGAAGATGGTATTGGTGTATCCGCATGCGGGCTAGCCGCTTT
This sequence comes from Volvariella volvacea V23, assembly GCA_000349905.1. Lineage (NCBI taxonomy): Eukaryota > Fungi > Basidiomycota > Agaricomycetes > Agaricales > Pluteaceae > Volvariella > Volvariella volvacea. The sequence continues at coordinate 502,406 of KB722743.1, read as the reverse complement.
GAATTGTGTGAGAATCGTACTTGGGAAAGAGCAAGACGGAGTTACGGGGGAGAGGTTGGTTATGGAAATGATGAAAAGACAAGCTGTAGAGGTATGTTCCGTGTATTAGGGGTAGCGACTTGGTGATCGACGTGCCTTACAGGACATCTTATCCATATGTCGACTATGGAATAATGACGCACATCTAGAGGTTGATGAGATCTACAACATTCCTTTATTCAAATCTTCGATAGAGCTTAGAGCTACGATGTTTGGTCGACCTTGCCGTGATGAATTTATCACTCTGCTCTCGTACGTATCCGTTAGCTCCTCGCCCGATTTCAATCACTCATGGGTGTACAGAGCGTTACAGAACACCTCTAATAGATCGACCGTTGCGGTCATTACTCGCCCTCCCGAAATCATATGCTGTTTCAAAATCCCCACATCACGCCACAACATATTCTTTGCCTTCGATTCACACCCGCGACCGCTCTATCCTCAAGGAGCGGGCTTAATCTTCACCAACTCCCTCGACGACATGGCCCATCGACTCGACAGCATCCTGCACGTCGACTCCCATCTCCTAAAGGATTCAAGTATGGACTGGCAGACGCAACTGCTAAACAACTACTCTGGCCACATCTTCATTGCAAGGGATACGACTATGACCCTTCGCGAAGCGAAACAAACAATACTCGAGCTCAGCTTGTCGTCCCTCTCCTATAAAACTCAAGAAAACGAACTCAAACAGTTGAGGGCCGAGAAGCAACGGCTGGAGAACGCGATGAAAGGCTCACAGGAGCGAAGGACAACCCTCATTGCCCAAGTCGATGCCCTCACAGACATGAACCAACAACTCCTATCCAAGGTCCACCAAGGCGACCAAGCAGCGTCCGTCATTTCCTCTCTGAAGGAACAATTCGAGGCGCTGCAAAGGGAGTATCGAATGCGAGAGAATCTCAGGACGAGCGAGACGGAAAACCAGCTGGCAGTCATCGAGTCCCTTAGACAAGAGCTGAAGCGCGTCAAGGCCGAGCTGGCGAACAGCTTCGTGCTGCCTTCGCCTGCCACACGGGAGCCTAGTCGAAGGGAGAGGAAAGGATCGCTATCGGATACGGCGAAGCCTCCGACGCGGAAGCATCAGCACCAGCATCAGCACGCGAGCGGTGGGCGCCTCAAGGGGTCTTCATCAAAGGGATCTAGCCGATCAGCTACTCCGATGCAGTCCACCACGTCACTGAACACTGTAGAGGCTGCGACTGATTCGTCCAATTCCGCATCCAACTCGTCCAACTCCCATACCAAGGCGGAACAGAACCCCCGAAAGCCTATTAGGCTCCGGGTGGTGACCGCTGGGCCGTCCCCGTCTAATTCGACTACGACTGGGTCCCAGCCGACACCTATGACACGAGTGGCTTCTCAGTCCGGCGCTGTCACGCCCCGTCTCACTATTAGGCCATCGTACTCCGGTCTTCAAAAGGAGCGCCCACAGACAGTCTTTAATATCTCTCCGCCATCTGCAACTCGTGAGAAGGAGAAAGAAAAGGAGAAGGGCAAGGGTCAAGAGAAGGAGAAGGAGAAGGCGAAAGCGGAGAAAGGCAAAGAGCGGGAGAAGACTGGTGAGGACGCCAAAGGAAGCGACGGAGCTACACCTCGTGTCGCGAGCAGAACCCGAACTGTGTCGGCCCAGCGAGCGACGCCGGTCCCACACTCTATACAGCAGACTCAGCCAAGGGCGCGAATCGCATCCACGAGCAAGGCGACTCTGACCTCGGTTTCGGAAAGGAGGGACAAGGCATTGCCTCCTACGCCTGTTGATCGGCCCACGTCGAGAGCGACAATCACTTCCCCTCGTCGGGAGAGAACTACGTCTACGCCTGCTAGTCTTCGTATGAGGACATCGATGGTAATAGATCCGCCTCAAGCGGCCCAAGCACAGGGCGAGCGCACAGAGAAAAGTGATCAAGATACGGGGAAGGAGGGCCAGAAGGAGAAGGTGGCTAGTGACGGTTCAACCAGAGAACGTAAGGAACAGAACGGTTCGCGAAAGCCGACGAAGTTGAGATCGGAGGATAAGAAGAAAGAATCGGTGCCAGCTAGTAGCGTGAAGAGGCCGGCGTCTGCTGCTCAACGACCCATCGATACGTCTAGGAGAGCTGGGGCCACCTCTGCTACTGGAGTACGGGTCCGAGTCGCGTCTACACCTACTCTCCTTAGCCCGGTCAAGTCCAGTGCAACCAAAACTGACAAAAAAGAAGGCACGAATGCACACAAGAAACCCGAAGCAACTGTGAATGAGGCAGGCCCCAAACGCGTTGAAGGCACTAAGCCAAGCACCTTTGATTGTGCAGTTTGTTTTGATGAGCACCCGCTTCATGATATCGCCCGCGTAGATGGTTGTGATCACCTGTTTTGCCGCGACTGCCTGAGGAAATATGTGGTCTCGAAGATTGAAGAGAGGCGTTTCCCCATTATGTGCGCTGTGTGTGCGGTTAAGGACGTGAAGGACCCAGGAAGTGAGTGTCACGTTAACTATTAACTTCTGATTTGCTTACGAGGAAACAATTCAGTGATTACCGAAAACCTCGTTCAAGTTCTTGGTATATCTGAAGCCAACTACTCCACCTTCGTCGAATTACAGATGGTTGGTATATCTATTAACGTTCAGTGTCGCAAGTCAGCACCACTATTTCCTCCTGGCGACGTCATGACTGACTTTTGACCTAGGTGCAACCGCTCCTCCTTCATCGATAAGGGTGATTATGAGGCCATAACCATCATCGCTTGCCCGCTCCCAGGTTGCAACTACGTTTGGTGCAAACTTTGTCACCAAGAGGTCAACCCTCGTGCCCAAAGCCACTCTTGCGATGGGAACAGGGAGCTGAAGGAACTTGTCAGAAGGGAGGGGTGGAAGCAATGCCCAGGTGAGAATCTGAACCCATTTAACGGATTGAGGTTTTAATCGCGCCAAATCCCCACAGGTTGTACCTCGACTGTCCAGAAAATCGAAGGATGTAACCATATGACAGTAAGTTTTCGGGGTTAGTCTATGTATCTTGATATACTCATTAATCGAATCTTCTAAGTGCGTTACACCTGGTTGCAATACGTAGGTTCTCTTCGATCATGTCTTGATTAATGGCATGTACTAACCGCCCATTCTAGCCATTTCTGCTACGTCTGCGGTGCACTGTTATACCAGGGCCAGAAACGCAGTGAAATCGACAAGGCAGTTGAACGGCATTTTGGTGCAAACTGTGGTCTTTTCTACGTTCCGCCAGAATAATTCTTACAATGATTTTCGTTTTAATGCATCTTGAATTTCGTTTCGCTCACGGATTAACCTAGGGTTTTTCGTTGCTAATCATTATTATGGCCAAGTATATCGCTTGGACCATGAACAGTGTAACATCTATGTACGATTATATTTATACTTTTCTCCTTTGCTGACTGTCTACATTGCTCTTCGCTCTTCTCAATTGCAACTTTCTTGACACGTATACCAAGTTACCACCCTCTTTCCCTACACCTCGTGCATGAACTGGCATCATATCCCAGTACTTTCAAGGCTATCTCCCCTGAATACACTTAGCATAATATCCCTAGCCTCGCATTCTTGCTCAAGTATCTCCCAATCTTCCCGCATCGCATCAGGCACGCCGCTGCCAAGGATATAGTTGGTACCCGCGTTGTGATGCGCGAAAGCCACTATAATCTTCTTCAACCCATGGTCTGACCGAATCCAGTCTATAACGGGTTTCAAGTCCATGAGCGTCGACTGCGGAAAAAAATCAAATATCTGGTCGCCCGGAAGCACCGAGGTAACTTGCAACCCAACTTCGTTTAATCTTCCGGGCAGCAACGCAGGTATGGTACGCAGAACATATGAGAAGAAACGGAAGGTGTGGAGAGAAAGGCACAAGTCTAGAATGTGCAGTGGGAGGGCGCGATACGCCTCCGCAAATTCGTGGTGGGTCTCGTAAACCATATGAAGTTGGATTTCGAGGATCGTCAGGACGAAGCAGAGGTTGTTAGTGTTGAGCGTGTTGTCGAGCCATTGGTAGTCCCTATGGGGGGTATAGGTATCGAGAATAAGTTCCCGTAGGGGAACAACGCGTTTATGGCAGTGCCTGCCTTCCATGGATCCGGACTGTGAGGTCTCCTGTTTGACAACTCGGATATGAGTTTCTCGTAGAATTTGGGAATGTCGTCTCCGCCATACCCCGGCCAGCGGAGGAGTAACCCGGAGAGGTTGGAGAAAGATGTAACGAGTGGGTACAAGCATTGTGGTGTTTGGTATCCAAACTTGTACCCAAGAGGACAGTCCAGACACTTCGAGACTGGTTAAGTTGTCGCAAATATTTCGACCGAGACCGATGAGGTATTTTGGAGCTGTGAGTTGGGGACAACGGAAGAAGTCATCCCCGATTATCAAACGCGATAGATTGGACAGGCTAGAGCGATTGGATTGAAGCATCTTCATAAGCTTGTTGGGTGCCATTTTGGATAGACCATCGTGTGCATTAATCAGCTGTAGCGTTTGAAGGTTGGTACATTGACCAAGGCATGCTTCTAGGAGCTCCACATCTGCATCAAAGAACCGAGTCTTGCGTCTCTCGCGGTCTTGCGAAAGGATGTTGGAACAGATAATAAGATGGTGGACGAAGTTTGAATGCGTCTGGAAGACCACAGCTTGCTTAAGAAGGTATTTTTGTGGTTCAATAATAAACATAAATGTAGAGTATAGGAAAGGTGCAATGAGCTGATACCAATCCCAGCATACGAGTCTAAGGGTAGCTAGTTCCGCCAGGCATATGAGTTTGCAACGTAGATGACAGGATTCAGCCGCAGGAGGCCAAAATATTTCCGTAGTAGAGAACGAAGGAAGGAGATCCGAAAGGAAATGAAGTAGGATTTCGGTCGGAATATGAGCCATGGACGTCGGAAACAGTCCACAAAGACGAGCAGGTGGTAGCAACCCGTTAATTTCGATTCGAACGCTTTATACGATCGCAGCATGAGACCAGTAATTTACAAACTGATGCGCCGATACCGCCTTACAATAAGCGGGGCGCTGATGTTGATCACAGCGCGTGGATTGGGCATGCGGTCATATCCAAGTACACTCAAGGCTATCTCCCCGGAATACATGTAATGCTATATCCCTAGCAGTACATTCTCGCTCGAGCACCTCCCAATCCTCATGCATTGCAGCAGGCACGCCACTGCCGAAAATCTCATTGGAACTGGCCTTATGCAGGGCGAATGCTACCACAATCTTCTTTAAATCCTGCCCTGGCTCCCTAGACCTGACCCAGTCTATAACGGGTTTCAAGTCCATGAGACTTGACTTCGAGAAGAACTCGGATGTTGGGTAGTCTCTACGAGTTGAAACGACTTCCAATCCAACTTCATTAATCCTTCTAGGCAGTAAGGCTGGTATCGTACTTAGGATATGTGAAAAAAAGCGGAAGGCCTTGAGAGAGGGACATAAGTTAAGAATGTGCAATGGGAGGCGATAGTACATCTCCGCATATGCTTGAGTTGATTCGTAAATGGAACGGAATCGAATTTCGAGGGTTGTCAGCACAGAGCGAAGATCGTTGATGTTGAGCAATTTGTCTAGCCATTTAAAATCGTTGTGGGAGGTATAGGAGTCTAGAATAAGCTCCCGCAGAGGAAGAATGTATTTGCTATTCGTGGGTCCAGGCCCTGCCACTTCCTTCCTAACGATTCTGGACACCAGCCTCTCGAAGAGTTCAGGAGGGTTATTGCCACTGTATCCAGGCCATCGTAGCAGCAAGCGAGATAGGTTAGGAAAGGATGAAGGAAGTGGGTACACGCGTTGTTGACCTTTCCGGTGAGAGCCCAATCCAATTGGGCATTCCACAGATATCTCGAGATTGGTTAAATTGCTACAAATGATCGGACCAAGACCGATGAGATAATTTGAGGCTGTTAGTTGAGGACAACGTGAAAAGTTGTCCCCGATTGTGAATGATGATAGATGGGATAGGTTGGAACGATTAGACTGAAATATATTGGTGAGCTTGTTGGGTGGAATTGTGGATAGCCCATCGTGTGCGTTGATTAACTGAAGGGTTCCGAGGTTGATACATTGCCCAAGACATGTTTCTAGAAGTTCGACATCTGCAAAGCGTACTTTTCTTCGCTCGTAATCATATACGTGGATGTTGGAACAGATGACGAGATGGTGGATGAGGTTTGGGTGCGCCTGGAACACTGCAAGCTGCTTGAAGAGGCTTTTACGTGGCTCAATAATAAGGATGAAAGTTGAATATAAGAGGGGTGTGATGACTTGATACCAATCCCAGCAAACAAGCCGAAGAGCAGCTAATTGTGCTAGACATACGATTGTGCAGCGTTGATGACATTGAAAGGCATTGGGTGGCCAAAAGATTTTCGTGTTAGACGATGGAGGAAGGAAGTCTGAAAGGAAAAGGAGTATGATTTCAGTCGGAATATGGACCATAGGAATTGAGAGTGGTTTGCAGGAATGGGTGGGTCGTGGTAGATGCTAATCCCCGCTACGTACTTTTATATTACAACATGATAATAGAAATTAAAGCAACCGGCTGTGTTGATACATCAATGACAACAGCGCCTCAATGGGACAAACACCGATCTCGGATGGGCAATCACTTCCTGGCACACGGCATACTTCCTTGAGCCTTGAAACGACACAGGTTGGTGGGGGAACCAAGAGCCGTAAAAGGTAGCTGGGCCTGCAGATCGAGGGAAAAGGTGGCAACATTGGCTAGAATAGACTGTAAGGTGCCTCCCATTCGTCCTGCATGTATGTAATTGAATGTAATTACCAGAACTGGTGATTGTGTTCTACCACATATCCGAAGAAAACTTTATATTACGCAGAATTTTAGCCATCAAATGGACGATATGTTGAAGTGATACCTGCACTTACAGTCGTCATTCATCCTATATCATGTTTATGTCCACCCAATAATCCAACCGTCCATCTTGACCAAAGCAAGTCTTTGAAAACTCTCTTTCCCTGCCCATTCTATCATCACCGTAAATCCTAATGACGTACTGATGCAGGACCTCGAAACTTCCATTGAAATTCGTTGTTCGCTATGCTGTTCACTCCCCGCAATTAATTGTGATGCCAATTTCTAAAATCATCTTTCATTAACCACAACATCTGAGCTGAAATCATATCCAAGTACACTCGAGACTATCTCCATGGAATATATGCAATGCTATGCCCCTGGCAGCACATTCTTGCTCGAGCACCTTCCAATCCTCACACATCTCTTCGGGCACACCACTGCCACATATCTTGTTGGAACCGGCCTTGTGTTGTGCGAATGCCACAGTGATGTTCTTCATACTCTGCTCTTTGCTATTGGACCGGACCCAGTAAATAATAGGTCTCAAGTCCATGAGCGTCGACTCGGAGAAAAACTCGGATGCTGGGTAGTCTTGAAGAACTGAAACCACCTCCAAACCGACTTCGTTTAACCTTCTAGGCAGAAGTTCGAGTGTAGTAGACTGAATATGTGAGAAGAAGCGGAATGCGTTAAGAGAGGGGCATAAGTCTAAAATGTGCAGCGGGAGTTGGTAGTACGTCTCCGCATAGGTCTGACTCGTTTCGTACACTGAACGCAATCGAATTTCGAGTGTCGTTAACACAGAGCGAAGGTTGTTGATGTTAAGTAACTCGTCCAGCCATTGAAATTCGCTATGGGGGGTATAGGAATCTAGAATAAGCTCCCGTAGAGGGACAACGCATTTGTAGTTGTGTCTATTCTTCGTGGACCCAGGTTCTGCAATTTCCTTTCTAATGATTCGAGAAATAAGTCTCTCGTAGAGCTTAGAAAGACCATCGCCACCATATCCAGGCCATCGTAACAGTAAGCGAGATAGGTTAGGAAAGGATGAAGGAAGTGGATACAAGCGGCGTTGATCCTGCCAGCGAAAGCTCGATCCAATTGGGCATTGCACAGCTATCTCGAGATTGGTTAAGTTGCTACAAATGACCGGACCGAGACCAACGAGATAATTCGAGGCTGTGAGTTGAGGGCAATGGGACAAGTTGTCTCCAATTGTTAACGATGACAGATGGGATAGGTTGGAACGATTAGACTGAAATATATTGGTGAGCTTGTTGGGTGGAATTGTAGATAGACCGTCGTGTGCGTTGATTAACTGCATTATTCGGAGGTTGATACATTGCCCAAGGCATGCCTCTATAAGCTCGGCATCTAAGAAGCGTACTTTTCCTCCCTCAAACGAGGGATCCGATCGCTCGTGTGGAGGGATGTTGGAACAGATGACGAGATGGTGGATAAGGTGTGCATGTGTCTGAAAGACCGCGAGTTGTTGTTGGAGGCTTTTGCGTGGTTCGATGATGAGGATAAACTTTGAATATAAGAGAGGTGTGATAGCTTGGCACCAATCCCAGCAAACGAGCCGCAGATCAGCTAATTCTGCGAGACATATGGATGTGCAGCGTTGATGACAGGGGTCGCCGGAGGGGGGCCAATATAGGTCCGTGGTAGGCCCGAGAGATGGGGGAAGGAAATCTGAAAGGAAGTGAAGTAGGATTTCAGTTGGAATACGAGTCATGCGCTGAAAATGTTCACAAGGATGGACAGATAGGATCGATAGCTAATTTCAGTCCGGGCTTTTATGCTGCAACACAATGCCAGAAATTTGCGAGAATCCGAGCTGTGCTGATCCATCAACAGCGCCTCAATTGGGGAGAACACCGATCCCTCCTCTGCTCTGTGTCTCAAGAAGGCAGATACGATACACCTGACGACGGTTGCTCCTCCAGGTGAAAGATCCTGTGAGATATCTAGACCATCGATGCAGACGATAGCAACACCGGCTTAAGCGGCGTTTGAACGCATTTGTTCCGACAATGGGGGGGGGGGGGGTTGGAATTGACAAGAGTTGATGGCTGCATTCTCTTGCTCACCAAAGAAGCTACATATTGCGTCAAAAATTAGCCACCAGAAGATCGATATGACGAAGTGATATCTGCACTCGTACTCACAGTACTTCGAGAGTGTCCTCATCTGTATGTTCATACTCACGGAACAGTAGCCCTTCATCCTGCATTAAAGCAAGTTTTTGGCAACACTCTTCCCCTACTCTTCTACCATCATCGTCAATCCTAACAACCTCCATCCTCAAAACCCCTCCACTTGTACTCTCCACCTCGATTCTATAAATTCAATCAAATCTCTATTGCTTACATCCGTCGCAACACTTCCCCCAGCAGATATCTCGAAGCGTTTGAGGTTGGGCAAGTAGCGCGTAGCGCGACTAGGTGATAGTGTAAGAGTTTGGATCAAAGTGCTATCGAAGCATCCGCAGCCCCACACCAAGAGACAGCTAATGGTCGGTAATCGTTGGAGAAATTGTAACAACTCTTCTGAAGCAGTTTGGAAGCGACTCTAAAGGCGGTGATGCATCAGCTATCAATCCTAGAACGCATTCTGGGCTTTGTATCCATGTCAAACCCACGTGGAGCAGATTAGGGAACTGGACTGCCCGGAAAAGCCATCGAGTTGAGTTTGCAACTTGTTAAGATGAGGTCAAAGCGGGTGAGGGAGGTATGGCAGAATGGGTGCTCGACATTGGTGGGGACAAGGAGTTTGTCCCTGTTGCAGTACCCCGCAGAGTACTTCAGGTAGAAAGTGAAGTAGTTGTCAAAATATTTGAGGGATGATGGGAGAATAGACATCTTTTCCTTGCGGTCGAGAAACACCTCGAATTATAAGGATATTTTCAGCGATCCAAGTCGTGGATTGTCTGAGAGGTTGAGCACGATTTTCGGACCATCAACTTCGTTGTAGTCTTCGTGAAGCGAGAGGTCGAGCGTTCGAAGATTGGGACATCTTGGACCTGGGCTTGAATTTGAAAAAAAAAAAAAAAAGTAAGACGCATGCCATCAAGTCCCTCAAGCTCGATGTTAAAGTGAGGTTTCTGATTCGAGAGATGACCCGGGATAAAATAGTGGATACGATAAGTGATGTGTCGATATATGGGGGGTGTGCAGACGGGTATAGTGATGCTCCAATTCAAGGTGTGCAATCGTGCAAGTCATTGATTAATTGCGGAGGTGTATCGAGACAAACGCGCTTCAAGCTTGACACATGTCCAAAGAGAGTGGGTGCTTAGCATAGCCAAACTCCAGCACTTGTAGTCCTGGAGTAGTAGGAGCTTGATTCCGATTTTATTCGCAAGCGTATTCAAATATTTCGGAGAGCATTTCTTGCGGGACAGCATCTACCCAGGGGTTGGCCATGGTCGTCGAATCTTGCCACAAACTTGGGCTACGCCTAAGAGTGATGTGAGATTCGTCAAGCGAGGTAATACGTTCCGGAAGGCTTGGACACAGTCGACCACGATATAGACACATTTTAGCTGGGGCCAAGGAGTAGAATTGGGTATCACGTTGCCCCAGTATGCACTTCAAAGTCGTGGCGAGCCGTTGATCGCTTCCCAGATCTGGTCTTGTTTGGCTTGCTCCCATCCTTCTAACACGATTTCTCGTACAAACTCGAGGTTTCGTGGGACTGGAAGAGGGAGAATCCGTCCTGAAGCGAACCACGAGCAACGTCGCAGCCTGATTCGGATGGTATGCCACCGGTCGACATATGAAATGAACAGGTTGAGAATATTAACCGCTAATTCAACTTCACGTGGGCTAGGCGATGGGCCACATTGAGAGCCTTGAGTACTGAGTAATGGATAAATCGAGGGGACAAGCCTCTCCCGCCCGGATTAAATATAATTCAGCCAGCCAGACAGTGCCAGCAGACCTCGGCGATTCTATTGCGATTGTGGACCAAGCCCTTGGCATATTGCGCAAAATGATGCTGCGCCATGCTCGACATACGTAGGAGAGCCGCATTAGAGGATGGAGGCGAGAGTAGACTGATTTAGAACTCGCGAAATGGAATATCTCTACGAGCACGTCTTCAGGGAGTGCAAAAGAAATGGTAGTGGTTGCTGGTGAGGGAGCGTCATCGTTTGATCGTGCTAAAGGGTGCTCCACTGGCTGCGGCAGTCTATCCAAGCGAAGTATCTCTGCCCAAAACTGCTGCTCTAGCAAACCAAGTTTACGGTAGCATTCAAGTCAATTGCACAAATCCAGCTCGATGGCACACTGCATACCTTTTTGTGACATGCTTGAGGTAGTCAATTCCTACTCGTAGTCAGATATATGCGCAACGGGAGGCTGGATAGCGGTGTTGACGACTATCTTGGGAACCACAGTCTGGTCAGTGGTTAGGAAGTTGGTCGTGCCAATGAAAGAAGGCCCGGACGCCATGCAGTTGTCACCTTTAAATGTCACAGTCACGTCTACCGCAAGCGACGTCCAACCGAGCGTTAAGATACGAACAGCGACAGGGAATGCCTGGCGGGGTCTATTCACACAAAAATCAGCTCTTAAATCTCACATCCAGGCCTTTGTTGAGCCTTGCACGGGGCTCTGGCGGTTCTGCTTGTTGATCAATAAATATGGGCAAATAGGTGTGGGAGGCTATTCTGGCTCGCTCAGGCAGCCGGCCAACGATGATCATCCACCCCCCGCTCGAGTGAATACTTATGCCCTCAAATAGTTGAAACAGAAAGCGGTGTTGGGAACAAGCACTCTACCAGTTCGCAGTCAAAGCCGAATAAAAGGAAGACCAGGACAGAGTTGGTAGTGAAGATACGGTATATAGCAAACAATCAAAATCCACAAGTGAGCACCTCGACTGGTTCTAGATGTCAAAGACCATCGGTCAACGTCCAACGTCCACGGCGTACGGATGTGTAAAAAAGTCGAACAGCATTCTAGTCGTTATACCCAGAGCGTACACTGTACAGACACGTCGCATACACACCACCGTCCTCGTAATTTTGTACAACACAGGAGACCCCATAAAAAATAAGATAGAAGAACGTAGCGGACCAGATGGCGTGATGGTAAAAGAGCAGAGGGGAGAGGGGAGGGGGAGGGGCATGCAGCATCGTGTCAAGTGAAGAAGGGCTACAAGATACCGTGTCCATTGAATAAAATAGGACGACGCCCAGCACCATGATCGCTATGTTCTAACACCATTCCCAACCTCAGTCATATCCACCTCCCCGTCGCCATCGCCATCGCCGTCCATTCCATCATCCTCGCTATTCTGACTCAAAACTTTCCCTTTCCCATCACTCCGCCCAACCGCACCGCTCCCCGCACTGGCATTATCAGACAGTACAACAGGCAAGTCTGCAACGCCAATCTCTATGTGCGGCAGCGGCTGCTCCTCCTCGTCCAGAGTATACTGCCGAGCCTGCGATAACGGCGGTATCGAGGGATCAAGCGGATGTGTCGAATGCGTCGCATGCGTGTGCCCTGGATGCGACTGAGACTGCAACCGCGAAGCAAGGGCCGAGTTATTCGGAGACGGCATGGCGATCAACACCGTCACCCGGATCGTAGGCGTCTCGACTGGCCCAACAGCGGGTCCGAGTACTCCTAGCGATGCGGGATCACCACCAGCAACGTACGTCCCAAGCGGGGGCGATAGCAGCACGCCGTTGGGTTGTGCGACTGCCGTCCCCGACGAGACTCCGCTCCCGACCAACGTTGCATTGTTGGATTGGGAAGGGTTAGGCGGAGGAGGAGCTCCTCGAACGAATGCCGTGAATCTCGAGAACCAGCCACTGCGAGGGGTGGATGGGGTGACGGCGCCGGTAGCGGTAGCGCCAACACCAGGTGATGCGGAGTTAAGAGACGTCACCGCGGGTGACAAGACAGAAGCAGGCGTAAAGTTAACCGGGGAAGCAGCCGATGACACAACCGCAGGACTCTGTGCCATGGGCGTCGCTGTGGTTGGCAGGCCTGGCCGGCCGTCGTCAGCCCATGGACCGACGTAAGTCGCAGAGAAGGGCTTGATGCTATCCCAGTCCTGCTGAACCCCCAGCGAGAGTCGGCGATTAGGCTCGTACCCTGCAAGGAACGACGAAAATAAACCCTTTTGTCAGTACTGATGTCTTGTGTGTGATATCCCAGTCAGGTGGTGGGCATTGGAAGGAGAGAAGCTCTTGGGTGCCATGCGGGCCGCGGCCCTGCACCAATTGTATGGCAGAAAGATAAATAGATGGATGTCAACCCACCATATGAGCCGTCCTTTTCGTTCATGATACTTCCCGCTGAGCTCCATCCCCCACCGCCAATGAGGCCTCCTCCAAGGTATGCTTCCCACATGTTGGGTTTCTTGGATAGATCGACTCTCTGTCTCCCTCCTCCAAACGGACCATGACCACCAATGATGGGTGTAGCAGGTACCCAAGTGCCATTCCGTATTGCTTCTTCCATCATTCGCCGATGGCGTCGGCGGAGGACGAGCGAACGGACGATGATGGCAGCTGAAACCGCCAGCAGCAGGACTAGCGTGGCAAGGAACGTGTACACTGAAGGTAGGAGAGCAGGAGACGTTTTACGGATTAGTTGGCGTTTGTGCATAGCGAACAGAGAGGAAAGGATGAAGGGGGAATGGTCAAGGGAGGAAAGCGGAAGAAACGGGGAAGAACACCGGAAGGGGTGGGTTTAGATAAGAGAAATGGAGAATGGAGAAAGGCTCAAAAGCAGATCGCGACAGCGGGGTAGTAGAGTTCCGTAGATAGTTTGAATAGGTAATGTGGAACTACGGGAAAGTCGAACTGGTAATTCGTGACGTACGATATAAAGCAGCAGAAGAACCAGATACGGGGTTCGCACCAAGTGGACCGCCTCCGCCGTTATTCCCATTTGTGCCAAATGTCTCCGCCGCCGCGTCTGGTGGTAGTGGGGGTGTTGATGGGATAGCAAGGGTCGGCTGCGGTGATGCAGGGCCCAGCGAGTTCGAGGGGGATATCGACGCAGAGTCTGTGGTCGAAGACACTGCAGGTTGCGTGGTCGTTGAGGACATGGCGATTCGTTATGTGCGTGTGCAGTAGATCAGGAAGAGCAGAATACGGCTGGTCCGCCCTTTCGAGAGCCCAGAGGTAACACGGGAGGGCGCGGGAGACAACGAAAGGTAGAGAGAAGCACGAAGGACGGAGGAGAGGGTGAACCGTCGGTTAGGCGCGAGATGAATTTGCGAGGTTGTTGGGAAATAGTGGTACAAGGATACAACGACAATCAAAAGACGAGTTACAATAATAATACTGCGCAGTTTGTGGTGGGTTTCGTGCACCAGAACGTGTCTTGATGGTGACAGTAAGCAGGAGTCGTGATGCCCGAAGTTGGGAGCGGCTGACTGGATCGCGACGTGAACGGGGTCGTGGTGCTTGCGGGACGAGGTGGGCTCGATGCAAAGCTCAGGGAAGGGACCTGGTCATGGAGGGGAACGGTGAGGAGGACTGGATTGTGACCGGCAAGACCGGGCTGAGCTTGCTGGGTCAGCCTCCCACGTGCCGAGACATCCGTCATCTCAATCTCAGCTCACAGCTTTCTCCGCTCACCTCAATTAACTGGAATGTATCGTCTCCACTTCTTCACTGTGTTTGACCGTCATCCCTGGCGTAAGTGCGCTGCCCAGCATTGAAGGGCTATGACCACGCTATGGCATAGCTACAGGTAATCCGAGTTACCTCGGCGTTGGACAGATCAAGGTTTAATTTGATAGCGTTCCCCGGTCTCGGCAAAGCAACCCATTTCGTCCACTGAACTCCTCGGCACATCAGTTGCTGACATCGTGTGCCCGTTGTGCAGCTGATTTATAAGTTCTAATTATTACGCTGATCTTATCGTACCGATACGCCACATACCAAGAATAAACTGACTAGTAGCAAAGATAGATTTAATAAAACAAGTGCTCAGTTTAATGGCCTGGTTTCCTACAAAGTCCCAGAATTTTGGGGTGGAGAGGAGAATTCAGGATATAGATCTCTGAGCATGCAAGTGCGCAGCATCAGCACCAAGAGCATCGGGCTGTGCTGCACTATGCCATCTTCCATCATTTGTCGACCCTTACTTTCGCATTCTAGGATCGGTGGCGGATGGTGGCGGATGGATCGCCACTCCACTTCAGCGTCACTTCCGTGGTGTTATGCAGCAAGTTCCAGATATCCGGATGCAAAGAAGAAACTTGTGTAAGGGGCGTATTTAAGAGTACGCGAAGGATGGCGACCTGCTCGAGGGAGAGTGCAGTGGATCACTTAAACGCGCTTCTCCTTTGATGACTAACGAAAACCGTATGCAACCGCTGACCGCTATAAGCTCACTTACGTTTCGGTGTGACTTGTATGTTGAATGCCATGATACTCAACTATCCGAAATCCTACAGCAATGGGTCCGAAGTGCAGTGACGGAGGGGAAGCTGGGCATACAGAGAGCGAGAGACTGGCAATCGCGGGACGACAGCACTCCCTGAGGGCCTCAGGCACGCTAATAACTTCCTCAGCTCAGTCGAGATCTCATGGGGTGCGACAAATCGCGACATGCTCAAGTCTCACGAGGGATCGAAGGACACGGAGCAGAAGGAGTGAGTTAAGGGGACACGCAGGATTCGAAAAGTTGAGGGAAAGCCTGAGTGCTTTGAGGAGTGACAAGCGCTGTCTCGGTCACCCTAAAGGCTAGCCAACGCACGTCTAATCCAAATTCCTTAGTGTAAATTTATCTGGGTGGGAGTTCCACAATAGCTGGTTGTCCAAAATCCTACACGTAAGGCATAACCAGAACTATCAATTTCGATGACTCTGGGTCAATGACTTTAATCACTCGCTTCCTCATTCCGTAACCTGAACCGTTTAATTTGCTTCCCCTGCCATCGTGGCAAGTAATTCATGACTGGAAATTCATCGGTCATATAGTTCCCTATTCAAAAACCGTCAGCCAAGGGCACCAACAACCAATCCATCAATCGGTCAAAACTCACAGCCGTTCTCCAGCCAGGGTGCTTCGACCCGTAGAGATTTCTGCTCCCTTGTATTTGGAAGGCTGTTTCTAATTTCCTCCACGACTTCATTTCTGTCCAGTGTCTGGTTTCTGTGAAAGTTAATATGAAAATGGATGTACACATCCTTAAGGTTCCCGAACCGTTCTCCCGCCAAGATTTCGTCCAGTTTACTCCAGTTCCAAGTCTGAGGAGATGCTACAACCCCACTACACACAACGACCCCTATGTGAACCTCTGATAGTTGATTGTCCAAGGGAATCGTGCGCAATTTACTCATCGCCCAGCGAAAGCACTTAGCGTCTGAAAGGTTATGCTCATATAACTGGAGTTTCAAGCAAGTCAGTCGGGGAAACGCTAGCTCAAGCACCCCGTCTTCATCGACTAAGGAACCGGGGTTATCAGCTATGCAGAAAGAACCAGCTATATCGATCAGAAAGGTACTGATTGAATCAGGAAGGCGCGTCAGGAAGGGGTGGAACTCCTTCAGATCGCACGTGTACCCAAGACTCAATGCGAACACCTCCAGACGACTTTTGTCCAATGGGCAAGAGGGGTGCACAAGAAATTGTGTCACGGAGAGAACATCCCGATGTCCCCTGCTTTGGGGGGGAAGACGTCGTAAGAACAGCGATTTGAGTGGAATGCGTGCTTCTGGGGTCACCTCTTCATCCGGGAGGGAAAATGTAGACTCTGAGATGGCCAGGTGGGTGAGAGAGCTGCATCGAAGGGAAAAGCATGACAGTCGAAGATAGAAAGACTGGTAATCGTTGGGCGACAACACTCTGTGACGATCTCGCGATTAAGAGCGCTGGTGGGGCATCTTTTCCTAGAGTTCCATCCCAAACGGCAAGAGAATTCGATGTGGACAAGGCTCACGCAGGATCGAAGTGCGTTACACAGCAGCGTGGGATCGAAGGGACACCCGATGCTCACGGAGTAGAGGGAGAGAGCTTGGATGAGCGATAAACGATGTGGTGGGTTAGCGCAAAAATCGGTGAGCGACTGATTGATGACTCGGGAGTGATGGTTGAGGGGGATAACTAGACATCGGAATAGATGTCGCTCTGTAATTGCGTTAAATGTCCGAGAGACTAGGCTGCAAGCTCTCCAAGCTTGCGCGTCGTGCATCAGATGGCCTATGACTACGGAAAGCAACTCCAATGGTAATTGGGGCATCCTAGTAATTTCTGCACAGAACGGGGGTCAGTAGCCTAGTATGTAAGTCGAGTGAACTGGCTCACTAGTGTGCCTAGTAGTGCCTGTTGTAATATCGAATCGACGTTGATGGTGGGCTTGAGCGGTCAGAATTCTCGACACCAATCTGGCCAGAGTAACGCTTTCCTCTCAATTCGCGTCTGGATGGGCGCAATGATGAACCACCTGAACGCGCCCACCTGCAACCCGGCGCGACCCTGATCCTAATATGGTCACCTGACGTAACGCGACCACCAGCCCAGCTCAACTGCCTCCTTGACCTACGAAATAACGACTGCCGCTGCTGGATGCGATCTCGACGCCATTATCATCGGCGAACAGCTGATTTGATACACTGAAATGCCTCCTGCATTCAATAAATTCATCCTATACGAAACCCGACCCCGGTTCTACATTGTCGCTTCTAATGCCACGGATTCTCGCCACAGGATCATCAAGATCGACCGAACCGCACAGGACGAACTCAACATCATCGAAGATGAGACAGAGTATAGTGGGAAGCAAATGACCGCAATGCTGAAGATGCTTGATGACGGAAACAAGTCTACTGGTGGGCTTGGAAAGGCAAGGGTATTCTTTGGTGTTGCTGGTGAGTTAGCGCCTCGTTGCTCGTTTTACACGAACGCTAAGATACATAAGGTTTTGTTCGCTTTACTGCTGGGTGGTATATGATTACGATCTCCAAGCGGTCGGTCGTTGCGCTACTAGGGGGTCATTATGTCTATCATTGCGAGAATGTCGATATCGTCCCCGTCGGTTCCAATCACAAGATTGAGAAACCTGCGGAAGAGGCGCGATTAATGAATATATTCAAACAAGTCGATATGTCCAAGAACTTTTACTTCAGGTTCGTCCCATTCATCTCGAGTTTCTCTGCTTGCGGCGGCTAGATGGCGTGTCCAGCTACACTTACGATCTTACATCTACTCTCCAACACAACCTCACCGGATCATGCCGCAAAGTTCAAGGGGAATGGCCATTCAATGACAGATTTGCTTGGAACTTCCAGATGCTTTCTGCCGCCTATGAAGGCGAAGAAAAGACCCCTACCAGCCTACATTGGCTCATTCCATTGGTTCACGGCCATGTTGATCAAGCAAGTTCGTACCAGACTTACACTAATATCTTGCTCGGTTTATGTTGCTCCATTCATAGAGTTAACTGTTCTTGGCCGGGTTATCTTCGTTACTTTAATTGCTCGGCGCTCACGCCACCACGCTGGGGCGCGATACCTCAAACGCGGCGTGAATGAAGACGTAATCCCCATTTCCTCTTATTATACTCGCACTTGACGCATATGTGCAGGGAAATGTGGCCAACGAAGTCGAAACAGAGCAAATAGTATACGAAGCACTATTAACGCCTTTTTACTATCCAGAGAAACAGGCATCTCATCAGACAGGCCAAGGGAGACGGCCCAATCCTAGTTATACCAGTTACGTTCAGGTCGGTCCCCTACGCTCGTTATATGTTTCACTGTCCTGACTAGATCTAAGTACCGTGGCAGTATACCCATATCTTGGACCCAAGAGAACAACGGCATGACCCCAAAACCTCCGATAGAAAGTAAGCTCATCACATGCATATAAGGTTGCCTAATTTCTTATCGCGCATATAGTTGGCGTCGTCGACCCATATTACAGCGCGGCAGCCAAACACTTTGATGACCTTTTTCGAAGATACGGTGCACCCATTACCATCCTCAATCTCATCAAACGAAAAGAACCAGTTCCTCGTGAATCGATTTTATTGGACGAATACACACAATGTGTTCGATATCTTAACCAGTTTTTGCCGAGGGGCAAGAGGATGGTGTATCGGGCTTGGGATATGTCTCGTGCCTATAAGGAGTGCGTTTGCGTTTACAATCTGCGCCGTTTGGATCCCTTTTTGATGTGTTCTTAGGAAGGAGCAGGACGTTATAAGTTATTTGGAGGACCTAGCAGAAGAGTCTATCTCAATGACGGGTTTCTTCCATTCCGGACCTGAACCACTTTCTCACCTATATCTCCAACCAGAGTGCGTCCCAATTTCTGTCACCCTCAAATTACGCGCATATATTCATCGTTGCACTTGAATTGCTGCTTGACGATTAAATCAATACAGATCTGTTCCTTGGCGTAACACAATTTCACTGCAGAACGGCGTATGCAGAACCAACTGCGTTGACTGCTTGGATCGGACGAATGCAGCCCAATTCGTATTTGGGAAGAAAGCACTGGGTCATCAGTTGTATGCACTTGGAGTTGTGGATTCTCCGAATCTGGCTTTTGATTCCGATGCAGTCAACATGTTGACGGAGATGTATCACGACCATGGCGACAGTAAGTTCGAAACCTCATTATTGTGGATGTTGCCCTCATTGCTCATAATTCATT
>KB722743.1:412251-482814 GCA_000349905.1 Volvariella volvacea V23 | reverse complement strand
CTACCTTTCTTCAGCTATTGCGCTTCAGTATACTGGGAGTGCCCTGGTAAATCGAGTAGAAACATATCGTCGAATGCCCCATTGGAACAGTCATTCTCGTGACATCATCGAGAACATCCGTCGTTTTTACACCAATTCCCTCCTGGGTACGCACCACACATCTTTCATACGCTCTACTTTAACTCACAATCTCTACATATCCATTGCCCATGTCTCATAGACGCCGACAAACAAGCCGCCATCAACCTCTTCCTTGGTATCCAAACCGACCGCACACCGCAAAAACCTCCTGTCAGAGGAGGCTATCAACAATGGTTCAATCCAGAACATTTGGAACCACCTTATTTGGTCCCGGATTGCGGTGGAAGGTTGAAGGACATGGTGCAAAGTACCAGCAAGGGTGAATTTTGGGTGGAGTATTATAGACCATTGTTGTTCACTTCGTTGGGGAAGCATTTTGCGTATTCGATGAACAGTACGTTGAAGTTGCCTGGGTGAGTGTTAGGTACTGGTTTTGGAGATAGGCTTTTGACTGATGAAGCGATGGTGTATAGGAAAACGGCGAAGGATATCAACCAGAGTCCGTTTAAACCACATAAATTTGGGTCTCATGATCACCAAGCGAGGTATACGTCTCCCTCCTGCCCACATATCCGTAAAGTTCTGAATGGGCATCTTCCTCCTTCCACCCCAACACCACAGAGCGATCATCGCACGCAAAAGATATGAATACGAATCGACGCAATCTGACAAATATCGCAAAGCTAAACAAAATAAAGGAGCGGAGGAGGCTAATGGAAAGCTGACCTCTGATATGGATAAGCATACTTCGGAGTATATGGCTCTGCAGTTGCTTAATCCTGAGGTTTCGGAGGACGAGATTATTGAGTATCGGAAGTGCGTTCACCAATTAATCGCCCTTACCACTCAAGTTCATCTTTTGTTGACCTCTAGATCCTGCTCGCCAATGCGAAGCTATATGAATCAGTTCCGGGCCTCTGGACCGACTGTCGGTGAACTCAAAGACCTGGAGATCTACAAGATTGCAGTTGGGTGCCAGTACGGTTACGTGCCACCTTTACATGAGAACGCCGAGGAAGATTATGAGGTGTATCTAGAGAGAGGGACTGAAGAGGGCGAAGGCGCAGGTACTTCTAGCATTCACTCTGGAGGATACGGAGGAGCAGCGGCTGGTAACAGTGGTGGGGAGAAAGTGAAGAAATCGTTTGATTATGAGATGTGGGTTAAGTATCCCGGGAGCTTGACGTTGAGAACAGTTTAAAACTGGTGTTCAGTCCAGTGTTATTGGTGATATATAACGATGATCATGATATTCTTTACGACCTGCATGGTATTCTGCCTTTCCATGTACAATGTACTTGTAGTTACTCCATGTTTTCATAATAGATAATCTGGGACTATTGAGACCGAAAACGAGAACTCCGTCGTGTTCAGATTACTGTACTTCAACTTCACCTTTCTGGAGGTCTTACTTCGCCTTCTGTAACGAAACTTCAAGTGACAGCACTCCATACCCACTCACTTATCTCCCCCCTCTCTCCACCTTCACGCCACCACTCAATCAATCCTCAAACTCCTCGTCCCCTTCACAACCCTCCTCCCATCCACAAACCACCAAACGCACAAACAAACCAACACCAAGAACCCTCCCAGCGCAAAGTGCTCCAACACGACTCGGTTGAACAAACTCATCCTTCCTTGTTCCCTGACGATCTCTTTGAGATACTCGCTAGCCCCATTTCCACCGTACCATTCTCCTTTGGCGTTGCCAAGATCGGTGAGCACGCCTCCGACGACGCTGCCCACTCCTGCTGCTATTCCACCAGACCCGTCGGGACCCGCATCTGCACCTACCCCGGCACCCGGACCTGGCATGTCATCACCTCCAGCAGAAGCAGAAGGAACCACAGAGGGCTTTAACCGACCCGAGCTGATCCACGAAGCGTGGAACTTGAGAATTTCAGTAGACACCATCGTGGTGAGGGTGAGACGCAAATCCGGGATGATGGGCTTCCAGTTGATGCCCAAGCGCGCTGAGCGTTTGGTGGGCGTGGTTGTGAGAACCGTGTTGGATGTCGCGGTTTTGCTGGTGCCCGCCGCTGTGGAAGTTGAGTTGCCTGTGGTATCTTGGGCCGGTGTGGGGGGAGGGGAGGAAGAGGATTTGCAGTCCGCGTTTGTGGAGTTTTCCTCGCCTTCGGCGTCTTCACCGTGTCCATGACCGTTTGCCGCAGCTGTGCCATTTGTATTTGAATTTCCGGGCGCGTTTTTCATGAACGTAGTCTGGACGTTGGCGTTGATGTGATTATATGGTCGCAGATGCGTGGAGAAGAAGACCGAAGCGAATCTGAGAGCGTAGATGATTCTAGCACCGAGGTTGATAATGTTTGCGTAGACAAGCGATGAATCGCCTATTCCGAAGTTGTAGAATGTTATAGCGGAGGAGATATAGATGACTGAGAAGAGCGTCATCCATCTGGTGGTGTGAACGACGGGACATATGCGGCCCAAAATTGTAGCAAAGTGAAAGGAAGGAAGGAGATAGAACAATAAGAACCATAAGCATCTCGAATTCATAGATTGAGGGGCTTTACTCACCGGCTCTGAACATTCAACTCATGTGGAGTAGATACGCTGGACACAAAGGCCTCTAACCCTCCATTAAACGCCAAAACTGGAATATACCAAACCCAAGCCTGCAATACTTTCGGAGCGCTTGTGCTCAAATACTGCGTAGGCAAAAGTATAGACAAAAACAACGGCAAGAAGAACGTAACAAAGAAGACAAAAATCAAAGACAAAGAGGATTGAATTGTAAGAACAGAAAGAAGAGTGATAGATATGATTTGGAGATTTGCATAGGGGTATTGAGCAGTTGGCGGGGTTGGGACTTGAGTAGTGGTTTTGGAAGTTGGGGTCAAATTTGTTAGAGCACTACTGCTGGCGCTGGAAGAGGATTTGGAGGACTTGGGAGATTTGACGGGAGGTGTGGGTGAAGAAGGGACAGGTTGACTGGCTGAAGCAGGTGGAGGAGCAGAAAGCGTCTTTGAGTAGAAGACGCGCAGACTTTCTTCAATCGGCTGGAAGATAATACGAGCAACTAAGGAGCCTAGATAGAATGTAAGGACTCGGTGAAACAAACGAACACGTAGGAAGGAGGGCTTACCATAATTCACGGCGATAGCATACCCTCCTTGATCTTGCAAAGGGCTGAACCAAGATAGGACTAGCTTATCGCCTTCCGTCAGGAAGTGCTTGACCAAAGATTGCGTAGTCATAGTCCACGAAACCTTAACAGTGTCTGCGTCGAACCAATCAAAGAACCAAGTCGAGAACGGAGCACTACACATTCTCAGAAATGAGCTCAGGTCCTTGATGGAAAAACGCGGCACTTACTCTAATTGCCACTCGGACTCTCCGCGTAAAGGTCCTTTCAATCTTAACAAATCGAACCCATACTGTCTCGAATAAACGGCCAACAAGACAAGGGAATACATGATCTGTCCAGCTGCAAAAGCCAAGAGCGCCATATCCCCCTTTCCGCCTTTTTGATTATCCCAGAGAAGAATAAGGACCGTAATGACGGCCTTACACATCATACCCAATCCTTCTGCCCTGACTCGAGTGTTGGTCCGAAGTTCTGCCATGGCCCTATTAGGTTGAACAACGAAGAGTCGGCGTAAGCATCGGAATTGGATCACGCAGTGCAAAGAATGGGTGGGGAGGAATGAAGAAACGAAAGAGTGCTCACATGTTGTGCATGGGCTCGCTAAGCAACTCCACTAAAGCAGCAAGAACATAGCCCGCGACAGCTCCCTTGAATCCTTTCTGTTTCTTAACTTCCTCCCCAGCCCATCGACCCAAGTAAATCGGTACCATAAATAATGCAACGACAATTCCACCGAGAATGGGCAAGACAGCCACATTGCGTACTTTTCTTCGCTTCTTCCTTTTCGCTCGTTCTTCGAGGATCTTGGCTCTTTCTTGTTCCTTTTCTTTGTCTAATGCGTAGTTGGAGCCTTGACGATCGGAATAAGGCGGCAAGTTGCCAACGTGTTCAGTTCCTGTTCCAACCACACCATCACCATCCCTCTTGCTGCCCTCAGCACCCTCCGAGCCCTCATTTCCGTCAGCATCATCCTCTTCACTGACATCAGCATAACAAACTCTTGGAACTCTCAACAGTGCATTCCTGACACCCTCTCTGGAGAGAAACAATATGGTCGAAAGCAACAGTTCGAAATGAATAGAAGCAACTCCAAAAGAAGTCGGGGTAGAAAAGTGGAGTAGGCATTGATTCAGAGTAAAGGTCAAAAGGCGAGATGAAGCTTGCAGGAAAATCAATGAACCAGTTGTAGATGTGAACGATCCAGAGGTTTGAGATTGGGACCCGGTCTGAGGCTGGGATTGGGGTTGGGAGCCTAGATTGTAATCGCTGCTGGAATTGGCATGGGTGGCTGAGGCGTCTATCACTTGGTCTGTGGTCGTAGTGCTATCAGAGGCGCTAAGATCGACGCTGGACTCGGAGGCGAGATATGAGGAGGATAAAGTCGATTCCTTCGAATAGCGTTCATGTAATCGAGATTCTGGGTTGCTGCCGTTGTTCACCGAAGTCGAGAAACCAGCTGGAGATGTCGGGTCATTCTCGTTGCTGCTTCCAGCATTTGACCTGGACATTACACGTGTCAGACTCACGAGACGTGGGCACCAGAGGATGAACGGGATAGAGCGGCGTTTGTGTCACATACCTACGGCGCTGTTTCTCTGTCGTGGCAGTAGGACTCGAAGTCGACTTTCTTGCACTTCGTTTCGGTCGACTCATTTCAAAACCACACCCCTCTCCTAAACTTCAACAACCTCGTAAGCTTTTGAAGAACGAGAGAGTGGCAGGAGCTATTGCTGAGTGCGTGCACACGGCAGACCTTGTTGTCGTTCTTGGAGTGAGTGTGTTGGCGTAGTCTGATTGTATTGCTTTGGCCGAGAAACCCTGCGTGTTACGTGGTAATTAGAAGCCGGAAGCGAGATGACATGAAGCTGCCTTGAGGCCTTGGAATCGGATTTACAGATTTTTTGGAATAGCTGTTGATGAAGGCGTAGCGTCAGATGTGCGCGTGTTGGCCGGCGAAATGAGAGTTGCGTAGGCAGATGTTTGGCCCAGTGGCTCAAAGTCAGTGGCTACACCAGACGCCAAGCCAATATTAGCGAGCATCAAAAACTGGTTTCAACAAGGGTACTGCAGCAGCTCACTGAAGGTCTTTCTTGCTACAGCCTACAGATCTAACTCTTTTCTTCCAGTAGCCAGAATCACAGAGGCATTTTGCCATTCGACTGACCTCTGCAGTACCACTGGCACCGTCTCATCCAAATGAACTTGGCATCATCCATGGACTTGTAAAGATTACTGCATCTTCGTCTTTTAGTGACAGCCTGCAGTCAGTGGGATTTCATTCGGAAACAGTGACACTCAAGCATCGACTGTCGTCCGATGTTTATCTGCAGTCTGTAGCAGACCACGAATGTACCCGCTCCCACTTCAGATCCTGAAATACGTAGGGGTCGCACAAACAGCCTCCGGAGGATGGGGTAGCGGTATCGATCTTAATTCTCGCCTCACTTCTACCAGGTTAGACACCTTTATTGCATACTATAATATAATTGGGCGCTGATGCACTTAGCATGGTTGCCAGTGGGCCTTGCAGGTACAACACCCAGATCAACGATCTCAATTCAAAGACCACGAGTGTGTCCCTATCCCAGGGATTCCAAAGGGATAACAATGATACAGATGACGAATGTACTGTCGATGTTCAGTGGACTTGAGGCTTGACGTTACTATCAGCAGCGAAGGCTTCTGTTGTGTATGATCATGCTCAATCTAGGTCAGAACATTCGATCCAAACTCTGTCCAGTCCACTGTGGCCTCCTGTCTGCTCTGCGTTGGAGACTGTGCGTGTGAAGGGTGCCCATTGGCACGAATCTGCTGCTAAATCAGGTTAGTGGCTGCAATGCGCCATCAATAACGCAGCTTTCATACATACAGACAGTTGTCCCCCATATCGTTATTTTCAAGGTATGGTAAAAGTCGTCTATGCAAAGCTTGAGCTTTGGGTTCATTGCGCAGCCATTCCCGAATCACAGCCATTACGACCATACTGCATGTCATTCATAAGCCCTCACGGCTTCAGAGGTGCAAGCCGGGTGTTATGCAACACCTAGCTTTTTGCTATACCAACTAACAGGTTAGTACACGGACCTATTCTCGTCCTCAAGACCTAAGCTCATTACGTTCCCTCTACGAGCCCAAGGAGGACTGTGGTAAAATTGTAGTATAGGAACTGTAAAATGGGAGGACAGAGGTGCTGGAGAAGTGCACAAGCGGGGTTGTAAGCCTGACTTCGTCACGGCTCCCTCTCCAGTCACGTCACATCGCATCTTCGTCCTGTATCTCGTAGATCACCAGAACAGAGCGTGGTCCTGTTCATTCGAGTGACCACGCCCGCCCTCAGTGAGTCCTGCATAGCTAGCAGGATCACAAGGGTGGGTCCTGTGTCTTGACCTGTCATTATGTCAGTGTGCTCGCGCTCATTTCTTCTTTGTACGACATAGACACATTTGTATTGTGCATCGCCAACTGTCATACCCAAAACTTAGCGATCGATATATACTATATGAATATTAGAGTCTTATTGAGAGGGCAGCAATAAGTTCCTCGGTCCAAACGTATATAATCTAAATGGTCATGTCCGCGCTCTCAATCATCTCTTGCATAGCACCACAGCTTGCTTGGGTGGTGCGCTCATAGTTGCAAGAGGGTTGCTCCATGACTATGAGACTCAGGTATAGTAAATTGTAGACCAATGGCCGCGTTCGACACATCCGGGTTGCGATTGTTTGTCCATGTAGACCCAAACTGGGTAGTCACCCTGCTCACTCCAACGCCACCACCACCAAAATATAACAAATCTGCACTTGATTCCCAAACTGGGCCGTAATTCTGTACAGGGATTGGTGCTGAGCTTCGTTTCTTCTTTCCTTTGCTTGAGTAAGCCTACTGGAATTCAAAGGTAGTAGGACTCCCTAAGGCATGTCGCAAAAAAGTGCGTGGGCTTTGAGCTTCCCCCACTCGAAACTAAAATATGATCAATGGGATCCATCAGAGCAAGAGTTCTGGAGGAGGATATTGGGGGTGAATGCCCCAACAATACAAACGGTTGACCGCTGTTCGTCAAACGACACATCACCATCAGTGGTGACTACCCCCTCTCCCATCTTCACGCTCCCTGAAGAACTGCTTGTGGAGATACTCCATTACACAAAGCACGACTATCTATGTTCCGCCCAAATATATGGACACTTCACTTCGTTAATAAGTTTCTCTCATGTCTGTCGAACATGGCGTAGCATCATCGCAATCAGCATGCCGACTGCTTGGTCTACAATCCTCATACGGCCAACAGAATCAGTGGGAATCGTCCGACTAGTAGAGTTATCCTTAATTCGGACAGGAACAGCTTGTTTACTCAACATATCAATGGGCCAAAACGAACCTCCCCCTGCCCCACAAGAACTTGAAAATGCGATTGAAATCCTCAACCTGATCCTCTCATATGCTGATCGATGGCACACTGTTGAAATCAGCTTAAGATCCAGATTCCCTCCTGAACGCATTCTGCAACCTCCAAAAGCTCGAAATCTCTTTCGTGTGCGCGGAATTGTGCTAACCGGGTGGGAATCAACTTCACGAGATCAAATCTGGGATGTGGTGAACAGCTCGCCAGAGCTTCGTAAAGCAACATGGATGTTCTTCATGCCTTCGTCTACTCCTTTGTCTCAATTAAAAGAGGCCGATATAATGACCCAAGATATCCAGCTCCTCGAGGATGTATTACCTCGCTTGGCCAATCTCACGGCACTTGCTGTCTCTTCCAGTCCCTATGAAGGGGCAAGTAGTCAACAAACCTTCTCGGGAAAACTCATTTCACTTCCTTTACTTCGCGTTCTCCGCCTACTTGGATCTTGCCATCACCTCCTTGACCGCATTGAGGCGCCCTCGCTTCAAAAACCGGAGGTCTATCCCAGCCACAGGTTAGGAACGCGCATCAACCCTCCTCACTCGCGCAAACGGCCATCTCGTCCATTTGGATGTGCGAGACGGAATGATTGATCGCCACTCCACCCTCGCATTCCTCCTCAATCGCTCTCACATTACACGGCGGTCGTTGTATGTCCGATGGAGGGGCACGCCTGCTCACCGTTCCCATTCTTGATGAAGTGAGCCAAAGTCCTAGTTCGTTTTCGGGAATGTTCTGTCTACCTTCTCTTCGATAGTGCTCATGGGATACTTGGATACATAACACTCCTTGTCTTCTTGGGGCTATGCTTGAGTCCCGGTTTAACCATGGATCGTTAAAAAAGGCCGCAGTCAGTGTAGGACCAGAGCACTGGTATGAGGAAGATTTCGTGATATATGAGCCGTTAAAGGAGAGGGGGTATGACCTTATATTCTAGTCAATTGCTTAAATGGAATGAGATTAACCGAGCTGAATAAAGCGTTCGCATGTTTGAAACCGCGAAACGCTTACAGCAATTTTCAGCCTTGCATGATTGATCTAGGGTGCATGCCCATCGCGAGGTCGAAAGTCGAAACACGACTGTAAATCATATTTCCTCATTCCTGCCTCCGCGTATCTGCACTGACACACAGGATAATACACAAAGTACTTCTGGCCCTTGGGTCCTCAGCTCATTACATCCACCCACACATTTACTCATTAATTAACTTTGGTTACAACAAAAAGGGTAGACCAAAGTCGAGGCGTCCTTGTATGTACCGAAATGACCCTAACTAGCGATCATATGGCACCGGACGGAAAATATCGGAGGGCAGAATTGCTGGAGTGCGCAAGGAGGGTGTGTCCTGCGTCTTACCCCCCGTCATCGTGCCCGTGCGCTTATGTTCATTTCGTCGCTGCACGACATAGGCGCATTTAAGCCGTGCATCACCAACTATTGTGACCAAAGCTTAGCGGTCAATGTAGACCATACGAACGTATAGGAGTCTTACCCGTCTTGGTATCACATTTCACAGGTTTGATAGACGCCTCCGAAAGGATGAGCGAGAGGGGAGTGAACGTTCGTCCTGTTGAATGAAGATGAGCACGTCGTACAGGACTGATATGCCTGGAGCACGGACCTCGTATAATGCAGCACACCAATCGTCATCGTGGACAATGATGATATCAGCATTGGGGGCCTACTAAAGTGTAAGCAAAATTTGTAACCGAAAAGTCAATACAGACCCTTTTCAAGATCCATTCTTGTAGCCATGTCGCAGGCACAGGTGTCAAGACCACCTAGATGAAGAGAGGGGTTGGCGTTCAGAAACAGGGGGTGGGAGCGTCAATGATAGCTTACAGGGTGGTCGTTTATGACTACGCATTGTAACCCCTCCTCCCCCAACACCAACGTCTTTAATTTATGAAGGCGCTCTGCGAGTGACCACTTCTTGTAGATCCAAATGTGGTATCCACGCATAAAGACGGTCTGGCTTTGACCCTCTGGCGTGTCAATAGAAAATATGGTATCGTCTTGGTCCTTCGTCTCTTGGCCAAGTTTTCTATACCTTGAAGCCGTATACTCTACGTCCTGTGGTCCATTTTTGCTCATTGGACACATGAAGCCCACCTGAGTACTGGAAGGATCGCCCGCTCTGCCCGAGTCGCCTATATCATTGTGAGATTGGGCGCTCTCTAAGCTAGCAGTGATGCTACGGGTGCAGACTTGCTTGCACTTTGTGAACGAGTCCAGGCTCCATTCGTGCGCCTTGTCCACTCCAGTAATGACGTAGAGCGAACCGTTGGGGAGACTGAATCCTTGCTCTGGGCCGATGTAGTAGTACCACTCGTGAGCATTTTGGAATATGAGATCGCGAAAGGCTTCTTTAGGGGCATCTAATCGTGCAGCGCCTCTCGGGAGATCGAGGAAGCCACCATCAGAATACGTTGTTGTCCTGCAGATGTCCGTCATGAAAAAATCCAAAGCGCTAAGCGTCCATTACGCACAATATTTCAAGCGAAGCATCCTTGGGATCCCGTACGCTTGACTCTCGAATGTCATAGCTCGAGATGGTCCCTGGGGGGTGGAACTCTGGGACGATCGTGAAAGCACTGGGGGGCAGGAATGATGCTTGGGTGAAGCCAGGTGGAACCCCAAAGCTGCTATTGATTGGGTGCTCCGCTGGGGCTCGTATATTGAAGACGGGTTGAAATGCTCCAGCAGGCTTCATGAAACCAACATCTCCTATGCGCAGGCCTTTATAGCCGTAAAGAGCTCCGGAGATGCTGTAGTTGAGCAGTCCTCCTGGTATCCATAGAGGCACGCCATGGCGTTTGAGTGTCAGAGCGCGAGAGTAAGTTACTTGCCAAGGTTCTATGTCAGTATGAGACATCTTGAATTGTCAATGTAGTTGAGCTGAAGGAGTAGGACGAGGGTTCAAACTAGATTCCCCTATTCCTACCCCGGGTGTAGCCGAGCTTGCTAGCCAATAATGGTTTGTGGATTTCCATAATAAGAACTCCCAAATTTTCCATCTCCTACTCGGCCTGCACCAGGATTAGAAATATACTGCGAGCATATGCGCACAGCCTGTCAACTTTCTTTTGTTCCACAAGAGTTTCGACCCAGCTTCTCATTTCCCCATTCGATGTCAATAACGATATCGCCACCACGAACATGGCTGCCACGAATGGCAGTATGAAACCAACGACAAGTGGCAAGATCTCTGGCGCTTAAATGGGGTTGGGAGCGTATTTGGGGCCACTTGCTAAAGGGGCGCAAGCAATCCAAGTCCCCTCATTGATAGAGCTAAAGACGTTTTCAACATGTATCCGGTTTATTCCCTTGCAACTGGTCCGCCTCATAGGGTGCTTTCCTTCACATTCCGAGCCCACAAGCGTGAACTTCGGCAAAGAGAACTGCCTCTGTCCGTCATATATTCTTCTAGTACGAGTTAACCCCTTACCCCTGTCGGCCACTCCCCTAGTAGTGGGACAAAACAGTAGCTCAATGACTAGAATATACGGTAATCTATGTCTTTATCTCGATAATTCAAGCGGCGCCAGGATAACAAAAGACTATATATTCGACTAGGACATGGCAGTTGCGTACCTGACTGATACGCCGTGATGGGCAGTTGGTGGACTCCATGCCTCCAAGCCGGGGATGGATGCGCTTAAACAGGAAACGGATGACGCGTAGTATTGCGCCGCCCATTCAACCTTCAGCATATTGTCATCATCTTGGGATGCGAGACTCATGGCAACGGCCCATTTATCCCCAGTGGTATGAACGACCGAAGCATCACCAAGAAATGCCATCACCCCCATCGAAGAAGAGACCAACCTCCAACGTGACATCAATACGCAGCAACGTCTACATCAACAATCAAGATAATACAAGAAAAATTTCTTCGTCCTCATTACACCTGACTTTGTTTGCTTTATTGACGCGAGTTACAACAAACAGTATGGGAGGGGAAACACAATGTGTGAGGGTGAACACGAACAATGTAACGGTAAGGAGTGAAGATAAATGCCGAGGGATGGGTGGACGCGTAGAACTGGATAACGATAAATCATTACAAGTGACAGGAAAGCCGGGCTGAAACGCTGTAAGATCCTTGTGATCATCATGCACTGGATGATTATCTACACCTTTAAGCGCCCTTGGGAGCTTCCTTGAAGGAGATGGCCTGGAGGAAGGACGATCAGTGTGGGTCGTAAATAGACTTTGCAAATAGACACATACAGCTTCTTCACCCATGGCGGTAAGGACGGTGACAAGGAGATCCTTGCCGTCATCGAAGCCGGCGGAGATATCCTTACCCAGGTCACCGTCAGGGAGACGGACATCATCCTTGGGGGTACCGTCGGTGGTCATGAGATTCAAAAAGCCGTCGTCAATGTTGACCTATCGCCGCACAGTTTCAGGATAAGCAGCAAGAAAATCAGGGACAACCGAGTGGCACTGACTAATTGGTATTCAGTACGTTGGACGTTAGGGACATCCATGTTGTGGGTGGAAGGGCAAATATCTTCCTGTAATCGCCAACGATCCAGCAGTCAGCATACGTCCTCGTCAATGCCCAATGCTGATAGACGGCCAACGCACCAACTTCTTGCCAGTGAAGATCTAGATCGTGTGCGATCAACCGCTTGTTTTGTTAAACGAAATAACACAAAACCTACATCGAGGGCGACGAGATGGACCTTGGCGTGTCCGTGCTTTCCCGTCTTGGAGGTGGACATATCGACAATCTTGCAAGGGCGACCTAGAGGCGAGAGGTCAGATCATAATTCATAGGTAGGTAATTAGATGATCGATGGACGCGATCGACTCACCCTTGATAACAACATGTCCGTTTTTGCGGAGAGCAGAGCATTGCATGGGGTAGGTCAAAGACGCCCCTGCGCTGGCCTAGACATGAATGCGGTTAGAGAACAGTCCGAGAATCCAGAGCGGCAAGACCAGCGGGCGGCGGTGTGCGGTGGATGCAAAGTTTGGCGGAATAGCCGCTAATGGGAAGATTGTCGTACCTGCTCGAAGGTTTGATTGTGGTGCTCGTCGTCAGACATTTTTAGAAGGTCGTGAGGAGTTGGCGAAGTAGTAGAGATGGCAAAAAAGATATGGAATCTGGCGAGCGAGCGAGGTGGAAGATGGAAGGAAAGGGAGAGAGAGATGTGGAAGAGTAAGAAAAGGGAAATCTAGGGCGGGACAAAATCACGTCCACTTAGATTGTAGATTGTCATCAAAATTTTAGATTCAGATAAAATCGCGTTTCAAGCGGAGATTCATTTCCTAAT
This sequence comes from Volvariella volvacea V23, assembly GCA_000349905.1. NCBI lineage: Eukaryota > Fungi > Basidiomycota > Agaricomycetes > Agaricales > Pluteaceae > Volvariella > Volvariella volvacea. Next base: position 469,936 of record KB722743.1, on the reverse strand, counting down.
CACTGGCCAATCAGCGCCCGAGCTCAGCTCAGAGCCCTTGTCGGTGTTTGTAGCGCCGGCAGTACAACAGAGCCAGTGCGAAACATTCTCGCTGACATACGCTTTCCTCGTCTGCACTCCTCCCCGACATGCATCCCTTTGGCGGAACGCCCGTGTGTCCACGGTGCTCAAAGCTCGTGTATGCCGCCGAGCAGGTGGGTGTTGGCCTGGTCGTTCGTGTAGCCGACGGATGATGACCTCATACGACTTGCAGGTCATGGGCCCTGGCAGAAAGGTGAGTAACAAGCAAAAGTTTATGAGGCTAATCTCTGACTCGACCCAAGCTTTATCATAAGGTCTGACTCCCCGTCGATGCGCTTAACCCTTTCATTTACGTCTACTCCAACCGCAGCCGTGTCTAGCATGTATGGCATGCAACAGACGTCTGGACTCTCTGACACTGGTGGAGCACAACCAACAAGTGCGTAAACTCTTCATCTATTCTCTGATGCCCGTACTCACATAGCCCTTCTCCACCCAGCCCTACTGGTATTGCCCCTTCATTGTCATGCCCATTAACCCACTCACATCTCCTTCCTCAGTAAATCATGTCACAGCAAACAATTCGGAACTCGCGACCTCCGCCAAGCCAACCTCCCTCACACACCCGATCTCCCTACATCCCGCCGCCCCACCTCCCCCTTCAAATTCTCCCAATCTCTGCCTTCCTCCGACAGACTCTCCACCCGCTCTCCGTCCCCCATCCGCACCTACCAATCCACGTCCTCACCCGGATACGCCTTCGCCAACGGACTCGGGAAATCCAGCGGTTCCGCTCTACCACCATTGATACGGCCCACGCACTCGCTGGGACCCAATCGCACCCTGGGATCACCCATCAAACGCATTTTTCCACGGTTTGATGGGTCGAATGTTCAGAACAGCCTGGTGAAGAACAATCAAACCGGGGAGTCCGACGCTTCCGAGCAGGCACCATCATCAACCGGGGCGAACAGCACGAATGGGGCGAATGGATTGACTTCAGACGTTGATCCTGATGGTGGTGGCGGCGGTTTTTCAGAGGCCGCAATTGAAAGCGTGTCAGGACCAAGCGGCAAGTCTATTCCTGAAAACCTTACGGGCGAAGAGGGGAAGGAGAAGGACAGCCTCGGAGTTGACGGTGATAGGGAGAAAGAGGACGCTCTATCGCGTATCAGTAGAGCTTATAGTCCTGGACCTACCAATACCGGTCGACCAGGATACGGTGGTTTACCGAGAACAGTACCTCTCAGTCCAACTCGTTCTGCTCCACCTACTTATTCAGGATACGCTGACACCGCTGTCCTCACCGAAGAGCCGGAAACAGAGATACAAATACACACGGAAGAGGACGAGGAAGAAGGAGAAGGAGACGGAATAACGATGAAGAGGAACGGCATATCAAGTAATACCCCAATACCAGAAGAAGCAGAGGAAGACGACGAAGATGGCGATTCGGAGGATCCCAAACTGGAGCCTACGACTCCTACCACGCCGTCCTCGGTCTCGATACCCCTCGCCGCATCGCCTTCGTCGCCCAAGTCCCCGACGTCAAAGTCGCGGACTATGCAGCTCCACGCGCGGTTTGAAGCGCTGAATAGTTTGAGGGGGAATGTCTCGCCGCATTCGACTGGGTCGAGTGTGAGCAGCGTTGGGGGAGGGGGTGCGAGAAGACCAAGACCGATGTCTATGATGACCACTGGAACGCGCTACGGTGCCGTTTTGGGCGGTATGTTGGGGACTGGAGGGGGAGGGGTGGGAATGGATTATACGGGATCGAGTACGAGCAGTAGCATGAGCGCCGGTTCGAGCTCGAGCGCGAGCGGAGGAGGGTCGCCAAGGAAATGGGGAAGTGCAGTTACGCCTACGTGTCCGAGGTGTGGGACCAAGGTGTATTTCGCTGAACAGGTGAGTGTTGAAGGTTGGGTTTTAGATGGCGTAAGAGGTGCCGATGAATTTCCGGCTGATTGGCATGCCCTTTTTTCCCTCTTTCCCCGTTGCGATTTTGTGTGGTGGGTGTAGGTCAAGGCGATCGGCAAGACGTGGCACAAGTCGTGTCTCCGGTGTACAGAGTGTGGGACTTCGCTCGATGCGAGTAGGTTGAGAGATCACGATGATCAGCCGTTTTGTGCGAGGTGTTACAGTAGGGTGAGCATTGGACTTGTGTTGTTTCTCCCTCCTTTGAGTGGAGTATGCTGATGTGGAATGTAGTTGCACGGTCCTCAAGGAAGCGGGTACGCTCTGCTTGGTAAACCAGGCAGTTAAAACCCCTTCCTCTCACCCTCGTTGGCGTATACTGTATATAGTTTTCGAGGAACCTGGGATAACTGGTTTGTTTCATTCGATCTCCTCCCCTCTCACTGACTTTTGTGGCTTTGTTACGCCCACATTACTTTCTCTGTTCATGTCCGTGCTACCGTTCAAACCACTATTTCCCTGATGGATACTGTTTCTGTTTTCTTTTTTTTGATTCTCCTCATTGTCTCTGTCTCCATAGTACGTACAAGCACAACTGTTGTTGTAGTACTGTTGTGTTCCCCTCTCGACTCCACGCTCGAGCCCCTTGTTGTATCCTTTACATTACACTCATTCCCATTCATTTCCACTCTTCTGTTTTCTACGCACGTGTGTACGTATCATGACCCCACACGACTATTTACGATGTCACGAAATGCATGATTTCATTTCATGTATACCCTGACAGCGTGCACGTTCACCCACACACCAGGAGCGAAAAACCGCCGACAGGCACCCTCTACTCCTTTTTCACGAGCATCAATATTGATCCCAGCACTCTATAGGCAGATGTCTGTACCCTCACCTCAATACCCTCACGCACCGTACCGAAATCCACATCCCCCACCCACCCCAGATCTGCTATTACTACGCCCTGACGACCAACACACCCTCGCCGACGCGCCACTCTGCGACTGCGCCATCGACATCAAACTCCCTCTGTCTCTTGAGCATCAAGTATCCCTTTGACCCTGGCTCGAGGGTGCCTGCGATGGCGTTTCCGAGCGTGGCGACTATCTCTGCGTCGGAGAGCTGGAGATTGATGTCTACGAGCGATGGTAGAGCCTGAGAGGAGGGGGAGGGGGAGGGGAGAGGAGGGAGCTGGAGGATGATGCGGCGGGGTTCGATGTCAAGCGTCGTCTGGGCGATCAGGGTGTGTGTCTGGATTGCATTGTATTGTACCAATGTAATTAGATTAGTTAGATCTAGGGATTGAGGAGGAGCGCGAGGGGAGACGGCACCATGTCTGGGACCTGGATTGTCACTTCTATCCGCCCTGTTGGGGTGGACTCCCATGTCCAGCTGAGGGGCGTGGGCTTGGACGCAGAATTGGGGGTTGGGGCAGCAGCAGGAGTCGATTTTGTGCCTCCGGTTGGCTTTTTGAGTATACCCCTCAGCGGTTCCTTTTTTGTCTGCACCGCGGTGGAGTCGACTTCTTCAATTAGAGCCTTGCTTTTGCCTTTTGCCTTGGTGCCGCTACTGCTGCCGTTTCCGGGTGTGATTTCAAGCGGGCTGGAGCCCTCTTTGGTCGACTTGGGGGGGCTGAGGAGGACGGTTGGGACTGAGATTGTGCGAGGGGCAAGGGGGCCCTTGGAGGCGATGTTGGGTGTGCCGATTTGGCGGGAGAGTGTCAGTTTGGCTTGGTCCTCGAGCCGTTGTAGTGCCAGTTCTGCGATGGACGTTGACACCGGCCAATGAAGCACGTAATCCCGAGAACGGGGGTGGGTACGCACCTACAATGAAAAACTTAAAGTCCTGATCGTGGACCGTCCGGGATCGAACGCCGTTGTTGAACACGCAATCGAACACGAGTGCCGGTTTTCCAGCTGGGGTCTGGTGAACGGGCAGTCAGCGTGGACCGATTCGGTCACTCACCCTTGTCCCTGTCCTGGCGCCCATCAGAGACGACGACAGGGACATACCAGCCGTCGGAGCTGAGGTTATCGAGATCCTCGCCTTGCATCGCACGTTGGATAGCCTCTTCATCTGCTTCTGGCGGTGGCGGCACGTTCGGGTCCCAGGCTATATTAACAAATACCTTAAACCCGGCTGGGAGGGCAATCTGCGCGGGGACAGTCTGGGGTTCGAGCAAATTAGCATTCGCGGGCGTGGGAGGCTGTTTTGGGACATAAACTGCGGGCTGGAGCGTCGTGGATTTGATGCAAAAGCCGGCTGTGGGCTTGAGCGTGACCGTGGTCGTGGAGGACATTTGGGCAGGATCGATGCCAAAACGGCCGAAAAGATGCGAAGATGGTCGAGGCACGTGACAGGAGGGCAGATGTGATCGAGTCAGTTGCATTTCCAGATTAGATCGCATAAATTCTGCGGAAGTATCTTTTCTTTTTCACGTTCTCCTCTCCCCAACGAAAAGGCAGCAGCTCGCTCCGAGTATATATACCTCGCCATGACCGTCGCCGCAGACCAGACCAAGCCCACCCCCGCCTTCAGATTTGGTACTTTGCCTCTCCCTCATGTACCTGTGGGTCCTTGACGATTGCCCCCCTTCCCACTCCCTCCCCCGTCCTCTAGCCGTCCCAGAGGACACCGCAACGCCCATCCCCGCCGACTTTGGCGACTCGGACAGGGTCCAGCAATACATCCAGGACCGTCGTGTCATCGGTGTACGTGTCATGTCTCCGTCCCATCACATCTAATCGCCGAATTTCCTCCCTCTCCATGTGACGTTGCCCCAACCATGTGCATATATGCGCATTGCGTGCGCTGCAGTACGACCCCCTGGTCCAGCCCGCGTTGCTGCGCCACGAGATCCAATCCACCGCTACATCAAAAACGACGATCGCATCAGCCCGCTACCACGCTGCTCGCATCCTCGCTGGTCTCGATGACCGTGTGCTAGTCGTCGTCGGGCCTTGCTCTATCCATTCCCCCGAGCAGGCCCTGGAATATGCCCGTCTTCTGAAATCTAAAATCCAAGATTGGCCCAATTTGTTCATCATCATGCGGGCTTACTTGTAAGTGGTCATGTGGTCGCACACAGTCAGGTTGTTTATGGTATATGCCCCACCTGTCCCCCTCAGTGAAGTACGTCACCCCAACATGAGCATTGATAATCACTAACAGGATTGCAGAAACCACGAACCACAGTCGGATGGAAGGGCCTCATCAACGACCCCGACATCGATGGTTCATTCAAAATCAACAAGGGGCTTCGTGTCGCCCGTCAACTTCTCTGTGACCTGACCGACCTGGGTATCCCCGTCGGTTCAGAACTACTGGACACCATCTCGCCCCAATACATTGCAGACCGTACGTATCCCTTGTGTCTGTCTAGGCCATGGTCTGGACTCACGCATATACCCGCCAAAAGTAATTTCCTGGGGCGCTATTGGTGCTAGAACCACCGAATCACAGCTGCATCGTGAACTGGCTTCTGGTGTTTCCTTCCCTATCGGATTTAAGAACGGAACAGACGGAAGGTATGTCGCGTATGCTCGCATTTAAGTCTTCTGGGCTGATAGGATGCGCATATGTAGTGTCACGGTTGCGATTGATGCCATGCACTCGGCGTCTAATCCTCATGCGTTCATGGGTGTCACCGAACAAGGTCTGGCATCAATCGTGAAAACGCGCGGCAACAAGGACGTGCACGTTATCCTCCGTGGTGGAACCAAGGGACCGAATTATGCGAGCGAGCACGTCAAGGAGGCTGCGAAGAATATCCTGAAAAAGAGGCCTTGGGCAAGTATTATGGTTGATTGCAGCCGTAAGCATCTGCTCTTCCTTGCGCATATACGCGCATACGTTGACCTTCATCTAGATGGAAACTCGTTGAAGAACCACAACAATCAACCCAAAGTCATTGACGACATTTGTTCCCAACTCGAAGCAGGCGAAAGGTACATCACGGGTGTGATGATCGAGTCGCACATCAACGAGGGCAGACAAGATGTGCCTGAGAGTGGACCGAAGGATTTGAAATGGGGTGTGAGCATCACAGATGCATGTGTTGACTGGGGGAAGACAGTCGACATGTTGACTAAACTTAACGAGGTTGGTGGACAATTATGACCCATTCGAGGAGTTTTGACTGATGAGCCTTCTGTTCTTGCTGTACAGGCGATTGGAAAGCGACGTGTGGCACCCAGAAATGCGGAATAAAATACTTATCTTGGCTTACTACCTCCCGATCCGTATTATAGACTTTTTTGTTTGTTACGCTGTCCTGTCGTCTGTCGTTGCCTATGTACCTGTCCTGTCCTGTCGCCTTGTCTCCTGTCTCCTGTCCTATCTCCGAATCCCCCGTCCCATTCCATCCCGCTCCAGGTCCTTTACCTTGTCATCGTCGAAGCATCTGTCCGTCATCTGTCTAGCCCCAAGCCCTGGCCTTAGCCAATGGCCGTGGCAAACGTTTGTATACGTAATAATAAATGCCGATATCGATGTGGAGAATTTGGTGTCAAGTCCCTTGGCTGTTGAGCTGGGACTGTGTTCTGGTGTGTGGGTTAAAGGGGCGTGGGAGTTTGCTTGAAGCTGGACTTTTTTTGAGTGATAAAGTTTGCGTAAATCGAGAGCTCCTTTCCGGTGGCAGCATCGGTCGATGGGGGCTTGGCTCAAGATGGTTTGCGACTGGAAAATTAATAGTTCTGCCATTTCGTACAAAACAAGCGAATTGAATATTGAGAGAGTTTAATACAGGACTAATGCGGCTGTGGACGCGGTTTGGAATGAGGAACTTTATGGATGCGGACTGTGTTGGCTTCGCACGTTAACGTTGATATTGTGAACAGTAACTACGGACAAGGTTATTTCCTGATTTTTCAAGTCCGAATCTGTGTCTTGCGATACTGCGAGGAGTCATCCCGTCTGCTTTTTTTTTTAAAAAGTAGATGCTGTGTGGGGTTCTCTGAGTTGTGCTCTCCTTTCCACCGCTGTCTCGGCGTGTTCGTGCCAGTGGATTAGCTGCCTTGAATCTTCATCTGTACAACTCTCCGCCACACACGCACACACCCCACATACCTAGGCAATATGAAACTATTCCCCCCCCCCCCTCTTCCAAGAGGAAGATTGAACGTAAGTCTGTGTTTTCGGGTGCGGAACGAGAGTTTACATGTCTTTCTTAGGCGTATACGACTTTGACTTGGAGTCTTGGTTGGACGAAATCTTCAAAATTTACCATTCTGCGAACGTGCTTCTTTCCTCCACCACCAAATCAGCGCGCTTCCAGAGGTTCTTTCCTCTTAAGCTCAACGTCGTTCTTGTCCCTAACGAGCGACATCAAGTCACATTTTCCTGTTCGAGGTAAGGGAGTCCTCAAGGCACTCCTTATCACGCACGGGAGGACACAAAAATCCCAAGCTTTTGGATACATTCTACGATGGCTTAAAAAGGCAATACGACATCGAACTCTTTCAATCAAACGACGATCCAAACAGCTTTCATTTCAGCGGTTACATGTACTCGGTATGTTCGTTAGTCGCCCACCTTCGGCGTCACGATATTCGGGGCGGGCTTGTCGATTACATTGGAACGTCGGAGCCTCCGTGTGTAGGGTGTCAACCATACGTCTTGGCGTATAATTCCGCCTGGCAAGTTGGCAACGGGCACGGGATTCTTTCAATGCAAGCGTCTGACGGGAGAATTCGGCTTCTTTGGATTTGCCCTTCGATTCCGGTAGTGGATGGCAAGATATGGAGAGAGATGGGCGACGTGCGGTGTTGAGGTCATTTACAAAGCGATATTTTCCCTCACCTCGAAGATTTTGAGGGTTATGCAACAAGAAAGGGTATATTTTTTCGTGGACGGGACTGGGTAGTTCCACTCATCTTATTCGATCAATTTGAAGCTTGAGAGGTGTGAGGTGACCAAAAGATTCGATGAGGATCTTTGTCTGCTGTGTCTAGGTTGGGGATACTACCACTTCGGCTATGAAAAGGGACTGGACTGAAAGATTATCACAGGCTAAAGGGTGAAGAGGTTGGATGTGTTCAGATTCATTGCTTGTGAGAGTAGACGGTTAGTTTAATCCTTTCTGCAATAGGGGAGGCCTCGTGTATGCTGTGTTACATAGTCGTTTATAGAGACCCATACACGCTAAAACAATATTCAGTCCAAGCAGGAACTGGTGTTGTGCGAAAAAAAGTTGCCTGACGTGTGTGTTGCAGCTGGATACAAATTATAGTGTGTCGATGAATTCTAGTACACGCCCACGCTGGGAATCAAATAATACTGGTACAGAGGTTGATGTGTTCTCCATTACTACACAAATTGAAGCGTTCAAGATCGTGCAGACCGAGCTGATTTGGAGCGAGAACTCGCACGCTTGTGTCCACTAGGCGCTGCTGCAGCTGAGGGCAGGACTTGCGTGCGGACTGGAGGAGGATCAGGTTGTCCTTTCGTTCCACCCGCCGACTCTACTGTACTCTTCCCACTTGTCTCGGGGTCAGCGCCTGTACCTGCTGAACTGGCACTTGTTCCATTCTTCCAGGCCCGAACGACCTCATCTAGACTCTTAACATCCCAACCAGCGCCAAGGGTTTGCATCATCCTCGTCCCTGTGAGATGCAACACCTCTCTAATCCCCAGCTCGAGCGTAGCGGCGTCTTCCGTCCCGTCTGGTGCTGGTTTCCCATAACACTGTATATGCGCATCTCGGGAAAGCTGGCGGAGGACGATGAGGACCGTTGAGACAGGCACACTGTTGCGCAGGAGGTACCATGATAGCTGCCAGAGTGTTTCCTGGGTGACAGAGACTGGTGTAGATGGAGAAGAGGGGGAAAGTACTTCACCACGAGCATAGTAGCCCAACGCCTCGAGGAGCTTACTCATTCCACTTGAACTAACCCCGCCGGTGACTCCACTCCTCAGCCTATCCAACCTCCTATCAAGAGCATATTGTGCGCCCAAAACTGTACTCTCCCTAATCAGAGGCGGTCGGGGGTTGTTCTCTGTTCTCCCACTAAATCTGCGATCATACACTCGACAATAGAATTCAGTCGCGAATCGCAAGTCTTGTAGCCGCAAGTGGAAGTATTTTGATCTTCGTGTCCGCTTGAGGTACTCGCCCCTACTGCCGACTTGAATGGTTCCTTCGGGCTGTTTGCCTTTCCCCTTCCCTGCGAAACTACGATCTGGATCATGATCACTATCATTATAGCGCTGGTATTCCCCGGGTTCAGCTTCCATCATCCTATACCTGAACAGCGTCAAATGGGTTTGCAGCGTCTGAGGTTTATCCTGCAATATACTGTCCAACAATGCGGCATGGCAATATGCGTGGAACATCCTTTCGTCGGGTGTATAGTCTCCTGGTCTACCTTCTTCCCTCGAAAGGTGATCTGCGAACGCCAAAAACAGCACGTCATTGGAGAAGGAAGTGATGAAATCTGATAGATCCCCTGTCCGGTTGCTTTGATGCTGGTTTTGGTGTTGTTGCTGTTGCTGGTTGTTCAAAGACGTCAAAGCAGAGTTGCTATTTGATGGATCGATTTTGAGTTGTGGGAAGTCCAATACCGCAGCTTCACCCGTAGACGAACCAGAACGGACAAATAGACTGCGACTTCCGCGTGGATCTTCTGTATAGCTAAGGAACGCTGTTCGTCTCTTGACATAGAGTGTCTGACTTCGTAAAAGTGCTTCACGGTGTCGAGGAAGGTTTTGAGTATCAAGATAGAACGGCCAGTAACGCGGCGTGTCCACGCGTAAGGACAGGAGTTTGTCAAGTTCAGGGAAGAGAGTAGGGGAAATAAGTTGAGTCGTGCCGACTTTTTCGTCATCCTTCATGGTAATCTTGACAGGTAGGTAGACGACTTCGGTGGTATCCACATCTCGGGCAATAAGGCATCGGGGTTCGACGGCTAGCACCCAAAGATGTCTAAGAGCTTGTAGGTAGCTTTTATTATCGGACGAGAGTTGATGTGAACGAGGGAAGAATGCCGTGACCAGACATGCAATTGCGGCATTTGATGTTCCGAGCGTGTACCGTCCGCCACCAAGGAACAACAGGCCGATCGAAAGATGTGTTGTGACATAGATGCCGTACTTGAATGTGTACATAGCCTGCTGATACATGCCATATGCATAGCGGAGTCGACGGAAGCAAGTGATTTCTCCTGTTCCTGCCATAACCATGCTGAGAGCGGTAGAAATGACGTTGAGTCCTTCGCGAACGGCCGACCGTTTGATCTTATGTTCAAACGCTATGCCTAGAAAGAAATATATCAGTCGCTGGGGTCGTTGGAGTAAGATATGCCCTACCATTGGAATATACCATCCTAGTAAAGGTATCAAAGAAACGGATGATTAAAACGTACGCCTCTTGACTTGCTGTCCCCGCATACTTCAACCCAACCGCAAAACAACACCCAGCGATTATGTTATAATATGCCAGCTCAAGCGAATCATCCGGAACTGTCATGTACTTGACCTTATTATCCATCGCCTCCCTAACTGTGTCCGGTATTTGAGCTTGCACCCAATCATTTGTGGGCTTCACTGTCTCCCACATGATCAGCGCCCTGGAAATGGTCCTCAACATGAGGAAGCTGGGTTGGATCCTGTTAAGCGATAGGACCGTGTCTGGGATGGTCAGCATATCCGCCACGTCCTGTCGCTCGGTCCGGAGATACATCAACCCAAGGGCTATGGTCGCAGCTGGTGACGTAAGACTCAAATCAAATTGAGGTTTTCCTCGCTGTCCGAACGATCCTGGAGCCTCGCCATGTATAAGGACGTTCAACCGCGAAAGCAACGCCAAGTCTGCAGGAATAGATGAGCCTTTTCCAAGCATGATCATACCGAACGCCAACGCGGCAGCGTAAGTATATGCCTCGCGATGTTCATTACTGAGATCGGGTTGGGCAAGATCCTTGCGACTAATCTGATTTAAGCAGACTTCTGCCATCCTCCTGTTCTTCGTCCCCAAGTAGAGCAACCCCACACCAGCCAATCCTGCAGCTTGCGTAACTAAAGAGATGTTGAGATCCACCGAAGGAGTTGGCAGTAATGCTGGAGTATGAACGGCCAAAAGCCTCGTTACGTGCTTATTCCCACTGCCCACATTCGCCGCCGACAAGCCAAGTAGGACTCCAATGGAGGTAAGATCATGTTTTGGTGTGAGATATCCAAGGGTGTGCCAAGTAAGCATATGCCTCAAGTGACCCGTCAATCCAAGCGCATATAAGAACCCAGCATGTTCAGGCGTCAGGTCTGAGGGCTTGTTGAAGGCGATCCATGAGCTTTCTACTCCATCCGACGACGGGGAGATCCGTAGTCCAGCAGCAACGCCATTGTGGAATGCACCCCAACTTAACGAATCTGGGGGCATCTTGGATGTTTCGGGGGCGACGACCATGTTAAGCGGTTGCAGGCGTACAGCATACTCCAGTTTGGGAATGGCATATGCCTCGCGTGTCACAGTAGATACCGAACCATATGTATATAGCGCTCGTCCATACGGCAGGGCAAGTGTACGTTCTGCCATACGCATAACTTGGGTCTGCTGTTCCTTGGCTTGGTCATGTTCGCTACCAAACGAGGCATGAGGTTCAGGCGTGAATAAGAATCAAGGAGGACATACTTTAGCTCTGGCCTATCTGGCACTTTAGCAGTGACAACATTGGAAGAGCATAGCATCCTAGCAACTTCCTCCAGCCGACGATCCTGTCCAAACCTGATATCCGTAAAATCCTTAAGATTCAACTCCACACCAGACGTGGCGTCGAAGTCTCCATTAGCTGCTGCTTTTGCTTCTGTGATGATATCTGAAATGGACTGTCGCGGTTTGGTCGGGCTCTGAGAAAAATCTTTAGAGGTCGCGTCTCTTAGGAAAGGTCGTGAACTTACAATGAACTCTTTGACTGTCTTGTAACCATCGCTATACATCAGATCTGGTGCATCGCTGGCCGATGCCGCCAAGTCATTCCTTCCGATAGCCCTATAAGCTACCAACGGCCAATCACCAGGCGGTGCCAATTGACAAGTCCTAGCAGCCTCCCTCAACGGCGCCGCAATTCCAATAGGAAGTCTATCCAACAGCCTTGTTCCTACTTGTGTCGGCTGCCTCCTGAAGCGATGCAGTTCCTGTGCCAGAGCAGACTGCGCGTGTCCTTCCACGCCCGCAGCTGCAGCCATCTCGCTGTCAGACATAACCATCAAATAAACTGCATTTTCCGCCCTCTTCTGTGCCTGTGGAACAGCCGGATCCGCTAGGCACCTGTACAGTGCCGTAAGGTGATGCAAGATATGTAGTGGATCTGCTTCTTGACCGAACGCAAAGGAAGGGGAAACGCCAAATCTGGTGGCGACGTTATGTGTGGCGTGCCAGGGTGGGACCCATTCTGGGGAAGTGATGCGACCAAATAGGATTGCAGAAGCGTCAAGTGGCCAGAGTGGGATCCGGTCATCCAAGTGTTCTGGAACTAAATTGGTTGGGCGACGTCGAATTAAATCGTCAATGAAACGCATGATTAATTCGCAAAGAGAAGTGCATTAGTTGAAGAACTTCATAAAAGCGAAAACAGAAGAGAACACGCACCAGTGGTGGCAGGAGTCGGCCAGAAAGGCAACGCATCAGGCACCAGTCTCCTCCAATAATCAGCCCACTCTGGTCTAACCTGCAACGCAATTCTACAAATCACAGGTGCCAATCTTATCAACGACTCGAATCGATCGACCACCAGGCGCAGTGATTCTCCAAGATGATGCAACGCGAAGAGCAACGGTGCAAGAAGTGGATGAGGGGCCGAAGGGGAAGCAGCGATTGTTGTCGCTGTCGTTTCCAAGGTGTCGGAGGATCCTTGACCAGGGAGTTTCAAGTAGTTGAGTACGCAATCTTCTCGGAACCGTCGGTGGGATGATGAGTGTGGTAATTTGTCCCAACTACTACCACTACGATTGACAGGTGTATGCGTCGTGGCAGGATGTGATGTCGTCAACGAGGGAGGTGAACCACTTCTTGTCCCCTCCAGACCAAAAAGCCGATAGAGACTCTTGCTCAAGCATTCAAACTCGAGCTCTGGGTCAGCAATCAAGCCCTTCGAAGACCATTCCACGATGAACATATGATGCAGTTTGAAAGCCATGTCGGTGGGCAATGTCAACGCAATCAATTCTAGGGTGTCCTGAGTTAACTGGTCTCTTGGCCTTAGATCGATTTGAGCTTGAATTTTCAGACCGCCTTCGTAGACCAATAGTGCCGATGACTTTACACCGCGTAGCAGTGATACAGGCTGGCCAACCACCTTGCGAGGAGGGTTCAAATTCTGCGGTGGAGGTGGGACTGGTAGGGCAGGAATTTCAAATAACCCGTGTGTAAAGAGTGACAGAGACCTATCCGCTTTGAGCACAAGAAGGTCGTAGACTTGCTTGCGCGTCGCCATTACGGGCGCGGCCGCGATTGCGGGTATTTGGCGCAGGTCAACCACGGCCAACATCTTGTCTTGCTTGAGATAGATAGAATATAACTGCATCGTCCGGCTACTAGGGAGGCATATGGCCAACAACGATCGTTCACTTGTCCCATCAAAACGATGGTCGAATAGGGAGATGGATATATCTCGCCAGGAAGCTGTACTAGAGAATCAGTCAGAAGAGATTTCTTGTGCATCATTCCCTTCTTACTCGGCTTCCGAAATATCTCTCGAAAACACCTTTTCCATCCAATACGAGGCCTTCATCTTCCCATCTTCGATGATAGAAAACGAATCGTCGTACTTGGCACCAAACATCAAGCGATCAATTGTGGCGCTCAGTTCATTCCTCGTCAGCGAATTTCTTCTTCCCTTGTTTGCAACGGACTTTGGACCTGCAATGGCTGCCATGGTCGCCGCAGTCGATAATCCAGCCGTTACTCCAGGTGGAAAATCTGGTAGTTTGTGAAAGTCGACGACAGGCGAATGTTCTGGCGACTTGGCCCCCGGAGACAATGCCACATACCTGTCGCTCGGATTATGCATTCCAGAAGCCCTGCGAGCTCCCTGTATGGTGACAATGCTACCAGATGCAGAACCCACTCGGGAATGCCTCTTTGCCATTGCGGTCGGAGGGCGAGGTTTGGGTGGATTGGCCGGAACATCCTTGGGCTGCATATATGCGTATCTCCACACCGTTAATCGTTTGTTCTTCACATTTACTGTTACAGTTATGTTTGCCTTCGACTCGGGACCATGAGTAGACACCCAGATCACCCTTTCCGTAGGTTCAACAGACTTCAGTGGGCTTGTAAGGTGCTCTTCTTCATCCATCAATGATGGAGTCTCTAGCTCAAACCCTCCAACTATCCCAGCCGTCAATCCAACAGCCGCCGCCTCAGCAAATGGACTAGTCATTGAGAATATCGTCGGTAGCACCGGCTCTCCCGTCATTTCTGCCTCCGCAACCTCCGCCGGTTCGAGTACGCGTTGTATGAGAACACCATGAGGACGTAGCGGCCAGGCTCTTCTCACGATAAACGGGAGGGAGAACGTATACTCGACTCCATTCCTGAGAAAGATCTTGCCGATGCTGCGTAGAAAGACAAACACGGCTGGTATACGCACTGATGGAGATGCATCAATCTGGGGTGGTTTCTGCGCCTGAGAGAAGGGCCCAAACGTCGGCCTCTTCCCGTCTCCCTCTCCAGCGTGATCACCAGCTCCTCCTCCACCTTCGTCCACCACCGTCGGGAAGTTTCCGTCCGAGTTGTGCAGTATGCTTGCGTAGTGCCCTGAACTTTGAGCTGTAACGGTTGAGCTCGCATTTTGCTCTAATAACCCCAAAGTAGCCCATTGTATCGATTGCTCCTCGTCACCAAAGTTCCATTTCTTCTTCATCACCCCTCCGACGCTTAATATGACAGTCTGAGCGTCCCAGCTCAGCTCTTCCACATCTCCCCATGTAGGATCGTAAGGCGTAAAGCTCTGGCTTGAGGGTGTAGAGTTCGTAGACGACGAAGCTGGAGGATAATACCCCGCAGCTCCAACATGGAATGACATTTCGTGAACCTCGGAAATCGATTCAGTGTCATGGCCACGCAAAGCCGCTTTTATTGATTTGAGTAGGGAGGACTCCTTTGCTCGCTGCGTTGATTCGGCCGCTGGTTTCGAGCGATTGAAGTAGGCACGAGCAGAGGATATAGGCGGGCTGAACGTGCTGATCTTAATTGGAACGGACGTCGAGAAAAAGCTATGCGATGAAGATGAGGACATTATGGCGTTATAGGTTCGTGATTTTGTGATTGTGTGCGCTCATAAAGGTAGGTTGCAATGCAAGGATTAAGCCCTTGCTCGACATGCACACCAAGTCGTGTCCGGCGTCATCGACGCGTTGTTTGGGCTGGGCGTCTTTGCCAAATAACCTTTTTAGATGCCGGCGTCCGTTTGCTCCCAAGTTGAATTGCCGTAACACCGCCGAAAGACATTTTGGTACAGACCAGAGCTCACAAAGCCTGTCATCAGGCTGAGCAAAACGTCGACTTGGAAGGAAGAAAAAAGGGAAACCACAAGCCACCGCATTCCCGGGAGCAACCACATCGGCGGTGAAAGGTACTACGACAAACCCGATTTGGATTAACGAGCAGAGAGTAAGATTACAAGATCCTATAGACTAAATAGGATAATGTCGGACGGACGGAAAGGACGACAGAAATAGCAAGATCCAAATCCCAAATCCCAAACTGGAACCAACAGAGAACGCACGTGTATAGCAAAGGTGAGTACAGCAGGGGGATCCGGATATACGCATATGTATGAGCGAGCATTCGACCATGGTATCTTTGGTATTGTATAAGTAAGCAGAGAAGAGAGATCAGAACAGAGCAGGGTAGAACAGAGCAAGAGCATGACGAAGGTGCCAAATATAACTTCTCCAACCTCCTCAACCTCAGAAAACTATTTTTGACAAGTACAATGCCGGCGGGGGTGTATGACTCTAAAAAGAACGTGATTCTCAAACCCGGGTCCGCGTCGGGGGAAAGTGTTTCGAGTTGCAAAAAAAAGAAAAGTCAAAACGAACTTCGAAGAACGCCAAATCGAACTGAACGGCATGGAATGGATGAATTGGAAGGGTCCGAGTCCGGGAAAACGGCAATATCGACCATCGGTCCCGCGCTGAGCTCAGCGCCGTACCTGCTGGGGCTGGCTGCGGTGGAAGGTGAAGGAATGTGAAAGAAAGTCCTATTCAAAAGGTACTGAACTCGGGCGAGACATGGCGAAGCTTGGAAAGTATTGTCTCAGCCTTACAGTGGCGCCAAGCTTTGCCCAAGACCGCGGGGCAAGAGCAAGAGAAAGTAACGAGGCCGGGAGCCATGCATGGCTGGTAGGGCAAAGGGGGGATAAAGAGAGACGGTTCAGAGACGAGACGAGACGAGACGAGACGAAACTGAGGTATCGGACCAGACAGGTGGTGATTCACAAAAGGAGTAAAACCAAAAAGGCCAAATGTATCACAGTTTGTGTCCAAGAGGACTTTGTGGCGGCGTATCCGAAATAAAATGACAGACAGGGAGTGTACGGGTTTCTAAAACACTGTATATGAATATGAGAACACGGGCTGATATCGAGCGAGTAGGCCTCAATTCGAGGGAGGGGAAAGAGCACACAAACGTCCCAAGAACATCAAAACAAATATGAGAAGAGGGAAGAGAGGGGGGTAGGGGTTGAATAAGAAAAGTATACTGTACTCCGTATGACATTGTCTCTTTGTCTCGTCTCCAAAATGCATACCGAACTCCAAAAAGAAAAAAAGGAGATATAAACCACAGTAGTCGAGGAATAGAATAAGGAACAAGAAGAAAAACATAACAATATAGCGAGTGAGTGGAGAAGAAGAAAGACACATAGACGAAAAAGAAGGTAAGGAAGGTGTAGACGAGGGTAGGGGTTAATATAGCACAACTCATACACGACAGAAAATACGTGTACAAGTTCCATATACTGTAAACTCACATATAGTAGACAGACAACCCGACCGACAAGAGATGATTTTTTCTTTGAACAAACGACCAAACGACTGTTTTTCATGTTCCTGCTCCACAAGACGAGGTGAGGAAAAAAAGGTGACAGATAGTACAATATTGATCCAGGGGCGCCCAAAAAAAAATAGAAATCCACAGCGCAAGGAGAGAGAGCGAGGAAGTAAGTTGACTTTGAGGGTTTGATTGCATGCGTCGAGATCAGCGTAAACGAGGGTGGCGGCGAAGAAGCGGCCCAGATGTCGTAAAAAGAAGCTCCCAGAGAACAACGGGGAGCAAACGCGAAGCAACGGGAGACCCAAGCGGTCTACGACCACGTAGCTGACCATCCACCCCGAATCCACTGACACACCACCGCTTAGGTTTGGATAACCGGCACACTCAACTTCTCATGGCTAGCTTGTTTTCTGTTCGAGCCCACTGGCCCAGGACCGCCAACGATCGCAGGTGGCGTTCCAAGACTCCCAACGGTAGGCGTGACTCCACCACTCCCCAGCTCCCTCTGACCCGGGGGGCTATACGACGCCGTCAACGTCTTGCTCTCCTCTCCGTCCAATCTCCAGATACTCCCTGATCCAAATCCAGTTCCAATTCCCAATCCCAATCCTGATCCTAATCCCAAAGAAGGTGGGGAAGGAGAAGTTCTAGCTTTAGCCACAGCTGCTCCACCTCCAGCACCAACACCAAGACTGGCAGCACCACCGCCCGTTGCGCTCGTGGGGCTCAACGACATATTCCGCAAGCCTTGGGCTAACATTTGAACTCCTTGTTGTGAAGGAGGGAATCCGCTCCCAATAGCTCCGAAATTGGAACCTCCAAATCCACTCCTGCCAGTGGAGCCTGTGCTTCCCAGACTCGTGCTAACAGTGCTGACCGACGAAGGCGGACTCGATCCTTCCTCCAGGTCCTCAAAGGGCGGTAGATCGTCCGACCCAGAGGAAGCAGGCGAGAGGGCAGGAACTTGTACAATATCCTGCAAGAACGACGGGAGCAGTGGTACGGGGGCATGCATCCTCTCCTCCGGAGATGGTCCAGTAGAATACAATGGGGAGGGCTGACGCTGGAGATGTGCCGATGTCTGATAAATCGGCCTAGCGGTGGTTGCCGTATTCGCCGTCGTGTTGTTGACGTTCATATGAACATGATGTTGTCCACCAGTGCTAGCATGGATACTTTGATTCGAGAGACCATGGATGTTGATGGTCGAAGGAGCCGATGAGGTGTAGTGAGTGTTCAAGTCTATATGCGAGTGCGACTTGTGCACCGCACTACGAGACTGGGGAGGGGACACGTCCAGGAACGACCTCCTCGCTTGAGGCGGGGTAAGGGAGTGAGATCGAATCCCAGGCGGGATGGGTGAATGATGCAAAGGAACCGTATTCCCAGCATTGCGATTAACACTCGAAGTCGGGGACAACGAAGCAGCGGCGGATGACAGAGCAGGAGAAACCGCGGAATTATTATTTCCGGGATGATTAACATTCGGCGTATTGATGCTGGGAGTCAAACTACCGCTTGTGGAGTGATTGCCATTGGCAGGGGGTGAATTAAGCGAGGCATTCCCGCCCTGTTGCGATTGTGCCGCTTGCTGGGCTGCCGCCGCTTGTTGAAGTTGTAATTGGGCCTGACTCAAGACGGATGTAAGCAGCGCGATCCGTTCGGCTTGAACGGCTGCAGACACCGAGTCCCCATTGCCTTCCGCATCTGTCGAAAAGTTAAATAAACCCAAATCGATGTGAACGATATGAAATAAACCATAAAGGGTGGATGTGGACGATGATAGGGAGGAATTCCAGGAAAAACATGTGGAGAAATGATAGGGAAGGGACTAGGTGGGTCCAGGATCCGTATCACCGAGGCAGGTTGGAAAGACAGAGGGAATGCTCAAAATGACGTGGAGGAACTCAAGTGGGATGCGAGTAATGGATAGCAACTTACAGGGTAAACAAGTCTGGCAAACTTTCCGACGTCTCCAGTTGAGGTAATTGCACTTGGTACAAATCCAGTCACCAGGTTGCTGTTGTAATAACCCCGGGTCAAGATAACGAAAGCGCCGAGTTAATGAGACAGGACGCTACGTTCTAGGGAGGTAGTATACTTACGTGAGAAATAGGACCACGATTCCCCGTGTTGAGAATGGGAGGCTGCTGTCATTATGAAAAGAAGCATGGTATCAGTATCCAAAAGCACCAATCACCAACTTTACAAGACACGGTATGAACGAAACATTCCAATTCCAGCTCAAGTCCCGAAGACTTATCTCACCATCGTCCAACCAAGACTTCGGCAGCTCGGTCACGGATGGAGACAAGATAAGGGAGCTCAAGGTTTCACAAAGGCTCGAAGAGCAATGGGGATGAGGCAGGCGCATATATGCAGGGAAATAAAGAGGGATAAAATCAAGAAAATTTCTCCACATACCGGTACGCCAACCAATCCACCAGGTCGAATCTGCCCTTGTTCAGGGAAGGGCTCGTTATCCGGCCAATACATGATGCATGGGGAAAGTGGGTCGCTCGAGATATTCTGAACCCTCCCACCAACAGCAAACGCTCTCCCTGACGGTGTGAGAAGCGGATGTGCCATTTTGCCCGTCGAATGAGCAGCGGCTGCTGCTGCCGCCAACTGAGCCAAGGCTGCCGGATTCAGCGCCTGAGACAAGAGCTGAGGCGGGATGTAGGGAAGCGACTGCTGCGACCCCTGCTGCGACTGCTGTTGCGGCAGCTGGTGGGCTTGAGACTGCTGCTGCTGCTGCAACTGAGCAAAGTGAAGGTCGATGGGCGAAGCAGCGGGAGGAGTAGAATACAAGTTCTGCGGCTGGGAGTGCATGGATGCGAAACGGGGCGGAGGCGAGATCCGCGAAGACATGGCGTTCAATTGCTGATTGCTGGCATTCGCAGAGGTGTTATTTGAGCGAGGACAACCGCAGCCTCGGCAAGCCAGGTTACGTCTGTGCAAAACCATGCAAGGGAAATTACTGGTCAACATGTCGGCTCCACCGGAAGGACATCAAACGAGGGGAGAAAAAGTGGAGTGGGGGGGTGGGAGGAAGGAAGAAGGGAAATAACGGCAGGTTAAGAACGGGGAGGCAGAGGAAGGGCCAGGAGAAGGGACGCGAAGGAAAACTAGGGCAGGAAGGAAAGTGGTCTCGAAGAAGAGTAAAGGCGTACAGCGGGTCAGACGAACACACCCGGAGGTTTCAAATGAGAAGCAGGAGGGGAAGATGCGCCAAAGGCGGAGAAGGCATAGATAGTGATGTTATAAACAC
Organism: Volvariella volvacea V23; assembly: GCA_000349905.1. NCBI lineage: Eukaryota > Fungi > Basidiomycota > Agaricomycetes > Agaricales > Pluteaceae > Volvariella > Volvariella volvacea. Next base: position 449,729 of record KB722743.1, on the reverse strand, counting down.
GCAACGCATTACGACTCACCCAAAGTTATGAGCGGCACAGTTCGGCTGGCTGCATCTGCAGGATGGAAACGATCGGAGTCAGAACCAGAATTGACTTTGCGGGGATTGAGATGATGAAAATGTGTAGTCATCGATCGAGGAAAGTATCATTAGACGTTCCAGATAGGAAACACCACCCCACCATTCCCGCCGTACGGAGACGGAATGGGGACGAGTGGGTGAAATATGTGCAGCCAATACAGACCAACACTCACATCCAGTCTCCAAGTCTAAAACTCGTTCTTGGGTTGGGTGGGTTGCTCGAAAGAGTATACTCGCTTCTTCCGACGAATGTTCCGCTTCCCGCATCTGAGACAACATTCATATTGGCCGGCAGGTCGGAGCGCGCGTGCAGGAGTTGGGAGTGGCCAGCGCCGTAGGAAGGAGGGTAAGAAGGAGCGGTGCTGGTGACGGTTGGAGTTGAGGTTGGGTAAAGTGGCTCAGCGGGCGGCTAGGTTCGTAATTTCCCAGTCAGCGGCGGAAATTGCGTACGTAACTCGATGGGACTTACGGAGGGCCTCAGCACAAACCGGCTGAGCTTGTGGAACGGTTCAAGATCAGTCTCTAGGGCTGTTGCCACTGACATGGCAGGACCAGAGAGGGAGAGTGCAGCACAGGCCTGATGAAATCATCGTAAGCGGTGTTAATTAAATATACGAGGACGCAAGGGTTGGATCAAAAGGGTCGCCATGAGAAGAAGAATAGGAAACAAGGGTGGCCCACTCGTGCACATGACGAAGGTTGAGCTGTCCGTGGCGTGGAAGCCCTCGTCCGTTCCTGGAGCGCGCAGGGTGCGGACGATAAGGCGTTTACGGCGTTCACGACGCGCCAATCAAAATGATCCGTGTCACATCACACGTGATGCGACAGCTCACATGTCACACCCGCGGTCCCTTTTCGCCTGCGCCACGGAGCAGAATTCCACCGGGGCTGGCGCCGCTGGCACAAGCATGGCGCGGGTAATACGCCAACAATTGCGATGATCGCGTACCTCTTCGTGAGATCTGAACACCGCCCAGATGCCCTCGAGTTTCTCCCGCTGGGGATACCCTTCTCTCAGCGTCCACATAGAAACAGGGACTAGCACTGTTGCACCGCTTGCAGATGGCTACATCACCCGAAAATCAGACACCAGGGAGAGGTCCTCGAGTGAGTTTCTCAACCCAATCTTGACGCAACCAATCACGCACTTTGGATCCATAAAAGACGGATGATAGGAAGGCATCTGCCCTTGAAGGCAAGTCATATAACTATAATCGCAACAAAGCAAGGTGTGGGGCGCGTCCATCAGCAAAACAAGGTTTCCACCAATGAGGAACGGGGCTGGAGAAGGAAGAAAGCTTACTCGAACCACACGGGAACGGGTTGCAAGAAAAGACTCAAAAGAAAGCCTAGGGTTTGATCTTGAAGATGCGCCAGACTCGAGATCGCTGCTGGAGGAAGACGTGGGTGAAAGATCGGATGCCAAGGGCTTAGGAGTAAAAGAATCAATGATGGTGGGAACGTCCCCCTCCTGGTTCTTCGTAGGGCCGGTGTAATTGATGGAAAATGGCCCATCGAGGGCACTCTCAACGTGGGTCGACGAATGGCTGCTGGTCACATTGGCATTGTCGTTACCGCTGCGCGAAGACGTGCCGTCGGGATAGTTGATCAAAACCGGCATACGAGGGTCGAGTGACTGCTGACGTTTTTGCTGCAGCTGTTGCTGGTGTTGGGATCTCAGGGCAGGGAAGGAATTGGATGTCGCCAAGGATGGGATGGTGAGTTTTTGCAGTCGTGACAAGACGTCGTCAAAGGTGGAAGGTTTAGACGTTCCGGCGGTGACGACTGAATTGTTGCTGCCAGCGTTGGCTGCGGCACCTTTTAGCAGGTTCGCTTCTGATTGCACCTGACTGGGTAGCTCGGACGCGGCGTCAGTTGGCAGAGAGGGAGACGATTGGATTTCGAGAGCTGAACTCATCCTGCGCAGACCTGTTCCGGGGAGGAAAGACGTGAAACGATGACAGTGAGGATGAAGGGTGACTCTGACTGGTAGAGAATGCACGAACGGTTTATGAACTTGTTTCAGCCAATCAAGATGAATGCGAACCGCCCTACTCGGATTTCCTGGTTTCTTTTTTCCTTCAGGAAAGGGCAATAAGGGATATATGAAAAACTACGAAAGCAGCAGTTGGGTTTCAAGGCACCGACAGGTTCGCAGACTGGTTGGAACAGGGAGGTAGTGATCCAGATGCAGTCACGGGGCTGAGGGAGCAATTGCAGATGGGAGAGAAAGATCGTCGCAGGGCGTTGGATCGCGCAGTAGCCTTGTTTGGTGTGCTAGTCACCAATTAACGCAGTCGTCACAGCCCTTTTGGATGCCCTATTGCGGGTTCTGGTCAGATTGAAGAAGCAGAAGCGCTGTAATGAGATTGAGGATACAAGGAAATTAATCACGACGTCGCGGGAGTGGCCCAAGAAGTCGATCGTCGCTCCCGACAGGCTTGTCTATGCCAGAGACGAAAACAAGGACGCAACAACCAAGGAGATGGCGTCGAGCAAGACAACAACCGGACAGAGAAGTCTCGTTGCTGCGAATGCGAGGAGAGTGCAACCAGGAGGGAAAAGGCAAATGAGGGATGGGACACGCCGAATTGGCTACTTGCTATATTTAGTGCCCTGATCCAGAGGTATGACGCGCCCGGTGTCTGGATTGCGCGGTGTTTGTCGGGTTTTGAGGGAACGAGGCAAGGGCCGGGGGAGGGGACAACGTTTGACGTCGAAAATTGGAGCGCAGGAGTCCAATGATGATGTATTGCCCTCTTTTTTTATTCCAACCCCGTTGTGCCGGCAACGATTTTGGGGATGAATTATAAAAAACCCTATTGGGTGGGTATACGGAAGAGGACGTGCGCCAGTAGTCAGCATGATGCTCGGTCGTGGGTCAAGTCAGTCGGATGAATTGGGAGGAGTTTGGGTCGCCCAAGATCCAGCTCTGCGTGATTTTTTGATCGCATTTGTCAATTTTGAATGCCTTGCCGAACGCCCTGAAGCGCTCGCACGCGTGGCAATTGCAAATTCAATTATCTAATCTCCACCGACATCTCGTCTTGCTGGCAGCGCAGGCAGCTACGACTTCGCTGGCGGCGCTGCAGGACACGGACGCTGTGCCTGTAGCGACTCTCGTTGTGCCATCCAGCTGGAGGGGCAGTCTCCAGGTGTGGATCCTGATTTATTAGCTCTTCGGGAACCATCGACGCGTCAAATGCTCCTGTGTCATCGCCATATAGTAATGCTGGCAGTTGCCACAGATGGCCCAGATTAATTATCCAGATTCGCAAGATGCGGTACGCCTTCGAGTTCCTTTCCACTTGGTATCGCCCACACAACAGCTTCTCTAGAATCTTCTGCCATTCCCTCGGACTCAATCCTACACGTCGTCCGTCCCGCTTCCTTCAGCTAACCAAGGTACAACCACACATGCAGCCTCGCCTCTTTCCCGAGAGAAAAAAGTCCCATTGTCCAAAAACGAGGCGTTTCCCGAGTGAGCCATGAGCACACGACCATCACCAAGATATATGATGCTCTCAATTCCGGCTTCATTCCCTACGCTGATGCGTCTGGCATGTTGCCCAGATGATGAACCTGAGTTACGTTGCCTTTCCCGGGTCCAATAACTCCTTCCGTCAAAATGGAGGCGTTGCCACAGCACTCGCTGTTACATGTTACATATGCTCGTTCCAGCCTACTCGAGGCACATCCTGTCTCTCATCTGTGGGTGTTGGTGGGCCCACACGCCACATCTAGAAGAGTTGGCGTAAGGATACAGATCGTGTCGCGATTCGGTTCTCCCGTGTTATGCTCGCGATCGAGAACCGAGGTGCTGCTTGCGATGCTGAAATAAAGGGCACCCCGAAATCTTAGTTGCATAAAGACACTCGGCTCTCCGACGATCTACAGCCGCGTAGAACGCTCCAGTGTTGAACCGAGGTAGGACGCCGGAGAATCCACCTACGTCCAATACCCTTGCTAGTGCTTGTTCTACATGTTGTCCACCTTGGCCATTCTACACAGCTCGCAGCTCCCGAGTCATCGACCACACATTCAGCGGCACCGGCCAGCTCCTGCATCTGTGTTTTACTTATAGGCAAATCCAATAGGATCTAAAAAAAGCGGAACCAAATCTAAAAATCCCCAAAACTCTATTCCCATCTTGCTGCTCATATGGAACCACGATTGGGAATTTGATTTGGTGCGGCGGATTATATTGTTAGTGACCGCGGCATGGACCTTGGGTTTGAGCTCGGCCGAGCCAGTGGGTTTTCATGCATTTGCTACATAGCGTGCTGGCTGTCATGTATATGTGCGACGACCGGAACCCGTGGGCTCATGTCATTGTTCTGTCGAATCCACGCTTACTTCGAGTTACACACCCAATAAGGCTGTTCAACCAACTTGCACATGAATTCAACACCCCCGCATCCGGAGCAGTTGATTATTCGAACACAACCCACTTCAGGAAACCACCTCGGCGATGCCGAGCGAGTATCGTAATACGACAACGCAATCATCACCTTGGACTTGCGACTCGCCGTACAATGCCTTTTGCGCGCGATCGGCGGCCAGTCAGCTTGGCCAATAGCTGCGGTTCGAATTCACGAATGCGCGAACCAAGTCCAACTGATCTGTCCCGGCCACCAGCTCTCTCCGAATTACATTAAAACTTAAACTGGAACTTAGATCACAGACCTCAAACCGTCCATATTCCGGGAACTTGCGATTATGGGCGATATGGCTCCTTTGGCTAGCTGTAGTTACGTTGACGTTTAATTGGGCTTTGGGTGCCTTCAGGCCTGCGTGAACGAGACCGACATCACCATTACCTGCCTCAGGCCGTCCCAGCGCGGTGTTTTGTAGACCAAGAGCGGCCAACAGCGCACTGCCCTACTCGTGCATACGTCTTGGCTCGTTGGTGGCCTTACTCATAATCCAGACAGTGACGGATATAGCATACAAGCGAATGCCGTACCGCACCAGGCCGCATAAGCCGCACACGAGCCGCAGGTGCACACTTATGGCACGGCTTGGGCATATTGCACCGCACTTTGGACCCTGTGTGCATGATGTATGCCGTCTAGTGCCACTACTCCGAGAGTGGTAGCGAACAGCACAAGCTACGGGGCGCGCTGCACTGGAAACTAGGGAGACAGGGGTGCAAGTGATCAATGATGCAAATCGCAAATGATTGATGACCCGTTGGCGGATAACCAATGGCCGACCAACCGCGGTTCGGGCATTGTATGCGTCCTTTGGAATAGTGGCATGGGAAACATGTTATTGGTACGTGATCTCGGGCTGTGATATACGCGTAGGTTCGCGTGCACAATGTGACCTGGGGCAGGAGGATTCGCACAAGGTTCGGACGTTGGGAAGCCCATGATCATAATCATTTATTATCGGCGCTGTGGGGCAAAAGACACCTTGAGCCAGGGTTGGATGCGGCATGTAAGAAAAAAAATTGATATTTTTGCGAACTTCGAGGTCATCGGAGCTGTGAACCTTTGAACCTTTGTATCCCTTTAAAGGGTCGGTAGATCTTGGAGGTGAGGAGTTGAACCAGTACGTGATACGTCCTGGTTGGCGTGGGCTCGTGGGATGTCCAATGAGATTTTATTGTAAGCTTTGCAATGGGTGGTACGATATTAGTAGTAATGTGGTTTTTGATTATGTTATGTTCTTGGTTGAGGTAGTTATGATTTGGGAGTTTCATGACGTACTAGGGAAAATATTAAATTGGCAGAGACTGGGCCTAGAATGACCGCAACTCGCACACACTGCGGATACGGTGTTTGCTCATCATTCCAAGAAATTCACAGTTCACGGTCTGTCGGAGGCCAAGGGTAACACACCTTGCTCGCATTGACACTTGATTGACAAACACACGAACGGTCTCTTCAAGGTTGCTGCTTGTTCCGTCAAGCTGGCGCGACTAGGGTGCGACCAGAACCTTGTTCAGACGAATGACGAGCCTTGCTTCCATGTGATTCAGCCGCAAACGACACTGACGAACCAACAATTAACCCTGCACTTCCGCCGGTAGTTACAAGCCAATATCTCATCTCCACGAAGGCAGATACACAGTTCTCGTCAAAACTGTCTATATGTCATTGAAGAATGATGCCTGATCCACAGTATTCGACCCTTCATTCCTCTCCGTCATGCTCAAAGCCACATATTGACACCACATGCCATCACCACCGACAATCACTAATCCTCCATCAGAATTTTTCCAGCAAATTTACCATCCCTAGCAGCATCCCAGTTGCCGTATATTGCCTGGAGGAGCACCGGTCCTTGCAATTTGACAACACATTGATTCTCTTCCAAATAGTCCACATATCGACCCCACGGTCCTGGTGATTTAGGTTTGGCGGTCTTCGTCGGGGATGGCTTCTTTCCCTTGACGGGAACGGCTACCATCGCTGCAGTCCTGGAATCGCCCGTGGACTCCACGATAACAGTGGCGGTCGTCGGATTAATCCCAGAGGAGATCCATTGTGTCACACGATCGGCGTCCATAATGTCTTGATGGTTTACATCTCCATCATTATCCTGATCCTCTTGTCCTGCTACCTCCACAACCTGTATCTCCTTCTGCTTCTTAGCATCAACGCCACTTGCAGTCTTGATTTGACTCCCGCCTCTCAGAGTATGTATGCTCCCAACAACAATCAGCCCTCTCTTAGCTCTCGTCAACCCCACGTTCAATCTCCTCCTATCATCCAAAAACCCAATCGAACCTTTTGCGTTATTTCTCACTGTTGAGAAGATGATCACCTGCTTCTCCCTCCCTTCAAACCCGTCGACGGTCTTGATCTCAATATCGGGTATTTGCATTGCCCGAATACCGCCAAGGACTTGCTCAAATCGCTTCTTGTGGACAGAGTCTGGGCCAAGACGACGTCTAAGATGAGCGGTTTGAGAGACGTAGGGAGAGATTATGCCAATGTCGGAGCCATTCAGATTCTATAACACCAAAGAGCGAATGTCGGTCGATATGCCAAGAACAGAGGAGCAATGGGGGTGGCAAACACATTAATCAATCCATGTGCCTCATCCGTATATGAGATATACTCACAGGATTATGCAACAACAAATCCTCCACCACACTTATTACGATATTCGCCTCCGGTGTGTTCTCCCAACTCCTTCCTTTCCTTGATTCCGGTCCATTATGATCCACAAATACTATGGGCAGTGACGACGACAGAGCTTTCATTTTGCGACCCCCCTTCAATTTATTCGCGTATTCACCGGCAGTCGAAACATTGGTGATTGTGCCCTCAGTCATAACCTCGCTATACTGGCCTCTTGGGGGGTCCATCTCATCCTTCAACTGGAGATACCTCGATACAGGCGGTTCAAATCCGAGGATCGCATTCCCATTTGCATCGACTGTCCCATCTCTCAAGCCACGTCCATAGAATTCGGAGGATGGGAAATCAGATATAGCGGGGTGCATGCGATATTGGGTATCTAACATGATAGTAGGAACATCTAGATGCAATGTAAACAGTAAGAATGAAGTGAAGGAGGAAAAGGGCAAAAAAAAACGCACTCCCTTCTTCTATAAGTCTCTCGAACAAGCTTACTCCAAGTCCACCTTCTTGAGCTTCTGAACTTCTTATGATTGGTGGCAATTGCTTATGATCGCCAATTAGCGCAACATGTTGCGACTAAAATGCATCTCAATGATCAACCCAGGTTGTTACGATGGACCCTACTCACGCCTTTCATGAGTGGTATAAGCGAAGCCGGTTCAGTTGACATCGACGCCTCGTCCAAAAACACCACCGGGAAATCAATCACATCCAAGCACCTATTCGCAGACGTAACGCAGGTGGTGCAGATCTAAAACAGACAATTGATGAGAGAAGACTCAATCCTGTCGTAAAAAGACCACTCACCACATCAGCACTATGAGTAATCTCCTCCCACATCGTTTGCTGTGTCCTCCGGGCTTTAGAGTGCCACATACGCCCCTCCTGCATCAAACTCTTGTAGCGCCCCCTCTTGCCCATCAGCATCCGCTCCAACAACATTGATTTCTTCCCAAGCTTCTCAATATCCCGCTGTTTCTCCGTTAAATTCTTAATCTCTTCTATTAGCAGCCGCATTTTCTCGTGCACATGCCTTGCGTTTTTCAAGAACCTCTGGCGCTTATCATAAAGCCTGTGTTCCTGCTCTCTATGTTCCAGCGTCCATTGTGCTAGCTCATCCTTAACGACGCCAGCACTCGAGACTCGAAGAGGGTTTAACCCCGCATTGGCAAACCCCTCGAGCAAATTATCCACCGCTGCATTGGTAAACGTAGCAACGAGCAACGGTTGAGGAACTTGAAAATGATGCTGTATAAAACAAAAACTGTGAGCTATCGAGTCGCCAATGGATCGTTAATAGGTCAACGAAAGAAGTGGTCATAGTATGATACGAATGGTGAAGCGACACAAGATAAGATAACGGATACTAGATAAAATAAGACCGAGGATAGAGGCCCCTATATCTTAACTAGTGCTCCAGTCCTTTCAAAATCCCGGGAACACGAGCAGAATGAAAGGACCTGAAGAAGAGGCACAATTTTAAGGAACCAACCGAAGAGACATCTGTCAACCAAGTGACACTTTCTTCGGCGATAAGCCAAACCCCCCATTCCCATAATTTCACGAAAGGTGCATGTCACTATAAGGCATGGTACGCCCTCGGTATAGCAGAAGGACCGTGAGATACGTTTGGAAAATGCACGAATGCAAGTGAAGTGAGATAGAGTGGATCCATGATTGGGTGAAAAGGGTGGACCTGAGGGTGGGCCGGTGGTTGATCAAACCGCCAGGGAGTGACAGAGGGTCGAACTTGGCCAAGAAAAAAAATAAATGGAAGAAAAGGAAGGAAAACTGCGAAGAGCAGGAAGAATGCCGCTCATGAATGTTACACACCTTGAGAAGTTTCACCGTTTCGATGATGGTCTTCGTTTTGCCTGTACCTGGTGGCTAAGAGTGACCAAGCCCAAGGTTAGTTATTCCAGGCCGAGTGCATATATGCGCCGTTAAATGGGTTAAAAGTGTTCCGATGAAATTTGAGAGGCGATGGGAATTCCAGAAATGAGAATATAAAGACGGAGCATCCATGACGAGGAGGGACGACCACAAATAGGATGGGCGTGGCAACGGGAACATAGGACCGATGAACGAAAGTAACATCGACCAATGATTTGCCACACAAAGACACGAGGCGGCCGAAGATCCAGCGTTCCAGACCATAAAAAAGACAAAGCAACAGAGTAAAATTGACCAATAATAGACCAAAGTCAGCGCCACATTGAACGGGAAAAAAACGCCACTTACGCCTTGAATCAGAGAAATTCTCTTCCCAATCATCATGGCCATAGCTCTCCTCTGCGAATCATTCAACATGGAGACGTCAGGATCGCCTTCAGCCACAACAGGGGTTTCCGTCATGTATCTTCTAGCCCAACTCTGGATTCTCATATCGTCCTTGAAAGCTCCTTCCGAGTCGAATTTGAGACCTGGATTTGGTACGGAACTTGAAGCTATGGAGTAATTTGTATCATCCGTATCGTTGAAAGATTCAGGTGACCGAGTATGCAGATGACCCAACCCCTGATGAGCAGGATCACTTGCATCCTCAGAATCTTGTAAAGCACTCCCTTTGCCACCAAAACTCTCCAACAAAACGTCCCTAAGTTCAGTTCCAACCAAGCAAGGCTGACTTGGTTGTTCCGTATCGCTATCCATCCCCCAGAGTTTGCGCTGCGACCCCACGAACCATGTCCCATTGGGTTCCCATTTCAACGCCCTGACAGCAGCTTCCATCCTCTCAAAAACAATATTCGAGTTCCCTAAATCCAGTCTCCATTTACCATCTTCTAGATCTTTGATATCTTCCAGAAATGCCACCTTCACTCGAGTTGGCTCCTTTTCATTGTTCCAGACTACAGTCCCGGGGATGGGTGGGTAGTTTAGAGACAAAGGGTCGCCGCGAGATACCAAAACTTGTGTGCCTTTCCTAAAAGCAGATGCAACAATCAGGCCCTCAAATGGTGAAAGAAGAGGGAAGGAGTATTCACTCACTCGAAGCGATGATTTGCACGTAAAGGGATACCAGGCCCAAGGGTAAAGGCAGCCACTGATTGGCCGTAATATTGCTCGTCGGCTAACCAAAATGCCGTCATGTTCGTGAAGCAATATCCTTCATTCTCCAACTTTTCTACTGGCCATTTGGATAATCTCATATTGATTTCCTCGTCTGCTACCGCTCGTTCAACTTTTATGAGGGGTTCGAACCTAGGGGTGATTGGGAACAAACATGTGAGTGAGAATGTCCGTGGAGTGATTGAAAGCGATAGAGGTAAGAGACCACGCACTTGCCGGAATACTGCACACTCGCGTCCTTATACTCCCACTCTGACGGATGATAATAATTATCGTAATTCGGATCCGGCTTCCATCTAGACGGAAATTTCGTTCTTTCAATTACCGACTTGTCCATCCTCGAGAGCGCGCGTAACCGCCAATCAAACCTATCATTCATCGTTGCATGGTCTGTAACCTCACGGCAGCAGTTTGGTGCGGTATCAGGTGAGGCAGTTGTAGTGGTGGCAGAAGATGAAGATGAAGGCGCAAAGTTGTCTTCAAATGAAAATGTGGGGGACCGTTCTAGAGACCAGGTATCTGCAAATGCATTGCTGAAGGAAAACTGGGAACCCCAGGGAGATTTGGATGGGGATGAATTTGGATCAGAGCGTTCCGCCGAGTTGATGTTAGTTTCATTAAGATTAGTTGTATCCGCAGGAGAAGTAAAAAAACCGGCGCTTAAACTCGACTCGGGCGCCTCTCGAGCTCGAACGGGAGCAGACGTGGAGGCAAGCGCCAAAGAAGAGGTGTGGAGCGAGCGCCTACGGAGTGGCATGTGACTATTGCCATATGTTCGAGTTCGAGAATAGGATGTGCCTAATGTACACAGGGCCTGCTCTCTTGCACCAGAGCTTGTTGACGAAGGACGCGACTCTACCGTTGTCGAACTGAATGAAGATTCCGTGCAAGTGGAAAGCGGTGTTGTTGACGGCGGTGTGTTGCCTTGGGTTTGGTCCCTCCTGGTCTTCATATCCCGCACCCATCGTCCAAACACCACCTTGGAAACCGCATGTCTCGGCAGAGCACTGAACGCGACACGCTCTACCGCACTTCTAGCACCAAAAACCAACATGTGCGCACAGTGGCCTATACGCCTGCGAGACGCGTGCACCGTGTGATTAGTCTAAAGAGTGTCTTCAAAACCTGGAGTTTCTGTTCAATTTCGTGCGAGATTTTAGGGGAAAGTGGTACTGACCCGGTGGTGATCAGGATAAGTGGCCAACGCGCTCGCAAGAGGGTGATTAGGTTGTGGAATAAGCTAGGTGGGTTCACACTGAGTCCAGGGTTTGATTGCAATTTCTCCTTCAGGGTCGCTGAGCGAACGGCGTTCGAAATTGCGTCCGCGTCACGTGAACGGAATCGTACCGACCGCCGTGACGCCGTCGTCCAGGGTGACGATAAGAGTACGACGGCGTTGAATAACCACGCATTGGTGCAGAACGAATTATTGGGCATGGCAGAGTAATAAGAGAGGTATTGATACAACAATAAAAAGACAAAAGAGTCAACCAAACAATTGCCTGTCAAAATACTATGTCATTCGAAGACTTCATCAAAGAACACAACCAACAGACAATCACAGAAAGCTACGTGGAGTACAGGTAAGTACAGAAACTAGCAGCGTCCGCATCTCAATGGATTCGGTGGTCCGGGACAACCTACTATTGATAGCAATCCCCGAGATATCCGAATCAATCCGTCGCTAAGCAATGCAATCAACGCCCCTCAACCTCCCATCCACGCCTGTCACTCGCCAAAAGGGTATGTGTGGTATATAGCTCACATATTTGAAAGAATGAGTATGGATGACATGCCGAGCATGCTGCCAACGATGACGGCAAAGATGGCAGCTGGGACTGGTATGACTGATACGAAAGGCCCGTTCCATGCTGGTGGGAGAGTCAAGGCCGTTTGAGCTGGTTGCAGTGTGATGTTGGCGGCCGCACAGGCAGCAGAGTAGGCTTATCGACGCAATTGTTATGATGTGTGCATTGCATTTTGTGTGGGTGTTTGGGTGGGGCGCAATGTGCAGAACAAGAGTTAGCCAGTGGATGATGGTGGCACCTATAGATAGTGTACTGACCTCCTAGGACGGGCGTAGAACCAGCACGGAAATCGGGCATTGGCTTGAAGGTATCGATGAGGTTTGTGAACATGCATTGCTCGCAGGCGAGGAGTGACGAGACTGTGTCATCGCGGCAGAGGCATTGTGGGTCGCTGTTGCATGCTTGGACTCGAGAGGTGGTATCAGAGCAAGCATTCGTGCACTAAAGTCAACGGATGTGAGAAGATGGTCGTGGGGCGATTAGACGCTGATGAAGACGTACAGCAGTTTTGACTGGACTGTCGGGAATATTTACAATGTCGGTGACCGTAAGGTTGGTCTCCCCAACTGTAATGGTTGTGAAAGCAGCAACTGTAGGTAGCTTCGGTCAGGTCGGAGCCAGATTAAGACAGAACGGGGACCCACCTCGACCAGCGAGCGCAAAGACGAAGAGAATGGCAAAGCAGACAAGCTTGTACATGGCGACGAAAGTGAAAAAAGAGTGGCAATATATGAAGAACGAAGAAAGCGGGAGAAATGGACCTGCCAAAGAGGGGGAGAACGAAAACAAAAACAAGGAGGAGAACAACGAAGAGAAAAGCGATATCCTCCCAGCTGCCCCGTTGCTCTCTCCCTTTATTGGATCCAGATCACTGGATGCTCTGCACATCGCAACGCTGACTCAGCATCACGTCACGCCACAGTCACGTGGCAGTCGTCGGCGCGTAAACACTGCACAACAACTCTGCGTGTCTCCGCACCAACAACGCTCTTCGTTCCGCTCCCCACCCGTCCTCTGTACAAAGATGCCTCCCCGGACTGTATATTCTGGCGCTTTGCCCCCGAAAAAGAAGGCCGAGCTGCAGGAGCTTGCGAATGCACTGCATCTCAGCGATCAAGGCACCAAAGAAGAATTGCAAATCAGAATCAAGAAACACCTGGATCTGCATCAAGCCGCATTGGAGGAAAATCCCGTATTCGCGGGTTTGTTTGGTCGTCGGAGGAAGGGTAGTGTCCAACCCCAACCTGCCCCCGCGTCTGCGTACGTCATTTGTTTCTCTCCATCGCCCTCGCTTATCGTTATTGTCCAGTGCCATAGCTGGACCCGATGCAAAGCCCCTATCCACCTCGAGCACCAGATCAGCTGGTCGCATCTCCAAGGGACTCGATGCTGTAGAAGAGGCAGCTCCCCCCACTCCTTCTACGCCTCACCAGGACCTGGGAGATGTATCCCACTACCTCAAACATCCGATCTCACCATCGAGCACTCCAGCTCAATCCCCCGATCGCTCATTATCTTTTACTAGACAACAGGCCCAGCCGCCTGCCACTCCGCAAAGCCTCCCCCTTCTGTCCCCTTCCTCACCAAGTCCTGCACGGACCGTCGCCTTGCCCCAATCAACGGCACCTGTACCACCCGCCTCTCCCGTTCCTGCCCCCGTGCGCAAACCTGCCATCTCAGAGCAGGAGCAGGCATTGAACAACGGTATTGAAACCTTTGTAGCCTTCCGAGAAGTGCGTGTTTTTTCTCTAACGCGAGGAATCCTCGTGTTTCTTGTTTTGAATATCTTGCTGATGTTATTCGGCCAACGCCGCTTACAGTTCCTGTCAAACTCAAGAAACATTTGGTCGCTGACTGCTGTAGCAGAATTTATCCGTGTATTATACGTCGTCATCCCCTGGAAACAATATGATGTACGTCGTGTTTTGCAACTTTTCTCAATCGACTTTACTCACCCGTCATAGATCGCTTTGAAGCAAGACACTCCCCTCCTATCCCTTTACTACCCACCACTAGAAACTTTTACTTCTTCCGCTTTCTGGACCATACTCCTACATTGGGCACTACCTACTCTGGTCATTCCTGCCATTTTTGGCACCATGATCTCCTTCCATCCCACACCCTCACGACCGAGTACTAGTGATGATGGCACAGCCACCCGTCCACGCACAGCTCCAATTGCTCCCTTCGACCCTCTTACAGCATCTATCGCCCGCGTAGCTATTCAATACATCTATCCTTACGACATGATCCAATCCTCGTTCACATCGATCATCTCCTCTTCGTCTCCATCATCATCACCCTCGCCTCTGAGCGTCTCAGCCATCCTAATCGAGTCATATGGGACGGCGATTCAATATGGGACGAACCTGGATGTGATTGGGTTGAAGATCAGGATGTGGACTGCGTCAGTTGGGCTTTTGTTTGCCCTTGCGGAGCAGATCGCCAAGGCACCGGAGAGGTTTGCGCAGAGCGTTTTGAAAGCCAAGAGGAGGGAGGACAAGTTGAGGCTGAATGAAGGCCAGAGGGGCGTGTTGGTGGAGCAGCTGAGATGCGAACAAAAGGGACTGATTCAGAGAGGGGGGACTGAGAGAACGCTCTTTGAGGAGTGAATATGATGTGTGGCGCGGTTGGGGTTGGTTATTGATTATGTGGTAACTTTATTGTGTTCCGTGCCTTCGTTTTCTTCCTTTCACTCGTTGGCTCGCTGGCGATGATATAGCATTGGGAGTACTGGTGCTCCAGTAGACTCTGCTGATGAAGCTTTGGTAACGACGAAGACGATGTTTACGACTCCCTTTATGATATGATTTACTATCCTCCTCTTGTGTCCTCTATCCTGTGTCTGCTGTTTTTACTCTACTAGGCTCTGCTATTCCGTCTCCGTCTCTCCGTCTTTCTCTTCCTTTTTCTTGCTCTCAGTTCCTCTTCCTACTGTTTCTCGTTTCTCTTTTTCGTCCGAACTGTATCTACCCTCTTCCTCCTTCCTCCTTGTTTACTTATCTCCGTACCCCTGGAATACGCTGGAGAATTGATTATCATTATCGTCTGGAATACGGGTATGGATGGAGATGGATTATGGATAGGGTACTGGTACTGTTAGTAGTGTTGGCAGGTTGATTCCTTTCTCCTGTTTATATCGATATCTTTGTAGCTTACGGTCCTGGTATATATCTATCTTTTGCGAAATTACTTTACTGTACCTCTTGTCACGATTTTTCTTCCGGGTACATATATTCATTGGTTTCTTTTTTTTTTGTGGTAAATGTGCTGCTTATTCGTGTGCTATGTCCGAGTCCGGGTTCGGAAAACGCGTGCAACATGCTAGTTGGATGTGCGGCTGGATGAGTTCCTTCACAAAGCGCAGGTTAGCGAATAGGAGCACGACAAGGAACAAGTCAAAGATAACTCACTAGGTGAATCGCATAGGCTGCTCGTTACGTGGAACATTCAGCTCCTCCTTCAAGGCTTCGATCACTCTATCCTCCTCCTCCTGGGCCCTATCCAGGGACACTCGCGAATAATTATCGTAAGACGAAAACATGCAGTCAAGGTCCAAGCTCCAGACTGTAAAGAGTCGGGAGTCAGATCCACTGCCAGTAGCAGGTCAGGTATTTCTCCTGTGTGTTGGCGGGCATATTCAAAGACGGTTTTGTACGTTGATCTAAGACCAAAGTGAACGTGTTCTGGTCCGTAATTTTGAGAAACAGCGGGTTCGAGCTTGTTGCTGACTTGCTTATGGGGGACATGGAACTCGGGGCGGAGGTCATTCTTCAGCATAGGCATTCTGAACCAGAAAATGTGTTGCGTGAGCTACAGGACGTTTCCAAGTTATTCAGTGAAATGAAAAGAGTACGACTTGTGTGTGGTAATGAAACAGTGCACCTACCTCTCGGTTATATGCTGACGCGCGCACACTGAGTGCTTGAAAATTAGTGGGATCGCGCTCTTCAGAAAAATCCTGGCTGTATGTCAGCTCCTCGATCTGGTTGGTGCGCTTGTTCAGGCAGAATTTAAAGTTAAAGCTTGTTGTAGTCTCAGCGGACACTCGTCCGACGCGCATGGTGGATAAGTGTCTGAGATACGGGTGGAAACAGCCAGGTACAAAGGACTTGAATGCGGGTGGTACACAGCGATTGCACGTCCGTCATCACACCTTCGTTGCTCCACCTCCCCAAGTCCAAGCAGCTCAGTTACGTGTTCTTACGCGTTCGCAAAGGGACGGCTAAGAATGGTTCTCGCTTGTTGTGGTGGCACTGGTGGGATTGTAGCCGAGACTGACATAGCTATAGCATATGCTAGGATTAAAATGCATTTTGCCGCTGGTTCTCCCTTCTGACCTTTACCCACAAACGAATTGCAAGACAACAACATTGATAACTATATGATTAGAAAAACAGTGACCAAGGGTTTTTGGTGCACAATACCGGTACTGAAGGCAGAGCCCGCAGCAATTGAAGTGCACGCATGACTCGGATGCGACTCTACGAGGCATTTCAAGCTTAAGCTTTCAACTTCAATACTGTATTCCTCCAAATTCGAGCCTACAGAAGATTCGAATTGCCATGACACTATGATCTGTAAACGACCTTCCATTAGAAATGCTTTCTGAAATCTTTACCTTTCATCGCTGTCTTGACTACTTATGGGAACTAGAGCACTGGAGTGTGGTTCCACTCAGGCTTGTTCTAGGGCTCGTCTGCAAACGCTGGTAGTTTATTGCATTAAATATTCTTATTCTCTGGATATATTTCAAGCTGCCGGCGACGGCATTCGTATGGCTCACTATATCCTAATTGATGGCTAGCGCGGTCAGAAACCCTCTCCTGTGAAGTTGTAACACCGTTGTGGGTTGAGATGGGATCTGGCATACAAATTATAATGCCTGGGATCCTGAGTCCCACAACTCCCCGCGTACAGGCACTCAGCTTGGAATCAGAACCCGAAACTTTCATGAGCGTTTGAAGTTGATTTCATGTGGATGCGTACTACTCTGAACGCTCGACCTTTCATCATCGCGAGGCATACTAAGACGCGACAATCCGTCCTCTTGTTCCATCCTCTCCTTCGACTTTTCCTCTTGTCCCAAGATTAAATCTGGGACTGCCTCTTAGGATGCAATAGTCGAAGTCTCCACCAATGGTACATTTATCAATGGCCTTCCCTCTTCAATTAAGCACTTCAGCTTTGAAGATTTCAGCTTACAGCCATCCGAAATTTTGGAATTACTCTCCAGATGCCGACGTATTGAAGACTTTTATAACGATAACGAAGATGCAGATCTTGATTGGGTCGAGTCACTCCCAGATGGCATGGTATACCAACTCTCACATACTTCAATGCGGAGTTGGGGGCTTCTATTTCACAGCGAGGGGATGACGCCGCTTTGTGGAGCTATCAAGTTCCCTGTCTTTTGGCATCTTGACCTATTGGGCTTTGCAGAACCAGGAGTCTTAGGACTGATTACAGACGCGGAACCACCGCTGGAGTTGTTGCATTTAGCGAGATTCAAGATCTCAGTCAACGAACCTTTGGAGTCTTTCCAGCGTACTCCAATAATTGAGCATATAGAGCTAACAAGGTGTGGCTTTTTGGATAATAATATTGATTCGGAATTTTGCACTGTCAACAGACGAAACTAAGTGGTGTTTTTTGCCAATTCTTAATCACTTGAGTATCGGTGTTCTGATAGAGGGAGCGAAACAGGACTAAGAGGAATTGGTAGTGTTTCTCGAATGAAGGTGGAGGGTCGAGGTGGAAGGTTTGTAAAGTTTCGTTCTTTTGATATCTTGGACAAGAGGACATTGAAGGGGGAGTGATGTGAGCGAGTCCTATCACTGGAAGCTGAGGGAATGCATTGAAACTTTCTTGGCATGGCGAGCAACGCAATGATAATGTTAATCGAGTCGTATCGTGCAGCAAATTGAAGGGCTTTGTCTGGGTGAGCACAGACACCACCCAGGAGAAATCTAGGACTAACGACGAAATGAAGGTATTCGTTGTGCGTAGGGCAAGTGGCCGTGTGTCACTTTGGTGCATTGTTGCGCATTGGTTGAGTCGTTTCACTGGCGTCCTTCGAGTCAACGCTGATGAAGCGCTATTTACGTCACGATCCTGTGCAGCACTATTCGAGTCATGAAATGAATGCCAAGAGTTCGGGCGTTATGTATCCAGGGACTTGAGCTGCGTTCAAACGCACTCTTTCCCCATCCACCAAACACGACTTCCAGATTCGCGCACATGAGGCCAGCATCCGTTAACGACCTCCCACCGGAATTACTCTCAGAAGTCTTTTCCTTCCATCGCCTAGATATCGATCCCTTATGGAAGCTGGGGCACTGGCGCGAAATTCCCCTCAACTTAGGGCTCGTCTGCAAACGCTGGAGGTCCATCACATTGGATACTCGCACCCTTTGGACATACATTAGGGTACACGGCCAAGCAAACCGTATAGCCCGCTATATTCCTTTCATCAATCGGTGGTTAGCACGATCCAAGACCCTCCCTTGCGAGGTTGACGCCGAAATATGGGTTAAGGGTAACCCATCCCGCACACCACTCATAATGCGTAGAATCCTGCTTCCAGTGATTTCCCGAACTCGAGCCCTCGATTTAGCACTGGAATTCGACGATTTGCAGGAATGCATGAGGATTGTTTCTCAAGGCACCCCTCTTTTGCAAACCCTCAATCTCTCATTGTCACGAGAGTTATCAGCCTTCAACGATATGTCCTCTCTTCCGTCACTTTCCCTCAACTTCAGTTCCTGTCCCAAAATCGAATCTGTAACCATATCTCGAGACTTGGTGGTCAAGTTCCTCACTGAGGATTCGTTCATTGGCGCTCTTCCTCCATCAATAACCCATTTCAACCATAATCTCAACCTACGACCTCACAGGATTCTAAATTTACTCTCCAGGTGTCGCAACCTTATCGACTTTCATCTTCACGACCGTGTAGATGATGACAATGATTGGTCCGAGACGCTCCCAGAAAATATGGAATATCGATTCTCACATACCTCAATACGGAATCTTGGGCTCACGTTTCGTGATGTAGGGATTATGCCACTTTTCAAAGCAATCAAATTCCCCGCTCTGAGGTGTCTGAAATTGTCGGGTTTCGTGGAACCGGAAGGGGTATTGGGATTGATTGCGGATGCAGAACCACCGTTGGAGGTATTACACTTGGAGAAATTCGAAATTGGGGTTGATGAACTGTTGGGCTTTTTTCGCCGCGTCCCGGCACTCAAGGACCTCGAGTTATTGGGATGCGGGTTTTTGAGCAGCAACACCTTAATTTCAAGACTGGTCTTGACACCAGAGGCGACAACGAGCCATTATTTACCGAACCTCAAGAAGTTGCACGTTGGATGTGACGTACGGAGTGAAGAAGCTGTAAATACTGAGGAGCTGATCACATTTATTGAGTCAAGATGGAGGGTCCAAGTCAAGGGATTTGCGAGGCTGGATCATATCGAAATCCATGACCAGAGGGAGTTGGAGGGGGAGTGGTATAAGCGGGTTCTATTGATGCGGACTGAGGGCATGTATTGTCGCTTCCAGGGGATGCTGACCAAGGAGATGCAATCACTTTTCAAAAAGTAGTGTGGGGCTGACCCAGACCGATGGTTTAGGTGAGTGCCATTGGTTGCTCCAGGGAGTTCAGTCAATGAACATTAGAGGGCATTACTTTGTACTACGCTACATACTTATTGCAATACAATCTCTTTTTTACAAAACGCTTTTCTTGTTGAGTTTGCACCCCATACGCTGATACATAGTTGGGGCTCACCAATAAGTCACTCAGGACCTGACATATTAAGTGCTAGCAAACATTTGAGCTTGAAGCTGGAGGCACCGCGATAGCACCGGACGAAAGTGTGTGCGGCATATTGTGCCACGCCTATGCAGGCGGACTTTGACTTAGGTACGACGTAACGAGAGGCATTTGGGTTGACCTTGACCCGAATCCCGACGGTTTTCCGCCTACACCACCACCAAGCGCTGGGCTCTCGTGAAACCAAAGCACAGCAACGCATCAGATCCCCATTCCAAGTATTTCTGGTGTGTAAAAGCCAAGTACCTGGATGGTGAGCTTGCTGATCACTTGGTTAGCCCCTTGCATACCTGGTATACCCATGCCACTCCGCCGGACTCAGACGAGCTCGGTGTATATAGACAAGCTTCCCCCAGAAATCTTATCCGAAATCTTCGTTTTACGTTATTCCCGAGAATTTATGGACTGGAGCAAAACACCTAATAATTTCGGACTGGTCTCCAAACATTGGAGATCAATTGCGTTGGATACTCGCGTCCTGTGGTCGTACATCAACTTGTCAAGCCGCGCACATATAGCCAGTCATATTAGCTCTATCAATCAGTGGCTCACGCGATCTCGTAACTTTCCCTGCTCAATTAAAGCGTCTTTATTGGATTACAAGGACACCAAGATGGAGCCTGTCATGCCCAAAATCTTACGACCGGTGATATCCCGGATTCAAACGCTCACACTAAGTCTGCAATTGGAGGAGCTAGAAGCATGTTTGGACCTCATTTAGGACGGCCTTCCCAATCTCCAAACACTAGACCTCTCATTATTAGGCGACTTAACGGATCTCGGTGACTCCGTTATGCCTCAACTTTCGCTCGATTTTTCGACCTGTCCGAAAATAGAATCCGTGGATATATCTCCCGATATCATCAACAAACTCCTTGATCATGATATTATAGACTCCCTGCCCGCCTCCATCAAATACTTCAACCAGGACATCAATCTGCATCCAGCTGCAATCTTGGAGTTTCTATCCAGGTGTCGCAATATCATACAGTTTAGCCTTCAGAGTTATGATAGCTTTGCTGGGGATGACCCACTTCCCGAAGAGGTTGAATTTCAATTCTCGCATACCTCCCTTCGTCGTTTCACTCTTTGGTTCGAGAGCGGGGGTATCTGACCACTCTTCCGAGCTATTCAGTTCCCCGCCCTCACGTATCTCTGCCTATGCTACATACCTGATGCAGAAGGCATTTTAGGGCTAATTGCAGAGGCCACACCACCATTGGAGTTTCTATAGTTGCACGTGTTTCGAGTCACCGCTCATGAGCTCTTGCAATTCTTCCGACACATCAGGTCCATCAAAAATATCTGTCTAGTAAACTGTGATTGTTTCGACACCACCCAAGTTTCAGCACTCACACTGTCACCGGAAAAACCTATACAATATCTGCCGCTTCTCGAGGTGATTGAGATCGAAGGTAATTATGGGAATGAGCATAGTGTCAGCAACGAAGAACTGATGTCGTTTATAGAGTCGAGGTGGAGGATACAGGTAGAAGGGGTTTCTGAGATAAAGGTCGTTGAGGTTTTAATTGGGAGGGGCTGGGAAAGGAAGGGGGGAAATGGCTCTCATCTATGAAAGATGAAGGATCGATTTGCCACATAAATGTTGACGGGTTTTCGTCCATTGAACATGGGTCCTCGTCGGATGAAGAGCGATGGCCTTCCGACATCGAATGAGGTGCCCGCGTAGAATAGCGAAGTCCTGTGCAAATTGATGATACGAATCTACTCTAGTCCACCCATCCTACATTTCAACACAGCAGGTATGATAACCGTCCAACTCTAGGTCACAAAGGGAGGTATTTGTGGCAAAAAGTCCAACCTCATCATTTGTGACGGATGTAGTTCACATCGCGCTTCTAAAATCAAGTTTGAGGGCGTTATCGCAGGAAAAAGGACTCAATTAAACAAGCAACATACATTTGCAAAGCATGAGTGATTTATAACCAGTAACAGCAGAAGAGAGGGTCTGAAAGTGTGAGAAAGTATACTAAGAAAGAAACTTGGGACAGTTAAACCAGCGATGACTCGAAGCGTGGGCTTGTATATGAGGAGGGCCAACAGGAGTAGAATGAAAGCGAAAACATAAACGACAATTCGACGCGAATGAAGATGAAGATAAAGGGGAAGGGGAAGGGGATATTGCGTTGGTGGTAATGGTGTATGTGAGATTGTATGTGGGGGTTTGCAAGCGGATGTGGTGAATGCTGTGTAACTGAAGGACAGTTAAAGGGAATAGATAAGACAAAGAAACTATGTGAAGATGACGGGCTACCAGAGTTCGCAGGGAGAAGAGGACAGATGCGGTGCATTGATGACAATGATGAGTTGATGTGAGTGAGAAAGGGAACCAAACCCCGGAAGACAAGGACAGAAACGAAAATGGTTAAGAGCGAGAAACTAGATGCGATAGCCACGCAACAATTATAGGCACGGCATCCCCACCTCTCTCGCTACAACGTCCTAGCTTATTTTGCTGACGCTTTTCGTCCGAGAGCTAAGCGACAGTGATAATCCACCACTCCCACTTGCCGATGCTCCGTTTGCCGCTCCGCTAGTGCTACCTCCCGCGCTGTTGAGCACACTCCCCATCCTCGACCGATTCCGCACCGACGGCGGCAAGGGTATTCTATAGTCTTTGGGTTCGAAATCCCATGTGGCGAACAGTTTTGCATCAGGGATAAGCGGTTTCGCTTGAGCATCCTTATCCTTGTCCTTGCCATTAGGCAATAATCCAGCAGGTTCCTTCCCCTTTATAACTGGTGTTGGGGGGATATTCTCCGCTGGCAAGGGATTGGAATTCCACGGTGCAGGAATTCCACTGCCGTACACCAGGGGTTTTGTGCCGCGGTACAAAACGGGTGGATGTACGAGACGACTTGCACGCGCCAAAATGGGTGGCTAACAGCGAAACATCGTGGCTCAACGAATATGGAAGGTATACATGCACCAAAACGACTTACCGGTAGAACGTGTCGTGCTAGTTCTGGTATACGCGAGCCTTGCTGACTGAGCGATGGGCTTATACGGTCAAGCGTTGACACTGGTCTTGGAGGGATGGGAGGAAATTTGATCTCCTTTTCTTTCCCATCGCCTTTAGATTTGGGGTCGGGTGCAGAGGAATCCACAGCCATAGCGTATGTAGGTCCTATGCTCGCAACGCGCGGGAGGCCAGGTGTTGCACCAGAGTACATGGTATCTGGCGGATCAAATCTTGATGATCTTTGCATTTGTGTCAAGAGGGTCATGGCGACCTTATGTCGGCTTAGGGTTGCCGGAGAAGGGTTTGGAGGTGGTGGATGGGTGAGAATGTAGTGATATGCTGACAGTAACGATGGTTCTGTCTGTGGTATTGAGTATTGAGACACACGAGCTGGTGGAAGGGGCGGTGGAGGAGTTGGAAGGTGCCAATCTGGTACAGAAGCAAGCGAGGATTGTGAATATGGTACTTGTGTAAGGTAGTCGACAGATGTAGAAGTAAGTGGCTGGGACAATGTTATTGGCGGTTTTTCTATCTTCATGCCTTCTATTTGAGCGGGGGGTAGTTCTTGCAATATTGGTTGAGGTGAGTGCGTCATTATAGGGGAAGTTGGTGACTCTCGTGTCGTCGGGAACGGTGGCAAGAAATCGGGTACGTGAGAAGGTGGCTGCCATTCTAGCGTTCTTTGTCGTTTTCGTGATGGCGATGAGGGATTCGATATCGGAGATAAGGGCAATGGAGGGCTTGAAGGTCGCGGATGCGGATTCTCTCTTCTCGGAGACGATAGCTTCGGTTGAGGTTCCTTGGTTTCGATACCCTCCATAGGTGCACCATTTACACTCTCCACATCCACGTCCTCACTCTCTGGTTCCTCTCCATCACCCTCTTCATCACTCAAACCTAGAGGCGGTGTCGGAACTCGCAGATATTCCAGTGGTATAGCGTCGTCACGATCTTGTCGTAATCCATCGTGCAATTGCGCTGCAAAAGATGAGAAGAGTGAACAGGATGGCATATCCACGGCCCAACTGACTTTTGAATTCCTGCAGTTCCTCGACTCGTCTTGCTGTGTACACCGCGTACCGACCCAACTCCTTTCCCTCCGTTGAGCAGTACTCGCTGAGCTCCTCCAGACTGATGCCAAGTTCGTTCAAAGCTGGGATAATATCCCTCACAGTCAAGTGCGTTCTTCCAGCATGGTTGGCATATTTCGCGGATGCGCCTGTGAGCAGCACCAAATAACGAGAGAGGAGGTCCGTAAGGACAAAGGAGGCCTGGGAGGACGAGCGGGAGAAGCTGTGGGCATGGAGGGTCCTGTGGATGGCAGATTCAAGGGTTTTGAAGGCAGCGGCGTCCATGAGTAAGTGGCGACGTCGAATGGAACACCCAGAGCGCTGCTCGCTGCCGTTTCGCTCGCCAGTACGTTCTGGTTCTGCTTTCCGCTTATTCTCCCACGGCCCGTGCCAAGCACGTCCAAACACGTCACCACCGACGCACGCCGCGTGACGCGCTAATTATCACGCTCATTCTCGAGTCAGCGTCGTTTGGCTCATGATCCTTCACAATGTGCGGAAGATTTGCAGGTGTAAATGTAAGTGCTTCCGTAGTCGGGTGTGCTATGCTGAACTCTTGGAAGGGTAGTCAGATTTCGCGAGCTTATGGTCATGACGTCGGTCCAGATGACTGGGATGACCAAGATCATTACCCTCCAAGGTATAACATCGCACCACGTACCAATGCATTGGTCCTGCGTCGTGGGAGTGCAGGACCCTCGGGCTCAGGGGCCAATGACAATTCGCTTGTACGACAAATGATGAAGTGGGGTCTTGTTCCCCACTGGAGCAAATTCGAAGACAAGTCCTTGAAAACGATCAATGCTCGGGCAGAAAACCTCGTTGAGGGTGGCGGTCTATGGGGCAATATCAAAGGGAAGAAGCGTTGTGCTGTGCCCTGCCAAGGGTGGGTGCCCTCTACAGAGTCTACACGGGTTACTAAACAACGCTGTTTTGGCAGCTACTACGAGTGGCTGACCAAGGGGAAGGATAAAATACCGCATTTTATAAAGCATAGGGATGGACAAACCATGTATTTGGCAGGCTTGTACGATTGTGTCACTCTAGAAGGTATGTAAATATCACATGAATGATCGCAAGGGCATTCAGCATTATCTAGGCCAAACCGAACCTCTATGGACTTTTACGATTGTGACAACAAATGCCAACAAGGACTTCTCTTGGCTCCATGACCGACAGCCGGTCATTTTGTCCAATAAGGAAGTATTCGACCTGTGGCTGGATACTCGCTCGCAGAAGTGGACGCCAGAGTTGTCTAATCTCGTCCAGCAACCATACAATGACACAACCGCACCATTGGAATGGTACGAAAATTGTCTTTCTCTCCAAACTTGACGAAATAATGCAAGACATAGTTATCAAGTGCCCAAGGAGGTTGGCAAAATAGGCGCAGAATCACCGTCATTCATCCTCCCCATATCCCAACGCAAGGATGGAATTGAAGCCATGTTCTCCAAGCAGAAGCAACTTCAGTCTGAGAGGGATTTGAAGAGGAAAAGGAGTCCGACTCCGACCACACCCACTCCAACCCCGTCGTCTTCGGATAATGTCGAGGCTTCTGCTGTCCCTCCTTGCGTTGCGGCATCCCAACTGGAAGAGGATGACGACCTCGTCATCCTTGATGCGCCACCGAAGAAGGTCGGGCAAGATTTGACTCTGCTGATAGTATGACTCATACCACTCGCACAACAGTCCAAGGTTCAGGAAATTCCAGATCAATCGCCGGTTCCGGTATGTGATAACTTATTAGATGGCTTGTCTGGCTCATCACAATCCACAGAAATCCCCACAGAAGCGCAAGGCTGTAAAGGTAAGATTATGCCCGTGGGAATGCATGTTTTGCTCTCACTTTAATTCCTATTAATCCTAGAGTAAACCCAAAAAGGTGGATAAGGGCAAGATTACATCCTTCTTCACTCGGGCCAAGAATACTTAATTGATTTAAAATAAAATCCCGAGGTGCTTTATTTCCTTTTCTCTTGCTTCCTTTTTTTTTTTTTTGCGAGTTGTATACGTTCCGTGGATTTGCTTTGGACAGACTATTGTTGTGACACCTAACTTGCTGTTGTATTTCATAAACTCTGCTATGTACTGTCACTAGGATAGAATATCGTATAGTATGTATGCCGCATATGTGTAGTGAACACTACAATCTACGGCCTACACACCATCCTCAAGTTTCTTCCACAGCTAACAATCGTATGCAAGGACGATGGCCTATTAAGAGAGCATGATATCCATCTATGATTAGCATAAGGTCCAGAGCAAAAGAACTGGAAACTCGGAGCAGGAATACACACAGTGAAGGTAGAGGAAAGCGAAAGCATGGTAAACACGACACGTAGTATTAACAGAGAGAGGACTAGTAAGAGAGATATCTCGACGAAACACGACATGATTTGAGCGAGCAGGCGACATTGGAAATTGACAGTGGGCATAAGGGATTATTGGGGGAACAACGGTAGTAGAGGAGAGGGAGGGAGATCATCAGGAGGGAATAAGAGTCAACATCATAACACAATGCAAGAAACGCAACAAATAACCAACAAAAGGACCCAGAGTCATTATCGAGAGACATTGCACTTCTCGAATGTAAATCAGAGCAGCGTAGGCTTATCCCATCACCGAGCGTACGGGTGGAAATTGTGCTGACCCCTGTTGGTCCCTCGTGCCGGTCCTGGTCCCGTGTTGACCATCCTTCCAATACCCCCACCCATACCCGCACTACCCATGCCAACCATAGGCCTCATCATGGACATGCCCATCCCTCCCATTCCACCACCCATCATGCCACTGCCCACCAATCCCGCATTCATCCCCCCACCCATGCCTACACCCATGCCAGCCCCCATCCCGCCAGCCGCCATGTTGGCGCCCATTCCTCCCATACCACCTGCCATGCCACCAGCCGTCATAGCTCCCATACCCGTTCCCATGTTCGCTGCAGCGCCCATAGGCCCCATGCCCAAGCGCATTCCACTCATGTTACCCATCGCGGCCATGTTGCCCATGTTGCCCATGTTCCCCATCGTGTTCATCGCGGCCATATTCCCCATCCCGCCCATATTGTTCATCGCACCCATGGCGTTCATACCGCCCATACCGCCTGCGGCAGCAGCAGCAGCGTTGCCCATCATGTTCATCCCGCCTGCGCCCATGGCGCCCATCCCATTGAACCCATTCATGCCCATACCCATCATAGCCATGGGGTTCATGTTCATCATGGGCATCGCGTTCCCGACCATAGGCACCTGATTCATCGGTCTATTGTACATCATCGACATCGGGTTTTGCACCTGTTGCTGTTGCTGCTGCTGGTTGGGCATGAACGGCAGCATATTGCCAGCAGCATTTTGGACGGGCCGCATGAGGCTATTCGAACCATCGGTCATGATGCCAGCCGTATCTGCTCGACCGTTTCCAGTCATCGGCGTTGCGCCCGTGGTCGCGTTTCGCGTCTGATCACGTTGACTCCTCGGTTGCGCCATCTTGACCTCGATCTGAAAACGGCAATAGGCGTCCTGTCAGGCGCTTATTTTGATCAGAGAAAAAAAGATCACGCACCTGCTTGTCATCCAAGATCAACCCCATCTTGCCAACCAGTTGATCCACATTGGTCGAATCCTCAAATGTCACGAATCCGAATCCCTTTGATCGTCCAGTCTCGCGGTCTAGCATGACAGTAGCGTCCACGACTTTCCCATACGTCGAAAAGAATTTCTTCATTGACTCGGCCGTTGTGCTTGGAGCCAGTCCTCCAACAAAGTATCGAGCATTGCGTAAATGCTCTTCTCTTGGTATAGCCCGCTTAGGATCGATCTAGACATCATCAAGGCACACCGGGATCGCCATAGCAGTGTGTTCGCGTCAATTTGAAGTCCGAGGTCGAAGACGAAACAAAAAGGACATATCCCCATTTGTTAGCGTACACTCAAACAGCTTGGTGAGGAGAGGTGAATGAAACATACCGTCTTTCCATCGAGGACGTGTGTTTGGGCTACCACAGCGTTCACAGAAGCTGGGTCCTCAAACGTCAAAAAGGCAAAGCCCCTTGATGTTCCTGATGCGTCTCGCATGATGGTGCAAGCATCGACCTTGAATCATAATGAATTGGAGGGGATAAATGAAGAGTTGAGTCTCATGAAACATTGACCGAAGATCAGCGCTTCTACCTTTCCGAATTGAGAAAAGTAGTTTCTCAGACCCTCTGTTCATAAGACAAAGAAAGATACAAAGATGGGGATGGGAAAAATGGAATGCGCAAGGACGCGGACAGATGGGTACGGAAGGAGTGGCAAGAAGGGGATTTGTGATTAGCAATACAATTTTATTTTTGACGATAGGTAAAGGGATAAAGATACCATCTGTGGTGTCCCAGTTCAGACCCCCAATGAACATTTTGCTAGCAAGGCGATCGGGGCAAGTGAAGATGTTCGCATGGTGTGCAAGTAACGATTAAACGTGTATGTTCAGTTGAGTGAGAGAGAAGAGTGTTGTGTAGCGGTAGAGGGAGAATGTGATAGTGGAAACGGTGCGTTGAAGGTTAGGTTGTGTTCGGTGGTGAGGAGGAAAACAGGAAAGTAGAACGAGAAGCCCGATAATCAGTATCAATAACGGATGAAAAGGTACCACCAAATGGGCAAAGAGAGAAGTAAGTCTGAGGCACAGCACCAACAGTAACACCGTATCGTAATGTATCTCGTCAACTGTTATGCATAGTACTCTCGTGGTGTCGAAAGGTCACGGTAGGTAATGCAGGATGAGATGACAAAGAAAGCACGAGCGAGGATGAAGCACGGAGCACGTAACAACTGCCCCCCCTCAACCCTTGCCCAAGCAACGCAGGGCAGGGCTGGGGGGTAAAGAACGTAGGTACATGCTACCCAGCCGTCTAACGACCGACCGGAAGTGCGAATGTGAAAACGGAAAAAAAGAAATGCACACGAATCAGAAACGAGGCTCAACAATGACCACTTACCCAGCATCATGCATTTCCGAGGGTTTCTTCCCAAATATACTGTCCTCCTTGCCATCGGAAGACGACGCATTCTGTCTGGGAATTTCAGTTCGCTGCTTCCGCTCTTGACTGGGCGTCTGCTGATACGCCGAGAACTGTTGAGCAATCTGCGCAGAGTAGGACAGGCTAGAAGAGGAATTCGGCACTGCCGGTTTCGGGGGCAGTGAATTGCGGCCATCTTGACTGCTGGTTAGGGTCTTGTTGTCTGAATGGGCAGATTCTTTCTCGTCAGTATGAGTCTCAGATGCCTCATTCGCATCGCCTGCATCAAAGTCGAGTGATTTTGTACCGTCGTCGTCTCCCGCGTGCTCTGCGGAATCCAGCACGTCCGCCGAGTCGTCTAGCTGTCCGAAATCCTCATCTCCGTAAATGTCTAGACCCTGCATAAGCAGTGCTCTACGGCATATATTGATGTGGGTAAATACCTTGGTAGAGATCAGAATCCAGCGTTGACTTGGACATGGTGGATGGTCGAAGCGTTCAACAGAGAAAACGAAAGCACCGCGGGCAGTTTGGTCTTGTCCGCGCGTGACCGTGACGTGACACCGCGGTCACCCATAAAATTACCCCTGAATTCCAACCAAAGGGTGCCCCAGTGGGCGGGTGTATGCGTATGGTGTGTAAATACAAAGACGAGAAAAAAAGCTATGTTCACGAACGCGTAAACGACAGCCCGACCGATAGCGGAGATATATCCTAATACAACAAGCAACGCACACAAAGAAAAAAATATCGCTACTACATTATAGTACCAGCAAAAAAATAATCGAAAATGAGAAGCAATTAGTGTACACCATTAACCAACATAGTATGACCGTCACGAATGCGCTGTTGTGTTCGCTCTGCAGCAGCGTCGTAGAGGTATTGAACGGGTCGGTGCCAGGGATTATGATTAGTAGTGCTCTTTTCAGAGTCCGAGTCTTGGTTGTCCTCCTGATGCGAGAACACACCCTCTGAAGCCTCAAACAGCGAGTCGGGGGATTTGGGTGCTGTTGGCCCCAGTCAGACATAGGCGCAACAAAGAACAACTATGAACTTACGTTCAACGACATCAACAGGCTCTTCTCGCCGCTTACCAAGCGCTTTGGCACTCGGCTGGTCACCGTCCAGTGTTCGGGTGTCGGACTGTGTAGGCATAACGTGGTGGTGAGCATCCAGCAATGAAAAGCCATTATCAACCCCAGAGAAGTTCTCGTTAACGGCGGGCGTCGCTGCGTGTACATCGATTGAAGGTGTCCCGGGCGACGGTGTCCGAGAGTGGGAATGGCTTGATGTGGGCGGTGCTCGAGGACCTTGTGGAGCTGGCGGTGGAGGTGGGAGTGTGGGCGTCGATGGGCCATGAGCGGGGTAATGTACTGCAGAAGGCGCAGGCGAATACGATCGCGCAACAGAATGCAACGACGGAGATGGACTGCGAGAGTGGCTTCTCCCCACACCATCTGCAGCCTGGACGGACAGCGAGTTTTCGTGTTCCAGCTGGTGTATTTTCTGTTGACAACTTAACCCGGATGCTTGCAAGAAAGATGACGACACGCCTTACCCTGCGATCTATCCGCACCTCCAGTCTGCTCTGAATCTCAACCTGCTGTTCGCGGGCGAGTCGCTCCAGATCATCGTATTGGTGTAGAGCAGATATCAACTCTGCATTCGTAGCCAATAGGGCATCTAACAACTTCTCCTCTATGGTGGCCTCACCAGGATCTTGCGCTCCTGCATTCGGACCATGCGGTAACTCTCGTTTCTTAGCTTCTAGTGCCTGCTGCTTTTGAGCACGCGAACGCTCAGCGCCTGCAGTCGCCCAGGGTATTTGGGCACATATCAATTCTTGAGATGACGAGCACTTCTGCCAGAATTCCTACACAAAACGCCTAAGTCGGTGAAAACCTCAGCAAAAAGATGCAACGCACCTTGATGACATCCTTCTTGTACAACTCCTCCGGACGGGTCATGGCCAGTGCTTGAGAGAGCAGCGCAGCATTGCCGGATCCAATCTTACACTCTTGGAACAGTCTACGAATATCTTCCTCTACAGGGATCACTCGATTCCGGGTCGGTGACTGGTGTTTCCGATGCTAGCGGTCGTATCAATTCGGGAAAGACAATTGGTGGTCATAGCAATAGCTTACGGCAGTGGGGGTACCAGGAGCAGCATCTAGGGGGAATGGCGTAACATTTCCATCACTGTAATATGAGTGGCGAGCGGATTGCACTGGCGGGTTGAACATTGCATCGTCTGGGTCAAACGGTATACCCTATCATCGTAATGAGAAACAAAGATGTGTATGATGAGTCTGAACGAACATCGTCTGATTGATCAGCTGGCTTGACTCTCTTCCATAAGCCACGGAAACCGTCCTTGGTGTTTTCTAACATGGTCAGTATGAACCACACCAGGAGTCGACGCCCTTATCTACTCACTGTTCCCGCTTGCATAGGCGGCGGCGGCGACAACACTCAGCAGACGGTCCCTAACGACCGGTGCAGTCTTCGGATTGCCCAAAACGTCTTCCAATGTATCGAGGAATTTCCGAGTGGTCGATTGCGCAATGAACAGCTCAGACGAGTTGCGTAGCATAAGCGCCCACAGCTGTCATAGTCATCAGTCGGTCCTTAGCCAATCTGCGTGCACCTCGAGGCATTTTACTCACCCTTGCAGCGGAGAGCTGTGCAGACGCTTCACCGTACCTGGAAGAAAACGGTCAGCATGTGTCCCACCAACTGCTCTCAGCCCCATACTTGAATTCACGTCGCAACGCTCGGATGGCTTCCTTTGCGTTCGACTCGCTGGATGACGCCCGGTCGCAAACTTCGAGCACCAGCCGCCAATCTTCGGAAGCGGTGGCCGCCAACCAACCTAATCAAAACGACGGCCCCACCAATCAATAGTCAGAGATCGTGCAGACAGCAAGCTCGCCAAAGACGGGACGTACCGATGATTCTCGCCAGCTCCTCCTCCCGGGCCTTCTCCTTCTCCCTCTCGGTTCTCTCTCGATCATGGCCTTTATCCCTCTCTTTGTCCCATGACCAAAAGCCCTTCTTCTCCTTCTTCTCGTGTTCCCGCTCTCTATGCTCGCGATGGTCGATCTCCGATGGAGCGTACTTGTCCTCTATGATCGACCTCGTCTGCTCGCGGGTGTGGTTCGGCTCCCTCGGGGGATCCAGTGCGCGGAGGGCAGCGAGTGCGCCTGCAGCAGGGCCCGAGCGCTTTCGCGCGGGCTGGTCCCTCTCTCTATCGCGACCGCCAGAGTTGGCGTGCTTTGGCGGTGGTATTGGCGGTGGTATACTCGACACGGTGTTGTACGGGGACGGTGATCGAGGCGCAAGCGGGCTTGGGACGGGGGGTGAGGCGCCGGGGGGTAGTGATGCGAGTGATGGAGCACGGGTGTTGATCAGAGGTGCGGTGGAGGATACTTGAGTTTCTTCGGTGAGAACCTCCCATTGATCTTGACTAGATGACGTTCGTATGGGAGGTGCAATGACCTGGGGGGGCTGAGCGTGTTTGGCGACAAAGGTGGCATGTTGCTGGTATATGGGGGTTGGGATGGGCTGGTCCTAGAGAAAGGCCAAAGACGAGATATCGGAGGATTTGCAATAAGCTCGCTGAGTGGATAGATAGAATCCGAACCTCGGTGACTGCAGCGCCTGTGGCCTGGTCTCTGGGGAGCTGGGTGACCTTGACCGCCTTGTTTTGTTTGTGGGCGAAGAGCTTCTTCATGGGAGAGACTAAGGCGCAGTTGGCGAGGTATCAGCCAGTCCAGCGTCGACAATTCAGCAAATCGAAAGGGAAACCACCGACGAGTTAGGAATCAGCCCCAGAGCCGAGGCTGTGTTCCCAGCCACGTGCTTATATATACAACACTACAGTCCATCAACTACTCCCTACCACTAATGGCAACGGGGGCCCGCCCCACAGCAACTATCTCCCCAAACAAAACCTTAACAGCCGCCAGCAGCGCCGCCGGCGTAAACTCGTACGTCGCAAGATACCCAACGCCCTCAATTCCCGTCCCAAGCAGATCGTATGGTCCGCAGCTCGCCACAACAATCACCGGCACGTCCTGCCCCAGCCGCGAGCGCACCTCTCTCAGATAGGCTATCTGCCAGGGCGCCCGGTGTGCGTTTCGGGTGACAAAAATGGCCACTCCGTTGTGTTCGGGAGTTGGTACAGCTGGGCTGGAAGACGCGGAGTATACCACCCGTTGGCAGTGTGCATAACGGCCAATCTCGTTCTCGAGCAGGAACTGTGCCTTGGGTTCATTATCCAAGCCATCATTCGCCGCATCAACAGCAGGATTTATTGATTCCCTCGCAGGAGTAAAAAGCACAACCTTGCGCCCTTGAAGAGGGATGATGCCCTGCGGATCTTGTAAGATTGTGGTCGACTTTTGATAGGTCTCTTCGGCGAGGGCCCTGTGTTTGGTGGACATGCTTCTCCACCGCTCGTCGTCTTCGGCGCTGCCCTCATCCAGAACCTCCGCCCAGCTCCCAGCGAATCTGGTCTTCAATTCCCGTATCTTTTCATCACTCTTCTTGAGTCTGTCCTGAGTCAACTTTCCCGCTTGCACGGCTTCGTAGACCTTCTTGACTGCGCCGACTTGTCTATCAAATGTATGACAAATCATCGCAATGTCAGCGCCAGCCTGCAGAGCTCTGAGCGCTCCCTCCTCCGTTCCGCAGCCACCCTTTTCTGGGTCAGCCACAGCATCCATTTCCAGACAATCAGTGACGACAACGCCATCAAACCCCAGGTTCTCCCTGAGCAATTCCGTCACAAGGACAGGGGAAGTGGACGCAGGACTGTCATCGTTTGTGATCAGAGGGAGCGCCATATGCCCAATCATGATCGTGGCGATCTTGTCCTCTACCAGGGCTTTGAATGGCGGAAGTTCGGTTGCTTCGAGGTCCCTGAGCGTCTTGTGGATGCGAGGGAGTCCGTGATGCGAATCGATGTGTGTATCGCCGTGGCCTGGGAAGTGCTTCGCTGATGGCGCCACACCTCCTGATGTCAGGCCGCGCGCAACAGCCTTGACATAGCCAGCGACCTGATCTGGCACTACCCGCTCATTAGAACAAGACCGTGTGCATTCAAACCAGCCCTACCATCACCAAAGGATCTCACGCCTAGAATAGCAATTGAGTTTCATGTACAGCTTGTAATAAGGGGCATTACCTATCACAGGGTTTAATGGATCTGAATTGACGTCCGCAACGGGGCTGTACGCCCAGTTTATGCCAGCAAACTTGAGCTCCTTTGCCGTCGCAGCTGCTATCTGCTCTGCGAGCTCGGTTGAACCGGTTGCGGCTGTGGCCATCGCGCCAGGACTTTGAATAGCACGCAGATGTTAAGATTTGGCGTGCCCCCCAGAATGAAGCGACGTACAACTGGGTCCCGGCATTTGTGCCTTTGGTAAAGGCAGCGGTCAGACCTGAGATCCGGCAGTAAGGTCAGTGTGCCTGTGTGTGGGGCGAGCAATATATGCGCGGTACCGTTTTCTTGATCGATGCCGATGAGGAGCGGCTGCTCGTGGCCGGAATCTTTGGCCAGCTGCTGCAGCTCTCTGACCAGTCTCCGGACGGAGAATACATCTGAATGCAAATTGCAGCCTGAAACCCTTCGGCGAAGCTCGCGGCCTTACCCTTTACATTCCGTTTCATCAGGATTATACTTCCAATGTGATATTTCGTGATGAGTGCTTGAACGTCTTCATTGACTTCATGGCCGTGAAAGCCGAAGACAAAGAGCTATCCAAGCCGTTAACTCGATTGCACGACACAGGTGTGAGCACTCGAGGGCGAACCTGTCCGATTTGACGCTTGAGCTGTTCTGTTAATTCAGTGGCCATCGTCACAGGGAAGATCGAGTCCTAAAGTCCTGATGAGGTGCTGAAGGAGTGCGATGCGGCTTACTGTGCTGAATTTGATCCTATGAACAGTCACGATGGCTGTGGCCAGTGGTGCATGCCCATACTTAGTAGGAGCACTGCATGGCGGGTTGGTGAGTTCGCAGAAACCTCGGAGAATTGATCTGCAGGCAGCGTGTTTAGGGACATGTACTTTGGACATGCTCAGCTTGGAGGGAGAAAGGTTGTGATATGTTCAGAATGTCCCATGGGAGAACACGGTCGACCTCAGGATTAAGAATGGATGGACTTCTTGTCATATTCTGGGTATTACGAGGTTTTCTACTGTATATTTGTATATTTGA
This sequence comes from Volvariella volvacea V23, assembly GCA_000349905.1. Taxonomy (NCBI): domain Eukaryota; kingdom Fungi; phylum Basidiomycota; class Agaricomycetes; order Agaricales; family Pluteaceae; genus Volvariella; species Volvariella volvacea. The sequence goes on along the minus strand of KB722743.1, from coordinate 414,562 downwards.
CGGGTAGGGGATTTTACAGGTCTAGTTCCGAGTCCAGAACGTAAGTGTAGCAGCTTCCCCTCGGAGTTTGCCACATAAAGTGCAGTAAGTCCCAGAAATTGATAGCTGACACTTAGGGCTCAGCATGCAGACACCTCCCTCAGCAATTTCCCCATAAAATGTGGCAATTCCCAGACTTCACTGCTGCATGCTCTTTCTCAGCATCTTCCTTAAATGCAGCAAATTCCAGGATTTACTTAATTCACACTCCACTACATCATATTTTATAATAGTTGTAGATATAAATTAGGTGTGTTTAATACAGAATATGTATGCATAATGTTGAACAGCAGCCTTACAGGTGCTAGAGGCTATGGAGGTCACCTCACCTAGGAGTAGAGAGTAATGATACTTTGTGTATATCTAAGGATTGGGGGGCTGGTAGATACATGCTAGAACTATTTATACAGAGGAGTGACAAGTGTCATCCACCATTTTGGAAATGACTTTTCAGGACCAGAAAAGCTGTGCCTGAAATTGATGCCTGGTGGTAACTTCCAAGCTTGGGCACTTAATCCTTGGCCCTCAGAACTTTCAATGCTTATTTTCTGATTTGGTAGTAACTCCTGAGGCTTGGCTATCAATCCCTCATCAGAGTTACATCAGCAATCCTTTTTTGAGCCACAGTGCATGTTACTGTCATAGAACTATGCATTCTAGTAGCTATATAGCCACTTTATGTTGCATTGCATAATTTTTGATAAGCAAAATTAAGTTTTTATTGATTGTAATATACATACATTGGCTTTGAATATTTATATTGCATTTGTAACTAGTTGTGACAATAGCACACTACATCTACACTTATTTGTAATGTACATGTTCTATATACTAGAATTGAGTGGGGGAAAAGTATGTGGTGGAGGAGGTGTGGTGGTGTGGCAGTATAGTGGCATCATTCAATGCAATGTGGTGATGGTGGTGAGCCAGCAGCATTGTTGGACACAATATGACAACAATGGTGGCAGTGGTGTGGTGGCATCATTGAACACAATGTGGTGGTGGTACACAATGTGGTGGTGGTGAAGCACCACCACATTGTGACTGTCACTAGTGACAGTCACAGAGACAATGGTGTTGAGCAATTTTGCCAATGCATGACATCACATGACAATCATGTCACAGCACATCATACCTGAGCCCCATTTCATTGAGACATTGACATTGTGGGTTTTACCATACCCCCAAAACAGATTTTTGGTACATATATATGTGTAATAGAGTATACTGTATCACCTTATAGCATTAGATTATTAATATTTACTGTATTTGGCTCAAAAAGTTGATATAATAGTAATTTGCCTGCTAAATCTGGCTTTGTGGAGTATTTTTAATGTATTTCTTCAATGCCAACACCTGGGCTCATGGTTCTATGACACTTTTTGCTCAGACTTTTAATATCAACATGTTCACAGAGCTTATTTTTTATTATTATTGCACTCAATCAGGAGATATACATGTGCAGTAGGCCATTTGACATGGTTAGAGGCAAGATATCAAGTAATTATTAAGTACAGTAAAAGTGGGAAACAATAAAAGAGAATAGTATGTGGTGGGAAAAATAAAAAATCAAAGTTCAATACCAGCATGCCCAACAATCAACTATTGGATATACTGGTGCACTGGCTAGGGAATGGTTAGGGTCTGCCATTGTCAGACCCAGCACATAACTTTCATCACAAATAACATAAGCACTACAAGGCACTAAAATAACTAAGCACTTCACATCATCTCATTCCAAGTTTAGGTTATAATGAGAACTCAGTCTTTTCAGAACCAGAAAAGCCATGTCTGATATTAATGTCTGGTGGTAAGTTCTGAGCTTTTAATCTCATATTTTGGTTAAATTCAATAAAAGATTGCATCATATTTCAAACCTATGAGAGATATTACTACTACACTTTTACATATGCATCATATATATAAGATGCAAGATCTTTCTTTCTTATAGCTAAGAAATATATAGAGAACCTGTAGAGATATTAACCACTTTGTTTTTTTTTTTAAACTAATAAATTATATTACATTTAAATATCATGAAGTATACATTGAAACTGATATAACTATTGGATTCCACATAGATTCTATACAAATTTGCTCATAACATCATAAGGTTCTGTGAAAAACTAATTAATCAATAGGGTATATATGTCAGCAATGAAAGCACTTGGCCCCAAAGACAATACACAAGAGACGATAAATAGAAAAGAAAGAGAAAAAAAGCATCAACTACTTGGCACACATCTATTGTCACGGTTTTCCATGTTTGGTC
>KB722743.1:320647-402073 GCA_000349905.1 Volvariella volvacea V23 | reverse complement strand
TCGGAAGTTACCACCAGGCACCAAAATCAGGCACAGCTTTCCTGGTCCTGAAAAGACTGAGTCCTTACTATGTTCCAGACTTGAAACCTACACTGTCTGAAGAATCAGGAAGAGGTGGCATTGTCAGAGAAGGGGAAGAAGAAGTGCTTGATTTTTCATTAAGATCTTTAGAAGTATTAGTGGCTGAGCCAGTGTTGCCAAGCAAACTTTGTATCTGTTTTCTGATATTGTCTCTGTAATGTTCCTGCAGAGGAATTGTAATGATTTGTGAAGTTTTCTTCCTGTTTCTTTTTTTCAGTTGGCCTTCTGTGAGTCAAGAAAACAACTGCCAGTAAGAGCCATTGGTTGATGATATGCTAGCTCCTACATGCATGCTATATAGTGCACTTGTCAGAGCATAGCACAACTTTTATGAGATAGTGCAAGCAAGATGAGCATTCTTGTAAATGGGGTTTTTAGCCCACAATGCAAACTGGAGCCCAGGAAGGTACATTGGGATGTTCTTGTAGAAGAGGTTCTCAGTCCATGGTGTTTGGCTCTATAAACAAACACTAAGATCAAATTGCCACCCAATGAGCTAAAGACTTGACTTACAGCAACATATCATAATGAATCTCAATAGTGACACAATAGACAAGCACAATAGGCTCAAAAAAAACCAAAAATTACTGTATTGTGTAGCATACATCATTCAGGGTCACACTAGCTGAAAAGCAATGAAACAATGAAGCCACCTGCAAGACACACAATCTATTTTAGACTCATTCCATGCTGGGTAACCCATTCATGGAGATGCACACTACAGCAGGAAGAGGTCTGCATTACAGCAGGAGAAGGTCTATGGAAGGTAAAAAGATCCTTAGCCATACTAAGGGACTGCCAGCAGATGCTGACTAATCAGAGGGGCCACCTCTTAGTGAGTTTCCCATGTACACAAAACAGTATCTAAGGAGGTGTGTCACTCTCAACTGACATGTTAAGGAGATTATCTTAACAGGTAACCTAGCTACTGACTCAAGAAGCCTCTTATGTGCAACTTGGGTTGCTAGTCACAAGGAATGCTTGATAGAACTCTGGCACTAAATAAATCTAAGGGTATTAGTGCCTATTTTGCTTCCTTTCACTCATTAAAGGCACTATAGTGGCAACTGAGGTTGATGTTCAACCTGATACAGGGTGATTTTCACTTTTCAATATGCACCCAGGTTGATTTCGGAGCAACCTGTTGATGGGCAATAATCACCCTCTAAAAAGCAACCTTAGCAAAGGTTGATTATTGCCACATGTTTGATGATTTAACCACAGGTTGATCACAGGTCGAAAATCAACCTATGGACTTAGACAAATCTTGCCTCTGGTAGCTGGCTCCATGGCACCCAACATCACAACTTATATTGCATGCCTGAGGGAGATATAGGGAAGCTGGTATGGCTCAACAGTTTGAATCCATGCTTGGCTGATGTGTGAACTAATGTGCAGCATTCAATCCCTGGTGTGATAATGTAGTTTAAATTTCGTAATTTAATCAGACAACTGTGTAGCAATACAAGAAAGGTGCTGGTACACTGCTGTTAAGTGTCTGACAAGCTAAAGTGGCTTAATTCCCAATTACATACATTAATTATTGCATGATTTTTGGACAATTTGGTAGGTTGAATTTCAATCTAAACACGTCAGAAGTCCCTGTTGTGAGGTTTATAGTTCAACCTTGTAGAGGTTGAAATTGTACACAATTGGTTGAATATCAACCTATCAAAAAACAACCTATGAAAAACCTAGCAGCATACGACAATCAACCTTCCTTAGGTTGATGTACCAGGTTGAAAATCACCCTGGACGGTGTCCATAGAGAGGCCTGAGTAGACATTAAAACACACTGATTGTACACCTGACACAAGTAATTCATATACATAACATGCAAAATGGGTAGCTACTAGCAGACCTCCTACAGTAAGTGGTGCAGTAGCTTGGCTAAGCTGTCCATGGCTATGGCAGCACTGAGGCAGAGTTCAACCCCGTGAGTGCTCATTTGCACCCCGACGAACCTTATTACCGGTCATCAAAACCCTGCGTGGCCCATTCTTAGCTGGGGATGAAACAGACTTTTTTGATGAGACGGCGGGTTCCCTCTCCATGCCCCTCGAGTTACTCTTCTGAGATCGAGGGTTTTCCTTTTCCGCAGTGCTTGCGCCCTTTCCGCGTGTGTGATATCTAGTGTTCGGTTGAATAAAGGTCTTTTGAACTATCTCGGATTTGGCGACATGATTACTTTGCCCTTCTTTCTGCACCATTGGATGTGGCGACTGCATAGTTAGTGTCGGTTCCGTTTCTGGTTTTGCAGCAAAAGGCATCGTCAAACTAGGGGCAAGCTCAAATGGGGGGAGGTTTTGACCTTTCTCGTCACAATCCATATCGGTGATTGAGTGTTCCTTTGAATCTAACTCAGAAGGCGAAACGGCCACTAGTACATGACTAAGGGGGCTGGGCTTTACAGGCGAATATGGATGGGCTATTCGAGCGGCAAAGGACTTGGCGAATGAAAAGGTGCGAGGGGCTGGCGTTTCAGGGGGTGATGCGGGAACCACTGGTACCTCAACTGGGATTGTAACCTCCTGACCAGAGCCTGTCTGCAACGGTTCCATGGAATCCATGGGAGATATTGGGAGTGCCAAAGCAGACCTTGTTGGAAATGCCGTATGTGGTGATGGAGGCGGAAGGACAAATGATGTAGGCAAAAGTGAATGGCGTGGGGTGATCGAGTCATGTTGAAAATTTTGGACGACTTCCGTTTCAAAGGCAGGGGTTGCCTTGCTCGAGGATCCTAAAAATCTTTTCGTGGGGCGGACAGACCGTCTAGTACTAGCCTTTGGCCGCGCTGGAGATTGAGAACGGGCAAGGGATTGTGAAGGATAGTCTCGATGCTTTCTCTTCGAAGACCTTGGTTGTGGCACTGGAGCGAGCATGTCTTCGTCATCCCATTGAGCACCTTCAATCTGAAATCACACTATGTGAGGTTGCTTGCCCCAACCCTTGAAGGATGGGAATACCTCTGGAGGCAAGTGATCGGTAAGCATTTCTTCCTCGTTTGTGTGCTTGTGTTGGTTTAACTGCTCGTAATCGAGATCCTGTACGACAGGGTGACTGTAAGCATAGACACTAGTGGATGATTGGTTTTCCATGCTCGGGTGTCGGAGTGACTGGTCCAAAGAAGACACTGCAAGGAAATTGTAAGAAGGCAACTACAAGGTTTCAAATCGCCGACCTAATTCGCTATGCGGCCTCTGTAGCTGCTCTGCGCCGGCGTCCTGAGGCACTTTATGCATACCATCACCATTTCTAGGAACAGTAGTATTGTGGAGGGGGCTCTGGTGCTCTGCTAGGCCATCAATGGTCTGGCGAAGTTGCCTGAGCGCAGTATCAAGTTTTTCTTGGGTAAACTCGGAAGGGACTAAAGGAAATAACGTAGCCTCCGTGTAAAAGACAACCTGAATTTATATTGATGAAGATAAGACGGAACATTACTTGATTGAGTCACCCACATCGCCGTTGGTATCATGATTAGCTGCATGATGCTCCAGTCTGCTAATTCCATTGACCGCCTTGACAACCAGAGTCCGCAAACGAGCATTCTCCTCCGCTAGCCTATTGCGAGCGTCCTCTGACTGTTCAAGAGCAACATCCAAGTACCCTTGACCTCCACCCAGCGCAGTCGCACCGTCCGTGACCATGCTATTTACACATTGCATCCCACTAGGGGCAGAGCCAAGTTTGGATTGTCCATCAGATATTTTCGACCATTTTTCCAGCAATCGATCTGTCTCCCTGTCTCGCTTCCTGAGTTCGTTTTGATAAGCCGCACGAATCCCTTGGATGTTGTTACGTGTTCGTTGAAGTTCAAATATTGACTGCTTATGAGCGTTTACTGCATCCTGCAAAGCGCGATCTGCTACCCTAATACGACTGTTAGTGTTTAGTGCATAGATGGAGAGAAGCTAGGCCTACGCGACTTTGGATTTGCTCATATGAGACTCCCTCTCTGCCTTTTCTGCTGTGTCTGTTGCGGCAGTGTACATAGATGATAGCCTCTCGAAATCATAGGATAGTGTTCGAATCTTTGTTGTGAGCTCCTCTGCTCGAGAAACGTCCTCCTATTGGTATTGTCAGTATGATACAGCATCCAGTTGACTAACAGACCATTCGTTGAGTTAGAAGTCCAAGCAGGCATTTAATGAGGCGGTCGTGATTTTCCCCAGATATGCCGTCAAGACAAAGACCAGGTGAAGCAGCGAAACCATGAGCAACCAACTGAGAGTTAATGAAGTCCAGGCTCGAGGAAGAAGGACCAGAATCTGCTGAGCCGATGGAAAGAGAGTCGTTAGACGAGTCATCGGATGTTCTTGGTGTATTCAATTCCCAATGGACAGATTTCCTTAGAGTCCCAGCCATTGAGGGTTGCGAATCAACTTACTATTGTGCTTGAGTGTCCCGCGTCGCGTGCTCATGTGACTGCTCAGAGATGACTAATTATGGGTGCTGTACCTTAAACTACTTATGTAAATCAGTACACTTCACTTACTCCCCAACCACCATCGAAATGGGTAATGATGGAGGCAGCATCCCCGACCGACGCGATTTAGTGCGTACCAAGGCCAAAGTAGGTGCCATTCCTTTATCTTGCCTCACCTTTGTTAAACCTTAGCAGGCAGAGCAGTTGGACAAAGCCAATCACACCCGGGCACGCTGGTTCTTTTGTGCTTTGTCCAAGGTCAGTAATCCATCCTTGTATAATATTAGTGACTCATATCATGTTTAGCTTAAGCTGCAAGAGCCCATTGTATCTTGCGAACTGGGAGGACTTTACAATAAGGATTCCATCATTGAATATTTATTGGATAATAGCTCATATGGAGACGGAGAAGAAATATGCGGGCATATACGATCTTTAAAGGTATGGTTCATTAGGTGTGTAGCACCCGTAGCCTGACGTGGTTTCCAGGACGTCAGAACTCTCAAGTTAACCTTGAACACTGCTCCAGTTTCTCCGGACGAAAGTAACTCCGCGGAGAGAGCACAATTCGTCTGCCCTCTTACAATGAAGGAAATGAATGGGTCACAACCTTTTATCTACCTTAACTCGTGTGGCTGCGTGTTCAGCATGGCAGGTCTCAAGGAAATGAACACAATGTCATCTTCGACAAATAATTCAGACAGCCGAGAACATTCACAAGTCAACGCATGTCCTCAGTGTGGACAACAGTATTCTCAATCCGAAGATATTATCCCACTCAATCCCGGTGACGCAGAGATAGCCGGACTGCGCGCCTCCATGGAGCGTAGGAGGGCACTTGAACCCACTAAGAAACAGAAAAAGCGCAAGAATGGTGCATCACGTGGAGAGGATGGAGAACCTCCTACGAAAAAGCAAGCCAGAGGAAAGGAAAGTGAAGAGAAGGGAAGGCCTACGCCGGGTGTGAACCCCTCCATATCCACAGTAAGCAAAGCTGTCATGAGCGGTCTAGCGATAGAAGAGGCCAAACGGAAGGCGGGCATGAGTGCTGCAATACAGAGTCTATATCACCGTGATGAGACCAAGAAGAAGAAAGAAACATTCATGACGATGGGAACGTTTACTAGAGTGCGTACCTTTGATTACCCCATAATTGAATTAACTAACCCTTGCTCTATAGTATGCATAATGACGACGTAGACCTATAGAGCCCCTGTACTCCTTGTACTTTGTGTAGTCATATATCGCTTCTCTTTTAGCATAGGATGCAATTTTCCAATTTATCGATTTATCGTTTTTCGCCGAATTCAAGTTGGCTTACGAATCTAGACCAAACTTTGTGTGCCCATGACACCTCTTACCCTGATTTGTCTGCTCAGGGAACACCAACTGCCCAATATCGTCGGACGTACGGGCACACTTACCTAGTACGTGTGTTCCATGTTCAGGCAGCAACTACGAAGCTGTAGCTGCATCTTCACAAAGCGACTATTTCGAGTACCCTCGCACGCTATTTATCGAGCTCGGGCAACGCATACCCTTAGCCCGAACGCAATGTCTAGCATCTCGGTCCAACGACCTCTGGCCAAGAAGCCCAGACTGGATGAAGGAAGCCCACAAGAACTCGATCAACAAGCCCCCGTAATCGATATACCTGAGAACACACCTCTAGAAACTAACAAAAGTGAAAAGAACCTCAAGAGGAAAGGACGGCGTGCAAGGAAGGTGGAAGCTAGCCTTCTCTTGCCTGAGCCATGCTCGCCGGAAGATGTCTTATGGCAGGATATCGTGGAAGTGCTAGGTGCAGACACCATAAAGCAAGCCATGGCTGATCGAACGGATTGTGAGGCTCCCATAGCGTTCAAGGAAGAGGTCACCGTGGAAATTAAGTCCATTAGTTCTGGAGGTCAGCCTCGGACCATTACTCGTAAATATACGTTGCGCGTGCTCAACCACTTTTAGGTGATGGCATTGGCCTAATTTCCCCCAACACCCCCACTCGCCCATGGTGCATTATCGTTCCACTGAGTCTACCAGGAGAACTTGTCCGAGCTCGTGTGTATCGAAATGCTCGAATGTATTCGTACGCGGACCTACTGGAGGTCATCACTCCTAATAATGCACTACGGGATATGTCAAGAGTGCAATGCAAGTACTTTGGCCAGTGTGCAGGGTGTCAGTATCAGGTCTGTCAGATAGGACGAGATCATCAAACTTTTATTTATACCTATTCGACATCTAGATGTTGTCCTACGAGACTCAACTAAAACTTAAGCGGGATGCTATCTTCAAGGCATACAAAAATTACAGTGGTTCGTGTTGCCACCCGTACTTTTGGCTATGTGTAACACCGAAAAGGTCTCTCCCAATGCGATATCCCCGTAATTAATGAAACTATCGGCTCCCCACTCCAGTATAATTATAGGACTAAAATAACACCTCATTTTGAGGCACCACCAAAATCCGCAAGAGACGATCAAGGAGCGAAGAAAGGAGAATCTCCTAGCTGGCTCAAAATCGGATTCAATCGCATAGGAACGCGCAAGGTCATGGATATTGAGGTACGTTTACACGCTACCCTCCATGAATTTCTTAAGTAACTCGTTTAGGATTGCCCGATTGCGACCCCGACCATAAGAAACGCGCTTGGTCCAGTTCGCGAGGAGATCAAAAAGTTCGTGCATCCTCACATATATTCCCCACTTTGCACCTCTTACGCTTGTTTAAAGAAACATATTCAATTACAAGAAAGGAGTCTCGCTTCTATTCCGTGATTCGCTTGATCCAGGCATTGAAATCGAACGGCGTCCAGATTCCTCAGTAACCAATGACACTACGGACGCATCAGCATCAGAGGCCTTCAATCGCCATATATGCATCACCGACCACAACGCGATTGTTCGCGAGAAAGTCGGAGAGGATGATTGGATATTTGAATACACGGCGGGGTCTTTCTTTCAAAACAATAACAGCGTACTCGGCCCACTAACTCGATACGTACGAGAGGCCACATTTGCTCCCTGGGACGTAGAACAGGCAAGCATTATTGGCGCCCCTCCACCAGATAAACGACCAACGCATCTCGTGGATGCGTATTGTGGTTGTGGTTTATTTTCCATCACCCTATCACCATACTTCTCCCGGATCGCTGGTATTGAGCTCTCAGCGTCGTCCATTTCAGCAGCAACCAGGAACCTGAAGCTCAACCATGCACTACATCCCAAACTACTACCTGACGAAAGCAGGTGCCAATTCTTGGCTGGTGATGCCTCAAATATATTTGATGTGGTTAACGGCTGCCAAGGAGAAGGCTTTCCGGCGGACAAGACTGTCCTGGTCATTGACCCACCAAGAAAGGGATGCGACGCAAAATTCATACAACAAGTGATAGATTGGGGGTGTCAAACCATAGTCTACGTTAGTTGTAATGTCAACACCCAGGCCCGAGATGTTGGAATGTTGATGAGGGGTATGGAGGAGATGCATAAGGACACTGATCATGGATGTGGAAAAAGAAGATATGTGCTGGAGAGCATTCGGGGCTTCGATCTCTTCCCTCAGACGGCTCATGTTGAATGCGTGGCAGTTCTTAGGCTAGTTGAGAGTCAGTAGTATAAGATCCATGTCAAATTTCACATTGTCGAATTCAAGCTTATTTCTCATGGCTTCTGATGCTAGGGACACTGCCGCGAACAGATTCGGCCATGTTATATAAGCACTGCGCTGGAGTTGCGATTAACAGACAGACCGGCACTGTGCTTCGGCTATTACAGCCACGGCGTACACTCAGGCTACGCAAAGAATTCCTGGTTCGCTGCATGCCTGGACTTATGATGGTGCCATCATCCCCAGGTCTTGGAGGCTTACCCACTCACTCTAGTATGTCCCAATCGTGCGCCATTTGCCGTCACAATCAGGCCAAGCTGACCTTCCTGCCTAGCACCTTCAACGCCAAATGCAAAAGCGCAGCAAAGTTATGCGGATATACGTGCAGAGGCTATTGAAAATGTCGAGAAGCAGATTCGTGGCGCATCACCTATAAACCTCATTCGTACAGCCCGCAATCAATTTGCTAGTGGCAAGGACTATGAAAGTAAAGGAGATCTAAAGAGTGCTTACGCAGCTTTTGTCCGCTCTGCCAAGTTAATGCAGGTTGTGATGGAGTCCAATGAGACTAAGAGTGAGAAAGGTATTGGAATATTGAAGAAGGAAATTCAAAGTTTTATGGAGGTAAGTAAATTGAACGTAAATTGATCCTGTGGAAGCCTCAGGTTGCCCCTTCGCAGACAGATGCAAAGGACCTTGCCCAGAGAACCAAATTCGTTGAGGGGAAGTTGCAGGAGTTAGGCACAACCACATCGTCAGTCCCTATCCCGTCCATCTCGCCAACTCATCTAGTTAATATCCCCGCTTAGTCGTTCATTATCTGATATGTCTGATGCCATCCCCATAAACCACGTCAGCAGTGGAATCGCGGAGCGAATGCGAGCGTTGCAACGACAGGGGTTGGAGGTCATGCCGAAGCACTCTGTCCATCCTACAATTAATCCACCCAGCAGCCCTCCCCATTACACTCAATCGCACCCTCAAGCTTCCACCTCCCTCCACACACCCTCAAGTTCACAGGCACATCATCATACCCTGGTTTCTCCTTCTACTTTCGGTCCCCCTTCCCCGACATCAACACCATCTTCCCCTCAGTTTGGCACTGCAGATTTCCTAGAGTTCTCTCAGGCATTTCCTTCAATTGAGGAGTTGGATTCTTCTTTTTCCCTACCTTCAGTTCCTGCCACCAAACCTCCACTTCCCGAAATACCTACCTCGACAACAGCCTCTTCCCCAACCGATCCCAATGCTCCTTCCTTCAAGCCCTTTGCAATCCCTCCAGACCGACCTTCAAGTACACCGATTACGCCTACTTATAATGCCTTTGAAAGTCGACCCCCTTCTCCTAGTCGAATAGCAGCTCTCCCGAAGTTGAGTGCTCAAAAGCAACACAGACCCCAGCTACCGATTACCAATGCTGCATCACCAAAGGAACTAGTTGATATCATGAACCACTACAACACACTGACTATCGATTTACGTGACCGTCGTGATTTTAACCGCGAGCACATCCAGTCATCTGCTGTCATCTGTATTGAGCCCATTGTCCTCAATAGAAAAGGGTTCGTTGTTATCACCGTCACACTTGGTTTATGAGCTAATATGGAGTAGTGTTGACGCTGACGAGATCGAAAATGCGATGACTGTGGCTCCTCAACAAGAGTTTACCATGTTCAACAATAGAGACAAGTTTGAATTAATAGTCATTTACGATGAATGTTCCAAAACTGTGAAAGACAATCCAGTCGTCAGTAGCTTTTTGGAGAAGGTGTACGAGGCCACCTTCAGGAAACCATTGAAGCGAAGCCCCGTTTTGATCATTGGTGGAATTGAAGCTTGGAAACGGGAGTTCGGTACTTCTGGGGTTACTCGTGAAGCAGCGACGACGAATTTAACAGCACCAACGGATCTGAGTGGTGCAAGTACCACACGATCAGGTGTAACCACTCCACCTGATGTTCCAGGAACCAAGAATCCGTTTTATATCAATGGTAGCCTGATTTCTGCCTCGAATTACAACCAACAATCTAGTGCTCCTCAATCGTGGCCTACCTCACATCCTCTGGCTGTTGACCATAATCTGGCCAACCAAACGTCAAATTATGTTGGTCATTCGCGGTAAGTCCCTTCTTTTGTCCTCTTCTTCAGGATAGTAACAACGCATACAGAACGCCAGCCGAAAGTGCATCTAATAGTGGACAACCCCCTAATGATATTCCTACTCAAGCCTCCACAATGCGCAGTCCCAATTCAATTTCCTATCCCTCTGCTAAATCGACAATGGCGAGTCAAATTCCCTGTGATTAATGTTTACTGACCCTCATTATAGGGTGTCAATACTTCTGCCCAACCGCTCATTAACGGAGGTCCATCCACGATATCATATCCACTTCCTCGGAAAATATCACCTACCGGAATACCACAAGGAGTAGCCTCACAATTTACTTCAGGTATCCATACCGAAATTACTTCTCCTCCTCAGGCTTCCATCAATCCTTCTGCTTCATCTTGGAGGAGAAATGATTTTGTTGACCAATCTCAAGAGGCATTGGCACCACTGCAAGGTCGAGCATTGCCGGAGTACCCCGAATTAAAACCACCACCCGCTGTTGCACCTTCAGTTTTAGATCGGCAGGACAACCGCCCGCGAATTCCGATATCTCTCGCTCAGTTCCCCGTCCCCCCTACCCCTCCACGTATAAATTCTGACTGGCCCGTCCCATATTGGGGCTCCAGTAAAGTTGGCACATCAGGGCTCAAGAACTTAGGTAATACATGTTACATGAATGCACCTATCCAGTGCTTGAGCGCAACCGTGCCATTTTCTCGGTTTTTTACTGGTGAGTGGTCGTAGACTCGCTTCTTCAGCATATTAAGCTGCTTACAGAGGGTCGTTGGAAGACTTCCGTCAATCTTGTCAATCCGTTGGGTTCAAAGGGCATACTAACCGGTGCATTTGCAAAGCTATTGCATGAGATGTGGGGAGAAGATATGCCCTACCTAAGCCCTATCGATTTTAGAGTAGGCACCTGTTATTGCACGTCAGTCTTTTCTAAAAAAATTTTTTGGATAGAAAGTCATATGTCGCCTGAAGGCGCAGTACAATGGATCCGATCAGCATGACTCTCAAGAATTCCTCAGCTTCCTTATCGATGGAATCCACGAAGACCTTAATCGGGTTATTGTCAAACCACGACGCACACCGACCCCTGAAGAAGAAGAGGAACTGGAGAGGTTGCCGGTGCAACTTGGAAGCGAACGAGAATGGAAGAAATGGAGGACCACAAATGATAGCTTAATTGTAGACGTCTTCCAAGGACAATTTAGGAGTCGGTTGGAATGCTTAACATGTCATAAGGTAGGTGGCCTCGCCTCAAACGTATTGATAGCACTCCTGATGTGAACTTCAAGACATCAACAACATACAATGCGTTTTCTATCTTGCAACTACCAATACCCCACGTAAAGCAGGGAAAGGTTTTGATCCAACATTGTCTGGAAGTATTTTTCAAAGAGGAGATCCTTGAGAAGGACGATGCCTGGTAGATCCTACATTACCCTGTATGGTGTGATCATTAATGCGCTTGTAGGGATTGTCCTCGTTGCAAGACCAAGCGATCAGCCTTGAAACAACTGTCTTTGGCTCGACTACCACCCATACTTATGGTCCATTTCAAACGATTCGAAGCTCACGGGCGCTTTTCTGATAAAGTTGATACTTTCGTCGATTTTCCGATGAAACCCCTGGACCTTACTCGGTTCATGCCCCCACCGCTACCAACCAGTGCCGATCAGACCACAGGTCCACGCGATGATCCACGAATCCAGCATCCCCCATACCACTACGAACTTTATGCCGTTACGAACCATTATGGCAATCTGAGCAGCGGCCACTGTAAGTATGGGCCATTGTATTTTCTCCTCTATGCCCTCATTGGCTCCAGATACCGCATGCATCCAATCACAGAACGAATGGTTATACTGCGACGACAGTACCATCAAGAAGATGGATCCCAAAGCAGTTGTTGTGAGTTTCTTACCCACATGGGGTGCCACCCACCAAGCCCATACTCACACTGGATGTAGAACCAGAAGGCGTATGTCTTGTTTTACAAGAGGATTAACATAGAGAACCCGTGAATTACTTATTCTACTCCAACTACTGGACCGCTCTTTATAGTCTCTCATGCTGTTAGTCATTTCGTATGCTGTACACTATCACCCTCCGATTTTCTCTCCTCAAGGAAACGGCTGTGTAATGATCGTTATGTCTTAGTACCGTCACCATTCATGACACCAATATATCACCATCCACTCTTTCCTGGGTATTGAAAAAGCACCGATGACAAAGCCATTCTTGACCAGAAACTGCTCCTGGTGAGGAATTGATTGAGTGGAATGCTGGAGAGTATTGAGTGTGGCATTTTTGGCATCGAGGATCGGGGTGCTGAGTCTCAGCCATTGGTAGCGGATTGGAGGTATCACCACGAATGCCAAGGATCTGGTCTAAACGGCGCGCCTTGCGGAGTAGGCCATGGGCATCTCCTATTGGTGCCTGTTTATACGCTTGACAATAAACTTGAAGTGCAGTCTAGAGAGGCATTTGGGTGAGATGCGCCGGGATGCAGTATTGTGAAGCGATAACTTGCCTGGCCATTGTCGTCTGTATCGCAAATATCAATCAAGTCGTGTCTTGCGCGAGAATGATCTCTACAACACGCAATAGCTGTCATACAGCCAGATTCCCCATTAAACGTGACGATCGTTGTCAAGTCTCTACGACTGCTCTTCACCTATAACATAACCCATTAGTTCGGAGTCGAAATTAACCGGTGAAAGACTCACAGGCTGGATTTCAAATCCAAACCTAGCGCCCTGATTCCACGCACAGGATATATGGAACTCTTTTGGACAATCACTGCACCGAATAACTGCACCCTCTTGCTTACCGCATATGCTGCATCTCTGTTCCTACGTGAGCCTTATTCGCCTCATGATATAAATTCCCACATACTGTTGCCCATTGTCGTCTCGGAATCAGGCTAATCTTTTCAACCAGTCTCAACCGTGAGGCATCGGTAAAAATGAGATCCGGTGTGAAGACTGCACATAACACATGTGCCCAACCTTGACCCTCTGTTGGTTTACATGCGCGGAGGAATGAGTTTGGTGGTGGGTAGGGCGGTAACCTGGCAGACCCCTGTGCTCTCGGACAGAGCAAACAGTCAGAATGCTAGAAGGACTTCTTAATTTACATATTGCACGATACATGCAGCCTTTACATACCACAGAAGCCTCCTGTGTCTCCATATTCTGACACAATTCACAAACCCACGATTCCAAATCGGTTGGATCGGGGCTGGTGCCATAACTCCCTGAACAAGAGTTATTTATGCGACGCATGAGGTTTGACAAGGACATACCCGCATGCACACAGAAATCGCATTGTTTGCATTTGAGGACCTTCCCCAGAGGGCCACTCCTCAAACAAGCACGACAACAAATTTGTGGAACATTTTGGGGAGGAATGGTTGGAGTAGTTTGTGCCGATAAAGACGTTTTTGCCCTCTTGGTAGAGGGCCCTGCGAGTGGAGTGCCTTCCCTTTTCTCCATTGTAGATACTGTTGTGGCCTTTGTTTTTGGCAGTGACTCCTCGCGAAATGGCCTAACATTAAGATCTGCATATTTCCTCCAATTTGTACCACATGCATCGCACAAAACATCAGTTTGCAAACCCTTTGGTGCCTTCCACCATATTTTAGACTCTCTTGTTCGACATGCACCACAGAGAGGTGATTTGGATGGCTGAGCAACAATCGAACCCTCTTCATCCTCCGATAAACCCACATGCTGTCCGTCATTGGCTTCGGTAGCGTCTTTGAATTGCCGTATGGGTATCGGCTGGGGAGTTCCGTGCGCAAGGATACGCTTGTTCTCTTCTCCGAGCAATGAGCTACGGTCTTTATTAATGCGAGAAATAAGGTGTTAAAAAGCTGAACACACTTTTTCCAGTGGCCGTAAAAACGGACGACTTCAGGCATGGACCGACGACGTTGCTCTCCCGATTTTCCAGAATGGACGGCATTGACCGCATCACGGACAGCCCGAAGTTCACCCCTGTTTGCGGTTATTGCATCCTGGAAAGCTCGTCTCTCGTCTTCCGACCAGGGACGATCTAGAATCGGGTTTTCTTGCTTCTTCCACTAGATATTTTTACAACGAAGGTTACACTAGGCAGATCAACTGTAACAAGGCTTACTTTATCAACTCGCGTAAGGGTATCCATCTCCACCGAAGAAAACGGCTGTAGATTTGTCGCGGCATCGGAGAAGCGTCGCACCACTTCTGTCATCCAATCTACACTCTGAAGGCACGATAAATTGACATCTGCCAGTTCTTTGATGCAAGTCTCGACTGGCAAAAACGTGAACTGCTTATTGATCCTTGACTAAACGGAAAACTACCTTCATCAACTGGAGTCATATTAACAGTTGGAACTCATCGAAGCAAGATAAATGGTTCCTTACTCTCAGCAGAGGTTAGACTGTTAATATTTCCCAGAACCTCAACAGTGTCATCACCGCCCCTATCGTCAATGTCTGTGGTAGGTCAGTAAACAAAAGAATTGATATTCACGACTCCAGACCTGCTGCTGCGGGTTCCGGCGCAGAGGGAACCAGGGCTTGGTATTTGGCCCCTTGCCTTGTAGCTATGCGAGGGAAAATCAAATCGTCGGGATCTACGACAGTCAGCAGCATGACTTATTATCAACTTTGGTGATCTTACCTAGGGTATCCTCTGGGACTGTGTATTGTCTGCAACGTGTAAGCACAGTACTCTAAAAGGCAGGTAAAGGCGCTCTTACCCGAAATACCTAAATGGCCACATGTTGAAATGTTTGATGGGAAGATTCTCTTCTTTCTCTGCCTGGGTGCGGTCTTTCCGTGGCCGTCCACGACCGCGGGGTGCAGGAGCATTTGATTTGGGTTTAGTTGGTATCGGCGCGTTGTGACGAATCTCATGGCTATCAACCTCTTCTTCGTGTCTCCGAGAACATGGAGCGCAAGACCAGGCATACCCACGGGTAGGTTTGGCGCTCACAGGTGGGGAGATACAAGTCATATGATAGAAATCCTTACAGTGATGGCATTGAAGGGTATCATGACTACCCATATAAGTCTCATATTATTAGTTGGAGCTCTTGACACTTACCTTGGGCTGCACCAACCTCTACAGGCCTCACACGCTCGATAAGTGTCTGTGAGGGCCGGAATAACTTCTTTCTCTGCGACCACATATTCATATCGGGAGATGAGAGTGCTGCGTATGTGATCAGGAACTAAGCAGTGCGGGGAATTAAGCGCGTGAAGAACGATGACTAAGCAACGATGACATACGGTTCCTAACATCAGTAGACTGGATGATCTCGAATTCCTTTTTAATGTAGGGGTCGAATAGTCGATTGAAATAAAAACGGTCAGGACGTTTCTTCCAACCCGCGAGGTCTGATATTTTGTCTCGGTGGACAACATGACACTTGGCGCGCAATTGGTTTATGTCGCAAACCTCCGAGTAGATAGCAGCAAGCAGCAGTCGGGAGTCCGCCACAGGCCTGTCGCTGACATCGCAAGGACGATAATACCAGGCAAGACGCACACGAGTGTAGAGGCAATTTTCGCCCTCCTTTCCTTTTGGTGCGTCCTCGGGAGGGAGGAATTGCATTATCCGAGCGACGGAATATGGCGTGCCGTCGCGAACAGCCCAGCTAGGGGAACAATAGACGTGGTCTGGAAAAATAGGATGAGAAAGTTGAAGGACTGGACATTACGAAAGCTGAAGCTGGATTACCATTAACTTTGACCTGTTCGCCATTTTTGAGGTATACGGGGCGTGACATAGCTGAAGGATGTAGGATGGAGGGTGAACAAGGCCGGGATGCGAAGGGAATTCAAACCCCGATAACCCAGCCACAGGCATAGCGGACACCGGCTGGTGTGGGATGACATTCGGTCATTGGCCAGGGCAGCCCCGAGGCGCTGGTGCATGCCAGTATGTGCAGTGGGCATTTCAGCGGTAGTATACGCGATGCTACAGCGCGGAAGTACAGTACGGCGAGGCAGGATACCAGGCCAGTCGGGTGTTGTGGGTCCGAGTGTTAAATTGGAGTCACGGGATGGTCACGGCTTGGTCAGACGGGATTCGACTTGGTTGGCACAGTAAAGACTTGAAGCTCACCTCCGGGGTGATGGTCCTACCACTATGGCCCACAACGCCAGATAAGCCCAACCCCGCCTCACAAATCCCCAGTCCCGCCAATCCTCCTGCCCATCATATCCACCACTCACCCATCTCACCCACGTCTGTGCCTCCCATCACTATTCCACCGTCATCGCTCCCTCCTCCTGTCACTTTCCCCGTGGCCACCCCATCCTCTTCTCGTACTTCTGCTCCCAGCCCCTTGCACCATCTGTCTCGACAATGGGACAGGATTCGAGCTCACTTCGGCCCTGGTTCTTTGCCCTCGGGTCCTTCCTGCACCGCTGAACTCTCGGTCGAAACCCCTGCTCCGCGGGGTCAACTCCAAGGTGACAGACAGCACACCGACAATGACCCCGGCGTGGATCAGGTCGTAGTGGATCGGAAATGGAGTGAGGACTTGCGAGGTTCGGCTAATGACTTCGAGTGGACCCCGATTCTAGAGAAAGCACGAACTGTGGCTCCCAGACATACCACAGCCAGAGGGTCTCACGATAGCAATGGGGAGGAAGAACAACGGGACGTGTCTCCCCTGTTCCTTCTCGTTCATTGGCTATGGCGGAATATCCTCGAGGTCTTTAGTCCAAGGTTCACGGAATGGAACATTGAGCAGAAATATATGGAGGTACTTGGATTCCACCCCAGTAATTGCATACGCCTCAACTATACTACCATAGGAAAACTGGCGGCTAAAGAAGTCGCTTGCAGTCTGGGCGTCCATTTGGTTAATTGCCAACTGGGTACTTGGGTGCTCGTTTGTACCTAAACCTTTCGTTCTCATGGACAAAATATTCTATTTCGGGGTAAGCCTTTTTAACAGTCTACGCTCTTAGTGTCTAATGGCTCTTCATAGGTTGCACCCGCTCTCAGCTTTCCTATTGGGTGGGTGCAGCTTTAAGCATTACTATCAACCCGCCTTTCGACCAAACTCTTAACACAGCCTCATGGTAATTTTCGACTGGCCGAGAGATAGGCCAATGTTGTACCAGACTGTTCTGCTCTTTTCAGCCTGGTGTTGGTAAGCTTTAATCCTCCCCACAATGCCACCGTTCCCTGATCGAAGGATAGGCCCTTCTATCAGATTTTATTCATGTGAATCTCGAAGCTGTTTATGCCCATACCAGAACTTATCTCCTGCGCAGGTACCTCTGCGGTTTCTACCGGGGCACACCACGTTTGTGGGATTGCTCAACTCGGGACTTCCTTGGAATATTCCATTACACAACCGTCCGTATGACTTTTATGTGTTGTGGGCATGGTCTTTAATGTAGAAGAATAGGCACTTCCAACAATTGCATTATTTGGTCTAAAGTTGAATCGTTTTCCCGCGACACTTGGCGCTACAACGTTTTTTGTTTTGTGAGTGCTTCAATTAGTTTGAAAAGGGGTATTATGCTCACCACAGCTCCAGCTCTTGCACGATTATGATACCTCATCGAATACAATGGACCCGAAGTACGTGAGCGCTCCCCCATGTTAAATAAATCAATGATCCAATTAAGGACAGCAATGATCAATTTTGCTATCTTTCACATTTGTATGTCGGCTTTTTCTCATACCACCCACTTCCTAACCTCTCGCAGTTCTAATTTATATCCATTACATGAGAGAAAATGTAAGTTATGGATTTGGCATTATGCGTTTATTCACCTATTCCTGGTAGTCCGAACGCCGATTATTTCGCCTAAGTGACCAATTGAACATGCAATACGAGGTATCCCAACACACTAAGGCAGTCTCATCATTCAACCTTATCCCCTTCGTATCAGGCGACGCGCATAGCTCAGCTTAATGAACGACATGCTGCTGAATCCAAGCGCCGTCTTACCTCGTAATTAATTCTCTTTATTTTGAGTTTCTCTTCCTATCTGATATCAATTATTGCAGATACGTATTCCATGATAAGTATTCAACCCGAGGAAATCTGATAACCCTGCTCCTAACTAATTTCCTGACCTGCACAGGTTCGCGTCCCTCTCAATGCAGCCAGTAAGCTTTTTCAGAATACTTGCAAGCCAAATCCCTTATTATTAAACAGTGATTGCTGTCGAGAATATCGATGCCGCAAAAGTCATGACAAAGGACCAAGAGTATGAATTCAACGCACTGAAGGAGAGTTTATCTATGATGTCAAAAGGTTTATCTCGCACAATGCCTGCCTTGTCTGTCTCTGAATATCATTACAGTGCTGAACGATGTCTTGGATTTGTAAGATGATTTCTCCCGCTCCATTAACCATCGCTGGAGTGACTATCTTGCAGTCACCGAATGGACAGCGGTCGCCTGGAAGTCACGCCCACGGTAAGTATATTGCTTGCCCACATTATCCACATTATCAGGAAGCCTAAGGTTTTCCCATAGCCCTTCCCTCTACATGCTATGATGCGCTCCTTGTTCATGCCACTCAGTTTGGCGACAAAAGCAAGGGGCCTGCAGTTTATCACAGAATTAGACCCCGCGATCGACAACGTTGGTGTTGGTTTCCTCAAAACTATCTCATTTTATCTCACCCTGTTGCAGGTTGCTCGCCGTACTGCTTATGCGGCGCTCGGGGAGAAACCAGAGGTCATCGATGCCCACATCAAAGAGTACCCTGATGTGGACGGCGTGGTGATTGCAGATGCCCCTCGAATACAGCAAATTGTGACGAATCTCGCTAGGTCAGTGAAATATTTGGTATCGTGCATGTTTATTTTAAATACATGGGATATGATTAGCAATGCATGCAAGTTCACACCACCTGGAGGCACATTGACGGTCCGAACGAGGCTGATAATGCCCGAAGAAGCGGATGCGACACAAGCATCAGACACAAAGAGTGATAAAGTCAATGGAAAGCCAGATACCAGAAGAAGTCACAAGTACGATGTCTACTCTGAGAAGACACCAGAGAGAGTTGAACACACTACGAGATTGCGTTCTGGTTCAGTCCGCAGGGTACACCGAAGGAAGTCCAGTCGAAAACTGGAAAGGAAGCGGGTCAGCTTCGATAAGGATAATAAAAGTACGACTGCCGAGCCATCTTGCAAGCCTGAAGAAGCCTTAGCCCCTGTCTCTGGTCCAAACTGGATAGTCGTCCGCATTGAGGTTAAGGACACGGGTAGTGGTATTCGACGAAGAGATTTGGAACAGAATAAACTTTTTTGTAAGCATCTTACTGCCTCCACAGAACCATATTTGAGACAATGCTACTAGCCGCGTTTACACAAACAGAGCAAGGACGACAACAAGGTAAGTTAAATCTACTTCCAACAGAAAGTGATTAATATAAATGTAGGCGGAAAGGGAACCGGGCTTGGTCTAGCGCTTGTCCGCCAGATTGTCAAACTTAGCGGTGGGAGACTAGGCGTGAGGTCGCAGTTAGGGGAAGGGTCTCTCTTCTGGGTTGAGTTACCTGTCGGGATTGGTAGAAGGGCGGTTGAGGCAGTCAAGTACACGCAATCCGAAAGCCAAGGCCGACGGCCTAATGGTGATACGCATGATGATGCTCCTTCCAATTTAGTGGATGCCTTTTCCGTCCGACAAGCAGAAACAACAGCGCCTCCTCCTCAATCCTCACCCATCCTTCGTAGCCTTCTGGAACAAGGTTTCATAGACTATCCTCTCTCGCAATTTTCTATGGGAAATGACAATTACCCCCGAAACCCCCCAGATAAACGAGATACCTTAGCCCCGACCACCGATGCAACAATTATTCAAGGCTCAAAGACAAATCCACCAGACCACGCGCCGCCATCTCACGACCGTGATTCTACCTACGACGCCTCGCCCTCACGGACAAGGAAACGGGTAGCACGTCCAACATATGTGCCTCTCCCCACTCGACAGGCATTTATGGAAGAATCTAGTGTCTCGAGCATACCAGACAAACCGCTAGATAGCACTAACTCTACCCTCTACAAGTTCGATTCCCTTTACAACAGGAAGGGTGGCCCAACGACTCCCAAACCCACACCAATTTTTAGCGCTGGGCTTCCGGTCTTAGTTGTCGATGACGAGCCTTTGACACGAAATTTGATGCAGCGGCTTCTCACCCGTCTTGGATGCCGAGTGACATTAGCCGAGAATGGCGAGGCAGCTCTCAAAATTATTCTTGGTCCTGCTGCTGCAACTATCTTAACCCCTGCGAGCGAGAAGTCACGAAACTTGGATTTTGCAACCGAGCCTCCTGTAATTACCCCGACTGAAGGTACTGATTTCGCCGTAATCTTCTTGGACAATCAGATGCCAGTTATGTCTGGTCTCACCGCTGTTGGGAAACTGAGGTCACTAGGCAGAAAAGACTTTGTTGTAGGTGTAACGGGTATGTCTTCAGCATTGCCATCCCCGTGGATAACTTACTTATACGACTATCTTAGGCAATGCCCTGCTCTCTGGTAAGATTTTTATGAGCATTGATGCGAGCACATCACTCATGGCTTGTAGATCAACAAGAATACCTTGCTGCAGGAGTAAACCAGTAAGCCATTGAACTTTCATTGTGATTAGGTATACTCATTTGAGACGCTAGTGTTTTGACAAAGCCAGTTCTAGAAGTAAGGCTTCGGGAAGTCCTGGCTCTCGCAGATGCACGACGAAAGCAACCCGCTGCCTCTCAACCCTCCACTCAAGCACAAGAAGCTATCATCAATACATTCGAGAATTGATAACTAACTTATAGCCTCTAGTTTAGATTGTGTACATATATAATTCTTGCCGGATGATTCCACTGGACTACGACCTATCCCCTAGATCACTGTCATACTCTTCCCTCGTTAGTTGATGGATGTCATGGATTTGCAACATTGTATTCATACATAGAATAGCAGTCGTCACAACGATCACGAGGATAATGGGGTGTTATAATTAGGGACCCTTGAGGCTGTTTATCGGTGTTAGCCGAGTCTGGGTGAATAACCTGAGGAACGCTGGAAAGACTGATTCCACTACACGACAATTGTCTTGCCTTTCCAGTCCCCCAGTCCCCCCAATCCCACCTTCAGAATGGACTCCCACAAAGAGCCACCAACTCCGCCATCACCACCAGACCCAGACTCATCCGTATCCGGTTCGTATGGTGTCTGCCGAGCCCCCACTCTATCTATTCACTTATCCCCACCTGATTTCATCCTTCTCAAGCAGACACCAAGGGATCGCGAAAGCGAGAGAGAGAGCTCTCAGCTGAACCAACCATTCCGGCCAAAGCTCCCGTTGTTCGTAGAGCCACCCCAACAAGCGAAAACTCTGCATGTGCTCACTACCTCTGCCCACTTACAGGACATCAATTTACCGGACAATGACACCAAAGAGTCCCAAGCACCAGCAAAGAAGAACCGAACCCACCTGGCCGCTACCATGGAGGAAGACGCCGTGCCACTCACTCGATCAAACTCGCGTTCACCCCCGTTGAGCGTCTCACCACCTCAAGAAATGAAAATCCAAGTTCGGCAGATTAGCCAAGGCGTCGAAGATATCAGTTGGCGGAACAAGGAAGGAAACAACGACCAGGATACCCCTCTTGTCACGAGCAATGCGCCCTCGGCCGAGTCAGAAGACGCATCAGGATTGCCCAACACTACCAGCCAGGCAGAACCACTGGTCTACCATCAGCCTTCTGGGACTCAGGATCAGACAAACAATAGCTCATCCAATCCTCCATCGCGACGTGGTTCCGAATCTGACGGCGGAGAAAAAGGTCTTAAACGCAAGTTTACAGAGCGCGAAACCAGCCAAAATCCCCAGGAGAACGGACACGTAGAAAAGATGTCACTAGAAGCATTGAAACGCCCTCGCGATAATGTAGATGAAGATGACAACCCTCGTGAGACCAAGAGGCCTACTCCACCACCCGATAGTGAGAAACTAGACAAGACAGAGAAGCCCGACAATGAACCCAAATTTGTAGGCTGCTTGTACAGTGTCTACCATCACACAACTAATGATATTATCTAGGGTGGATTCATGGCTTACGCGTCGGCTACTTCTCCCTTTGGGGCTGTCCGAGGTCAAAATATATTCGCTCCAAGAAAATCCCCTTCTCCATTCTCGAGTTTCAACAGCCAAACCAATTCATTCAGTGCCCTTGCTACTGTATCCTCTGAACCATCGACATCAGCTGGTATCAAGCGCACTGGTTTCGAGGCCTTTGCATCTAGCTCCCCTTTAGCGGTTAGTCCTGCACCTGCACCTCCAAGGGCAAAATCCCCTGCATTAAGTTCTCCAGGCAAACTAAATAGAAACAAATCCCCCTCGCGTCGCTCCACTGCCACGGCAAATGCCTTTTCGGCTTACACGAGTACCGGTACTCAAAGTTTCGCTCTTCCTGCTCAAAAACGTCAACGCGCTGAGTCTCCTAGTAGCACTCCAAACCGCTCATTGGGTAGGCGTGGCTCCACAAGTTTTGTGTCCTCAAATGAGGATGAAGACAGCGATCGACCTGCAACATTTGGCGAGAGGCTGAGAGCAGGGAAGGACGAGGAAGCTGAAGAGGATATCAACGAAGGTGATGCAACAAAAGTGGCACTAACAGAGCAAGATGGTGGGTGCATGTTTTCTTTTACTCGTGACTACCGTCAATCAGGCTTGCATAGTCGCGACAGGGGAGGAAGAGGAAGAGACCATACATCAAATACGCGGGAAACTCTATGCACTGGTCGATGGTAGCCAGTGGCGTGAACGCGGATCAGGTCTTCTCAAACTCAATGTTAAGCAGGCTGATGGCTCTGGTGCTAGACTAGGTTTGTCGTACCTGCAGATTCTGACATCATTGCAGCTCGTAACAAGCCATTTAGTGATGCGAAAGGACGCCGTATTCACAGTGTTACTTAATGTCACATTGTTCCATGGCATGAGTTGCTCCTTAGCACAAGACCCCCGCTATCTGAGGTTCAGTACGATTGAGGATGGGCACACTACGCACTACAATCTCCGAGTAAGCATAGGTGAGGTTTTCCATATATCGGGAGCCTACTAATCGAGCCTCCAGACGGCCAATGCAAAAATAGCAAAGGAGCTTCTTGAGGTTATTAAAGCTAACCTTCCTCCAGCGTGAAGGTATATTTTGGTCCATTCAAGACACTTGTAACATAAATTCCTTGCCTGCTTATTATAAGACCTAGCTATTGACTTGGAATATGCATCGTAATAAGAGGGAGAGGGATGATTAATTGTTAGCATGCTGTGTGCGAAGCCATACAAATGAAACAACTTTCTCACGACCTACGAGCCCTCTGTGCTGGCACTTTGTCGAGATGCTCTCCGCCAGTTTCCCGACCTAGCATTCTGACTTACTTTCACTCGTATATGTTACCTGTGCGTATCTCCAGCCCTTACCCCAGCCTTTAGCCCACCGACTCTTGAATTACATGGATACCTCCTCGCTACTCTATGGTGGCGTGGCAACAGTCGTGATAGGTCTCGCCCTGGTAAGTTGGCGTTCCACGTATTCCTTTATATGATGATATTTCCCTATCATCCTTGTTCTTTGAGTTGAGGGCCAATTTGCGCGCCTCAACCAGGACGACATCTTTGGGTCTGGGTTGAATCCCATCTTCACTGACTTGCTGCTCCCGGCCATCTTTTCGCACAAGTGTTGATTGCTATTAAGTTGTATATAGCCCTTGTTCTCTGGTCACCCCCGCCCATAGTAACCCACGACTCGGAAAAGAAGTATCGCACACACCTTACCTCAAAAGGACCACTCCCGCTCACACCACTGTCAGACCCCAGCAATGTCGACCTTACCGTCATCATACCGGCGTACAACGAGACCGAGAGGCTACCCACGATGATGGAGGCGGCAGTCAAGCACCTTTCTTCCAAAGCATTGAGACATCGAACGTACGAAATCATCATCGTAGATGATGGATCGACCGACACAACTGTCGGTACCAGCCTGAAGTTGACCAAGAAATACGCAGGTTGCGACATCAAGGTCGTATCTCTGGAAAAGAACCTTGGGAAAGGCGGTGCTGTACGGCATGGAATGTTATACGGCGGTGGTAAGCGTTTGCTCATGGTGGATGCCGACGGCGCAAGTCGCTTCGAAGATTTAGAAGGTCTATGGAAGGCTATGGATGGGTTGCAATCAAAAGACGAGGAAAAACCAGCCATAGCTATTGGAAGCCGAGCGCATCTTGTTAGATCTGAAGCTGTGGTCAAGGTATGCACGTTTATGAGCATTCGGCCGGAAGTTAAACAGTCTAGCAGCGATCTTTCATCCGTAATTTCTTGATGCACGGCCTGCATCTCGTTCTTCGCGTCGTTGGCGTTGGTCACATTCGAGATACCCAATGTGGGTTTAAGCTCTTTTCAAGATCAGCAGCACAAAAGCTGTTTCCTGCTCAGCATCTCCCAAGTTGGATATTCGACGTTGAACTTCTCCTGCTTGCAAAACAGCTTCGGATACCAGTAGCTGAAGTTCCCATTGAATGGCATGAGATACCAGGGAGCAAATTGAATGTCATGACGGCCTCTTTGCAAATGCTCCGAGACCTACTAATTGTCCGAGCCAACCACTTCCTTGGACGATGGAAGGCTGATGCAAGAAAAGACAAGGTTGACTAGAGGATGATGCATGTATCTAGACCGTCTTAATCATCCTTTATCAATAATATCTAGCCTTAATGGACGTGTTTTGATCCATTATTCACATTATAGATCGAGAGTACAAATGAGGAAGCATTGACAACAATGTATCATCACTAAACAAGTAATAGTCGTCAAAAGGAATAAATGTTAGTAGACACGTATTCATGCAACATCCTAAATTGAATTAAATAAATCACAAGAGAATTCTATTGGTGTTCCCATTCGGCCCACCGCCAACTGGAAACTTGCAAGATGAGTGCAGCCCCATCAGGAGAAACTAAGGAAAGTCCCTCTTTATCAAGACCAATATCATGTGTCCTGAGATTAGAGCGGATGACCTCCAGAAGGGGTCGCTGTGATGTTTCACGAGGTACAACAGCCAACGGCGATGAGGTGCGCTCTGGAGGCGCCGGTGATGCGCGGGAGGGGAGCTCCTGCGGAAGAGGGCTCGATACTTGGGGAGGGCTGGACAAGGGACTCATGCCCATGGATGGAACTGATTGCGGATCGGCTTTTGAAAGGGGTGAGGCAGACCTTTGCTTTGGGGGGGCTTGCGTCTTTTCGTCTTCAGTGGCTTTCCAGGATAGAGGTTGGGGTAATGTTGATGAGAGTGAGTTATCCTTCAAATTTTCATCCGCGGACGTGGCGATCGTTTGGGTAGTTTGTTCTGGCGCTGTGGAATGATCCAAAATTCGTGCAAGGTCATAGCACCGGAAGTCGCTTTCAACCAGTGCATCGTTCTCTATTTTCTTAGGGATGAGAACGAATGCGTCTTGGGGTGTTTGGAGAATTATGGGGCGACAGTGAGGACTTGAATGGACCGTTGGAGTGGTGTCTATATCCATTACGGCGTCGTCCAACGTCTTATCTACTTTTCTGCGCTTCCTGTGCGGGTGTGCCTGCAGTTCAGGGAAAAGGGCAATCCTTAGCGTGGCTCGATCATATTTAAAGCTGTAACACGTTTGTCAGTCGTATTCCTCGTGGTTTGAACAAGGATATGCTTACCCAGGCTGAACATGTCCTCTCTGACCAAATCGGAACACCACGGTGCAAGTATTCATACTGTCTGCCTCTTCAGCTTCATTTTCGAGCTCATGATCCGCAGAAGTATCGTCCCCCTCTCCATCTATACCCACAAGCGTGAGCGCGTTCGATGTGCGTCGGCGATATTGGACGGGCCAATCCCACCCCCGTCGGCGCTTTCGAACAGAAAGCCTGTTGATTGTGCTGCATGGTTGTACATGACCAAGCACGCTTGCTCGCCGTTCCGAATATTCCAGTAATCTTTGTGAACGATTGCGCCTACTAAGGCCAGGCGTTGCACCCTTCTAAAGAGGACGAGGTGAAAAATCAATATCTTGGAGTGAGAGAAAGACGAACCGCCATAAATTCAACATCAATGATCTCGATGGCACTCCCATCGTGATTGCTTCCCCAACCGGCACTAACGAGGCCTCTTCCATCATCTTCTTCGTCGTCCTCGTCGCTCGTCTCTCCATCCATCTCAACATCAGGTCTTCTCTTACGGTGTTCCTTCCCTCCCGCCCCATCAACAAAGCACTTCTCACCCCAGCCGCCGACGAATCGACCAATGACTTCTTGTTTGCCACCACTACCAAGAGCAATTCCACTATGAGGATCCATAGTGGCAGGGAGCGGTTTGCCAAGACTACCCATGCACCTTATGATCCTCACTTCCAACTTCATGTCTCGCTTCTCCATCTTTGCTTTACGAGCACCACTCCAGGTGATCCACCCAGAATGTAAAGCGCAGAGGAATAAATCCGAGTCGTCAGTATAAATTCTTCTTCTGCGTGTGGAGGACTCCTTTGACTTCCCACTAGTTTCTCCCGTGTTGCCATTCGGGTGTTTGGACAAGTATGAGGAAGTGCGACGTGCATTCCATGATCTACGAGTGGGGTGGGTCTGATACAGCGGCCGTTGGCCGTTGCGGGTCATGAGACCTCCACCCCAGATACGGGGGCGGATGGGTCGTTCAACGGGAATGAAACCATGGGGGAAGATAATTGTGACCCTTGTTTCAATATCCAGTGCAGGTTCGTTGGGATCAAGGACCAACTCTACTGCAGCGAGAGGCTTCTCTGGGAGCGTCACAGGTGGCGAAAGCTTGGCTTCGTGTACTGGAACCCCCGATGTTTCGTTTTCCGTCTCTTTGGGTTCCTCCTTGTCTTTGTTTTCATCTGCACTTGCTGTGAAAGGCCCCTCTTCTTTTGCTTCTTGTCCTTCCGCTTGCGCGGTGTCATCGACCTTCATCTCCTCCACTTCCTTACCCTCCTGTTTAGTCTCCTCCGCTTCTACACCCTCTTTCTCTCGCTCTACCTCTTTGGGACTAGTAATCGTCTCCTTCCCTGGAGGACACAGTCCCGCGCCCAAGTCAAAAAGGTATGGGAATGGCACCTTGGGATAAACATAGGTACCCAAACTGATGCAAACCTTTCCTTTTCCATCACACATGTCCTCTTCCTCCTCCTCATCCACTTCAGCACCATCAAAGACATCCTCAATAACCTCAAAGCTATCTTCCTCCTCATACGGGCCAACCTCGCTACCTAGAATCCCGGGACCATGTCGAGAACTATGGCCTCCCTCGGTGGCTTCCCAACCCGGCCGCCCCATCGCAACGATGCCCTGTTGTTGGTACACTGGGTGTCGATGCATTTGGATATGATGAGGATGTTGAGTCGGGGTTCCAGTCGATTGCGGAGGTGGAACCTGTGCTTGTTGTACAAGACCGTGATCAGAGTGACTTCTTCCAATTAACTGGCCATGTCCTAGAGGGACTTGGCCATGAGGCATAGGAATCGCGTGCAGGGCGTGGCCAGAAGGGTGTTGGTGAGCGACAACTTGACCAACAGGGAGTTGCTGTAGATGTGAACTAGACTGCTGTGATTGGGACGGCTGAGGAGGGACATTGAAGCGATGAAGATCTCTTTCTTGGTCCCTTTCGAGCTCCCTTCCTCTATCCTTATAAAAGTCTCGCTGACCCTCCCTCATGCCTGGAGGTGGACCGCCAGAAAGTCCAACAGCACCGGAAAGTTTAGACCCGTTACTCCTCCTCTTTGGCAATTCCTTCTCTCTATCCAACCCCCGTTCTCTCTCGCGATCGCTGTGACCAATTCCAGGGCCATTCATTTTGCTATCAACACCTCTATCGCCGATGATTGCAATTCCACCAGGCCCAGTACGCATTGAAATTGGCAGAGGACTCGGCGCCCTACTATTAACCCGACTACCAGCTCGGCTACCACCTGGGATAGGAGGTCCACGTTCATTAAAGTTACCAGGAGCACGGTCTCCACCGGGAATGACTCTGAATTGAGTGTGGAACTGATTCTGGTATTGATGCTGAGGCGATGGTTGGAGGTCATGCTGCATTAGCTGTGATTGTGGTGGTGGCGGTTGAGACGATGAAACACTAACAGAATTCGGGATAGATGGCATAGGCCCGCTGGGTAAGCCTGGTCCAGTCAATGTGTTAGGGCCTCCGATCGGAGGTGGTGGTTGTGAGTGCGAATGATGGCCATGGTGTGGATGGTGTAAATGCCCCGGATGACCAGGACCAGTAGGCCCGGATGGAGATGTAACAGGACCAACTAACCCCATGGAAGGACCAGGTGGTAAGCCAGGAGGAGGGGCAGAAGAACTGGTGTGGTGGGGATGACCGTGTCCATGACCGTTGTGCATGTATGGATGCGAGTGGCCATGTCCGTGCGTGTGTTGATGATGTGGATGGCTATGAGGATGAGAATGCGGGTGCTGATGGTGATGGGGCGGTGGCGGCGGTAGGGGTTGGCCCGACCCTTGCCCAATGATTGAACTCATTGAATCACGATGGTCGCGCTCGCGTTCCATACGGTCACGTTCTCTTTCTCGTTCCCTGTCCCGCTGCTCGCGATCGCGATCCCTGTACTCTCGCTCCCGCTCTCTGTCTCGTTCAAGCTCCCGTTGTGGTGGCGATAGCGCCAATCCTGAATGGATGTGGTGTACATGAGGATGGGGGGATGGGTGTTGATGCGCATGGTGCACAAACGAGTGCCCGTGGTTGGAGTGCGGGTGATGGGGAGGGTGTGCATGCATATGGTGTGCGTGCGGATGAGGATGCGAGGATGGGGGGCTAGGGCCTAATGGCGGCAAAGATGGATGAGGGGAATGTGGCGGCATTATCCTCTCCCTCTCGCGCTCCATCTCGCGATCTCTTTCCCGTTGACGCGAATCGGTCATTGCAGGAGTACCAAGGAAGCGTTCTCTATCGCGCTCTCTATCCCTCTCTCTGTCTCTGTCCCTTTCCCTCTCTCGTTCAGTCGGCGTGTGCTTCAAAACGAACAACTCGGTCTCTGTCCCCCCTCTTCCTGGAGGGTTTCTCTGTTGGTGATGTGCATTTGCAAGGTCCCGGTGCCTGTAGGCATCCTCTCGAGCACGCTCCCGTTCTCTTTCTTCCCGTTCTCTGTCAATTTCACGTTGCCACCTCTCCTTTTCCCACTCCCTCTCTCGATCCCGTTCACGGTCGCGTTCACGCATTTCATCGTACATGGGTCCCGGTGGTATAGGATTGCTCAGTCTTCTTGAGCTCCCTGGGGGTGTGCCAGCCAGCTGAGGAGGACCACCTAGAGACGGTGTTGATGCGGGATTCGACCGAGTTGGTGGCAAAGAAGGCGGTAAGGCACTTGGATGCTGGAGAGACTTGAGCGGACTCATTGGAAGGCGGGCATCGTCTGTGAAATGACCCATGTTGGGCAGACAATCAGCACGCTATAACCGAACCCAAGGAGATTGGGAGAGCAGAAAGAAAAATAGAGCCAAATAAAAAATTACCATCACCCTAGCTGGAAACTCAGGAGACATGACACGCAAGTGGCGTGAAAAAAGGAAAGAGGAAGCTTACCGATAAGAGGTTTTCGCGAATCTTGCCTCAAGCCCATCCTTTCTCTCTCCTTTTCGTTGCGATCGCGTTCTCTCTGCCAGTCTAGTGCCCTTTCCCTCTCCCCATCCAGAGGTGGACCCCAAACACCACCGCCGTGGGTTGGGGGCAGGCCCGGAGGGCCCCCAGCACTGTTGGCAACCAGATGATGGTCCAGTGGGCGCAGCGAGGCCATTGCAGGCGATGGATGACTCGACTGGGGCCGACGCGTGTTGCTTGCATGCAAGACCCCGTGTCCCGTTGGGGTGGGAGGTCCCGAAGGGGGGAAACTGGAGGTCCCACTGACACCGCCTGGGCCGGGCACTGCTGCGCGGCTAAGTTGATTGTGATTGTAAGATGATTCTGGATACGCACCCGGTCCCTGAACATGTAAAGGAGGCGGGTGTGGGGGCGCAGACATTGAAGAGTGGTGGTGAGGGTGTTGATGCAAAGGAGGCGAGTGGGCTGGACGCTGGGGCGAGGCCAGGGGAGTATAGAGGGGTGCTTGACTCGGTGGTGGTGGCATGGGCAAGGATGGATTGGGATTGGGAGGAGGCCCTAATGCACCAACGACGCCACTCGCCATTGAACTGCCCGTCGCAGGAGATGGTTTGGGAATGTAAACGCCCGGACCGGCGCCAGAATTGGATTGCCCGCCAGCGGAGACACCGGAAATGCCCGAAACGGAGGGAGAAGCTGAGGAAGCCCCACTGGCGTGGCCAATGGCAGATGGCGGCGGAAGGAGTGGACCTGACGGTGGGGGTGGTGCTGTTGGTGTGCCTCCTACTGGGGCACCTGAAGACAGCTGTCCCGGGCGCGAGCGACTTGATGATGTGTTGGGTGTTGTGCCTGGTCTGCTGCCATCGCTGTGAGAAAAATGTGCAGGGCCACTCTGGGAATGCGGTTGAGAGGGGGATGTTGAAATTGGATAGGAAGCCCCCCAGGGGGTATCATTGGGCGTTGATTGGGACTGTTGATACGGAGAGGATTCAGAGGACGAGTGAGGGCGAGAATAGGGTGGATTGGAGCCCCAATGCGAGGAATGCGAATGCGTCTTGGGAGGATTGCGATCGTAAGCAGACCATGCGGGAGGGGGTGGTGGTTGGGGGGCGGGCTGGGTAGGGGAGTCCCGTGGATTGTGCTGGGACGGGGGGTAGTACGGGTGGGACTGCTGAGGGAGTGGGGGGTGGTGGGATGGAGGATTGGATGAGTGCTGGTGGTGCTGCCTGGAACGACGGTGCTCGTCCGAGGGGGAATCTTGGAGGAGATCAGCTACGTTCATGATGGAAAGGAAGGACGGGAGGAAAAAAAAGGCTGGGCTTGTGGCTGAAAGAAGGAAGGATTCAGAATGAACGAGGACGATCACACGATCGAGATCACCAGCCATATTCAATTTACACGTGGCTATCAATCTGAGATCCACTCCGCACCGTCCCTCCAGCATTCCACTGCCTCCAGCATTCCTCCTGACTCCCCGGAGATAGCCCGTCCCCTTATCCATTCTACGTCATCCCCGGCCCACCACGCCCCGTCGTCTGCGCTCGTCCCCGTCTTCTCGCCGCGCCTGCACCTGCGAGCGCTGCCGGCAGCCTCTCGGCCCCCTTCTTCTTCCGTCGAGCTCGGCTCGTGTGGCGACAAGGGGAACGCCAAAGTCTATTGCAATTTATTTCCCTTTTCGTTCACCCCGCCCCCGGTATCAGCGAGCCCCTCGTTCCAGCTCGTTCCCATGTCCGTCCACTTGCG
Organism: Volvariella volvacea V23; assembly: GCA_000349905.1. Classification (NCBI taxonomy): domain Eukaryota; kingdom Fungi; phylum Basidiomycota; class Agaricomycetes; order Agaricales; family Pluteaceae; genus Volvariella; species Volvariella volvacea. Next base: position 370,475 of record KB722743.1, on the reverse strand, counting down.
GCGAGCCCCAGCACTCCTCGATACGCGCAGCACCTGCACAACGTGTGTTCAGCTCGCCGGCACATGATGCCCTCTCACCGCGATCCGATAACGCGTCGTCAGGCCGATTCCCCTTTGCTTGATCCGCTTCTTAGACACCACACTCACTTGGCAGCCCAGGGTAACGCAGGCGAGCTTGGAGCGTAAACTTAACATTAGACCATTTGTTATCTAGCTTATCAATTGTGTCAGAACCGTTTATATTGCACGCCTATAATAAGACTGTTTACGCAAACAACGAGAACGCCATCCCCACAACCTTATTACCATCTCTACCCATAGGACGTAAAATATCTAATAGTATGCCGTCAAGTGCCCAACCACCTACACCTATCGACCAGGCATTCATTGCAGAAGGCTAATCTCGCCAGATGGCTTCTTCGCCCTTCATATTCGCGCCCACACCCTTTGTTCAGTCGGCCCTGCTGGGACACGGTATCATCCTTAACCTGGTTTCTTCCCTTCAGGTTCATGAGAGACCTTGATACTTAAAGGCCCTCGCGTTACGGCACGGGGCTGGATTCTTTGTCAAAAAGTCAACAGTGGTGTGGATTCGACATGAGAAGGAATAATGCACAATAACTGAAATACATGCATGCCAGTGAGCAGTTTAATGATACCCTAATGTTGACATTTGTATGTCCGTCGCAAACTCTTATATCCACAACAGAAATCCCTACGTCTCTGGAGTGTAAATAGTTCGTCCGCCATCATGGCAACATGTAGACTTACCGAACTCCCAAGAAATGCCAAAATTTTTGAAAACTACCCAACGACAACACCATTCAGCTTGACGGCAACCTTGTAAGGAAACGGCGACACTCCTCCTGCCTCCGTTATCAGCGGCACCGAAGACCTCCCTCTTTCCGAAGTCGTGTGCGTCAATATAGTATGCAGTGACTTTGTTAGCGTTGACATTAGATTCGAAGTAAACTTTTGACGGTCTGCCACACCAGCATCAGCGCCTAGTCAATCTGCGTCTGCAGGTTGGCGTTGAGGGTCAGATATGAAATGCTCACCCGCGTCATTTTTCGGTTGGCGTAACTCCGCATCGATAATCCTGGAAAGGGACAGAGTCAGAACAGCGTCAATCGCACCTCTTCGGTGAAGCCCCGTTGTTGAGCAGACTCAGAGAGGCACAACACACCATTGCTCCCAAGGAATCTCCGGTGGGTCTTGCAGGAACGACAATGGAATCCATGACCGCTTCTGTTGTTCCTTTTTCTCAAGAAATATGATTACAATCTAATACATATTGCGTCAATCAGCATTGAATGGCAGGGTCAACCAAACCATATTCACCTGTCCGCGTTTATCCGTCCCACCTTCCAACGCCCTCCAAAAGGCATCCACTTTCTCATTAATGACTTGCTCAATCTCCGGGTCCGAAACGCCAGGCTTGACCAGATGACGACACCAAAGAATCCATTGACCAACAAGGGGGCCCACATGAGCATTCATACCCATTGACAAACATTCCCGTAAGTGCGGGAACGAGGCCAGAATCTGATGGCAAACGCACCATGGTCACATCAAGCACCTCAAATGTCTGGGGCTTGACCATCCCAAATAGTCGATGGAAAAAGACTGAATGTAGAATGCCACGGAGAACATCTCTCGTTGACGACCTGTCTAGAACCTGCATACAACCTGATGATTAGTGGCACTCAGAGCGCTAGGGAGACACCGCACAAGGTTGATGGTGATTGTTGGGTGTGATTCGGGGGAGGGATTCGCCGGGAATAGTGGTTCAAACATTCATGAAGCCCGGATTGTGCAATGTAGTAGTACCAGGTTTGTGTTCGCCGCAGTACTGTATGGTGAAGGACAGACGTGCAACAGCATTGCGAGACAACAGGCACAAATATATGAACTCGTTTAATAACCGTCGCACTGGTTCAACGAATGTATGTACCTGGCCCTTGTTCGAATCGACTCGCTGAGTTTCTTAAGATCTATCCTGACGTCAACCATGTTGTCAGACCTGGGGTATCTCCATGTGTAGTGCCAACTTAATTCACAGGGCAGTTTCATGGTGGCCGATTCACACTTTAAGCTGGGCATCCCTATGGGCGCTGAAATGGCATATTACTGGCTTTAGGAGGTCCCACATCTATGAAAGGGAACGAGTTGACGCCGACACCATACGCCAGGTTGCAGCAAAGGGGGGAAGCTGAGTAAAATTGGCTTCTATCCATTAAGGTAACAGTATATTACAATCTCTAGATATCGGACGGATATACTCACGCGCCACCTTCTCGGCTCAGTTTCTCAACAATCTCTCCAACCCTCATGACGATCTCATCACAGCCCCACTGTCCAACGATGCTTATACCTACCGGCCACCCATCTTTCTTCGAGTTCTGGACAGCTGGCACACTCAAAGCTGGTAAGCCGGCCAAAGATGCAGGCACCGTCAATACGTCTTGTACATAGGCGCTTAACGAATCCTCCTCTTCCGCCGTGGATTTCCCTTCTGTGCGTTCACTCAAAGGCGGAGCAGTGCGAATGGCTGAGGGATGGAGCAAAACATCTACACCATCCTTGGACGCACCGCTGGATTCAGAGTAGAGATCGGGCGTGGCAAACACGGAATTGAAATCGTTCTTAATAAGCTGTCGAGTCCTTTGAGCTTGCAAGAAGTAATTGTCAAATGCACTACAGCGTAGTAGGGTGTGTCAGTATTGGGTGGGATCAATAGCAGCAAGTGTTTACATACTCCGCTGTCAGTGCATAGGTCCCTAGTAGAATGCGTTTCTGAACTTCTTTTCCAAAGCCAAGAGAACGACTTTGGGCATATACGTCGGATGTCTTGAATAGGTTTGTCCCGGGAGACGCTTTGATATTCAGCCCTAAATCAAAGCAGTTTCATCAGATGCCGGACTCTGTCCCATGCGCACGAACATACCGTATTCTACACCGTCATACCGCGCTAAGTTACTGCTTGCTTCGGCACTCGCCAGAACATAGTAAGCACTGAGGGCATAGGAGGTTGAAGGTAGCGAGACAGGAACGACCGTTGCTCCATTCTCCTTCAACAACGTAATCGTTTGCCGGGTGGCCTCTATGATATCACTAGACAACTCGGAAGGGAAGTATTCCTGAGGAATGCCGATTCTCAACCCACATAGGTCGGACCGACCTGCCCAACGAGTGAGTAATTCTTGAGCAGCTTCATGAGCTTGTTTCCTGATGGCCTCTGTTGCAGCAGTCGGGTCTTTGTCATCGTATACCGACAATACTCCTGGGTTTTGGGGCGTGTTCGGCATAATTTACGCAAATTAATTGCACGACTTACGAAAAACATTTTGAACAGAAGTCACATCTGTTGCGAGAATTCCAACACAGTCCAAGCTATCCGCATAGGATACGACGCCCCATCTGCCTAGAAGAAACATAGACATGAAATCCATCGAAGCGGGAGGGACAATAAATCTCACTTATGAGGCCATATGAGGGCTTGAGGCCCACGACTCCGCAGTACGAAGCCGGTATACGAATAGAACCACCAGTGTCAGTTCCTAGGGCGCTGTACCGGTAAACGTCTGCTACTATGCCGTGGATGTAATACTCACGCATAACACATCCCAGCTGCGACGGCCGCAGCACTACCACCAGAACTCCCTCCTGCAGACCTTCGTACATTCCCAGAACCCGGGATGGTTGTAGGTTGAAAAGGGTTTATAACTGGGCCATGAACGGAGTGGATGTTCAAAGACCTACAGACGTGTTAAAGTGTCACAGAGGAAGAGGAGGGGGCATGACGAACCCCATACCAAACTCATCGCAGTTAGCTTTCCCAATAATATCTACACCAGCATTCTTTAATAATTTGACCACGGTTGCATCATAAGGCGACGTGAAATCTCCACCAGCCATCAGTCGTAGACCTGCAGTATGTAGTCGCTGACTCACCTTTAAGCATACGGGAAGAACAGGTTGTGGGCATTGAGGAAGTACATATATTATCCTTGATCGCCACTGCTCTTCCATGGAGAGTTAGGTGTGCGGTCGCGTCTGCCGAAGTGTTCTCTGGCGTGGTATAAACCAGTGCATTAATGCTGGGATTCCTGTTCTCAGCAACGAACCTCCAATTAGCGTGTGCACTGTGGTGGGACCTCCTCCAGCCACGAACAAGAGGGAATCGACGAAATATAAGCGCAGGTGCTACCGCATTGGAACGCATTCCAAACTTTGCGCTCTTGGGGGCCTACGCCGAAAGAATTTAGCGTGCTGTTTGGCACAAGCAGCATCAATAAACAAAAGATTTGATCAAATTATTGAGCTTCATAAGGGTGAATCGCGAAGATGCCCAAGAACACTCAATCTTCCAACAAGCACAGAGACGGCCCACTACTCAAGAAGCCCAGACTAGAAAAGCCCAAAGAAAGGGAGCACAGGGCTTCGAAGCCTGCTGTCGATACGAGACACGTAACGGAGAAAGTAGCATCGCCCACTCAGGCCAAAGGGAAGGGCAAGGAGAAAGTCCCCACTCCCGCAAATGATCCACTGAATTCTAAAGCTGAACATGAATTGAAACCTGTTAGTGTACTAGATCCGGCCCCCACCTTACCTACACTACCTTCGACGTTCAAGGTCGTAGCGGGTTCATACGAGAAACTTCTGTATGGTCTAGAGGGAACTATAACAACGTCACCAGATGGCCAACCGAATTATCACTTAAAACCAATATTCATTTTCCCTGCGCATGTGTCATGTATCAAGGCTGTTGCTGCCTCACCTGGGGGTGGGAAATGGCTTGCTACAGGTAGCTCGGACGAGATCATCAAGGTCTGGGATTTGCGGAGGAAAAAAGAAGTTGGAGGACTTATGCACCACCAAGGTGCTTTCTTCTTTGATTTCTCATAGGCTTCACTCATGACATTATTAGGCTCGATAACACATCTCAATTTTCCGTCACGTTCTCACCTGTTATCTGCTTCGGAGGACGGGACATTATGTCTATTCCGTGCAAGGGATTGGTCTATACTGCGAGCACTCAAGGGACACAAAGGACGCGTTAATTGTGTTGCTGTGCATCCATCTAGGAAAGTAGCACTTAGTGTTGGTAAAGACAAGACCCTCCGCATGTGGGACTTGATGCGTGGAAAGGGTGTTGCAAGTACCAAGCTTGGAAAAGGTAAGCATACCTAAAATTCTCCTATATAATACAATTAAATATCAAGTTGCTTGTCCTCCTGAAGAGGGTGAAGTTGTAAGATGGTCAACAACAGGCTCTCATTTTGTTGTACAGTCGGGGTCTGCGATTGATGTATACACCACAGTGGGTGCGTCCCCCCAACTCATTGTGCTCCCTGCTCATCACAGCCCTCAAGAAAATGGCATTAATACACACAATTAACCATCCATCTCGAATACAAGATGTCAAATTTGTCAAGCGCATAGACGGCGAAGATGAGGTACTGCTAGTGGGTGCTGAAGATAGAAAAGTCTCTATATACGACAATGTGCTGGACCAAGATGTCCCAACAATAGTAGCTTCCATGGTTGGGCACGTAAATCGGTGTGTGGGCCCACTATCCTCGTGCTATCTCTTACACCATCGTAGTGTGAAGGCGGTTCAGACAATAGACATAGCATTACCTGCATCCGCAATTCGAAAATCAACCACTATAGTTTGTACCGCCTCGTCAGACGGCAAAATCCACCTTTACGACCTTTACGACCTATCCAATCTGCAGAAGGACGGGGCGAAGGATGTACTGGAGATACAACCCTCTGCAGTATATGACTCCAATGGCACGCGATTGACATGCTTAACGCTGGCTGACGGTGAAGCTGTAGATGATCCTACATCCAGGAGTAACAACAAAAAACGCAAACAGATCGAGTCAGATGAGGACGGGGATAGCCAGTCCGACCATGACCTGGAGGGTGGTGAGGAAGAGGAAGAAGAAGAAGAAGAGGAGGAGGAGGAGGAAGAGGAAGAGTGATTAAATGATCACCCAAACTGTCGCTCATACCATTATCATACATTACAGCAGCGTACATGGAGGTGGCTACAAAAAATCTATAGCTCTCTTTCTGCCTCTATGCGGACCAGCTATTCTCTCGTCAGCTGAATCTGTGGGATCGCCTCTGTCTAGTGATATTGAAGATGGAGCAGTTGCTAGTTCTTTCACAAACGCGGGAACCTCTTTCTCCACCCACATAGATTCGTCCTCTTCCTGTGGCACAATTTCCTCTCTATATCTGCGCCTCTCCTTTTCATGTCTCCCCCGCTCCTTGCTTCTGTCCCTTTTCCGATCACGTTCTTGATTCCTCATGCTAACGTCTTTTCCTTGTTCACGGCTTCTATCTCCATCTCTGCTTCTCTCCTTATTCTCATTCCTATCGCTCTCCTTCTCTTCTTCCCCTCCCTTCACTTTTTCCCTCAGCGCACTTCCTTCTCCAGCCCTATCCCTTTCCTTGTCCCTGTCCTTCCGCCTCTTCTTCTTCGGCCTCTCAGCCTCGATACCTTCGCCGCCTTCATCATTGAATTCAGCCGCGAATGACACTAAGCCAGACTTTCTTTCCTTATCTTTCTTTTTCTTCTTTTTTTCTGCCCTGTCCTTCTCTTTATCGTCGCCAACTCTGCTATCTCCATCCTTGTACTCCTTCTCCTTGTCTTTGTTCTTCGCCCGAGGAATGAAAGTCGGTTTGAATGTGGACAAATTCACCCTTTCGTCCGTGTTCTTGCTAGAATTTCCGTTTTCGCGTATGTTGGCTACCAGATCTATCTCTTGAGTCGGTGGTGATCCTTTGGCTTCTGTCTCACTGTCATTCGCACGCTCCTCGTCCTCACTATCTTCATCGTCGCTTGCAAAGATGGCCTTGAATACGTCCATGGTCGGCCTTTGATACGTCAATATATCCCTTCCTTGACTCTCATCTTCTCCAAGTCCAACATTGCTCAAATCCCTGGGACCGTCTTTCTGTCCAGTTGCACGCAACCAAGCATTTGGTGGAACGAGATCAGGTACGCCTACAGCATTGAAGAATTCTTGCCCCTTCACACTTGGAGTTCCTGTATTGCCTGAAGTCTCGGCACCAGTGCCTCCCGTCGACTCAAAGAGATCTGGGTCGAAAGTGGGATCCTTAACACCAAATCTTTTGCATAGTAGTCTCGCAGGTTGCCAGGATTTGACCTCCCTTGTTAATGGCCCATACATCCCCATTTTGGCAGCATATACTTTTGGATTGGCCTTTCTCTCCTCTCCTTTCTCCTGCCTGTCATTCTCTTCATCTATGGTATTTTGAATCTCCTCGCCCCGTTCTCTTCTCCTCAACTCCTTTTGTTGTTTGTCATCGTGAAACACGGGCTTGTGCAATCCTTCGACGATTTTTGGCCCCATTTCCACTGTCGCGGCGCTTGTGAATCTCCCAGCCATCGCACCGGACATTGGCTTAAAGATTAATGCAGCCTTTGCATAATCCTCTAGTTCCTTGTTAAATCCGTCAACATTTTGCCCAGGTAACGGCCGTAACTTTTCAGTCAGGGTCGAATTCTGAGGTGTTGCCTGGGATTGTAGGTATGCAGTGTAGCGTGCTTGCTTAGTTGGGTCAGAAGTGAAAGGTTGAAACCCTCGCAAAGCGGCATCTGCGATATGAGGTTCAGTGTGCGGGATATGGATGTCTGGAGTTGATCTGGATGGCAAGGATTGAGCTCCGGACTGCAAATTTGATGAGATACTCTGGAGGCGCTCGCGATCTTTCTGTGACATATAATCGAATACTGAGCGGGGTGCCGAGGACAGTGGAGCTTCACCCAACATACTACCCCTCTGGAGGGGTGTCAGTAAGGAAATTGCGTGGATTTAGCAATGTATAGCACCTCGTCTGCTGTTATTTCAGTTTTCCACTTTCTCTGGCCTTGGAGTTGCGTGTCTTTCACCGCCACTGGCGCGTTCTCCTTGCCAGATCGTTTGTCCGCGTCCCATATTCTTCTAGGGTCTGGTTTCCAGTCTTTGGGTACCTCAGGTAATGGGAACCTGTTTGAAACAGAAGCAAGTTCCATGAGATAATTAACCACAATAATAATTACGACCGACCATCTGTCTTCTGCAACGGGTTTGTCTGACAACGTGAACCCAGGTAGCACAGGGGTTCCATCTCGGAATGTGGTACCACTAGTTGAAAACCTCTTTGAGCTGTTAGGGGTTACGCCTCATCGAGATAGTGACCAACTCACTTGGCCTGTGGCCTTCCTTATCAAACTGGATGCTGGCTCTTCATCCTCGGGGTGATCATATGCTGTCCGTCTCTTCCCTAAGTCCATCCCAGAATCGTATACATCCACATCATCATCTTCAGCCTCATTGAGCGCACCCAAACCAAATCCAGCTGATATTCGAGGGCCCGTCGATGTAGACTTGTCTCTTCCATATCCTAATGACGAGTGGAGGTCCAACCCAGGCATGTATCCAATGCCATGTGCGTTGTCCTTTCTCTCCACTTTTATCACAGCAATGTCGCGGGGCGGGTACGTATGCTTATTCGCTTCCTCCTCTTCTGGACTGAGTTTGAGATCGTTTTCGGTAGGAGTTCTTCCAGAAAGCTGGAGGTCTTGAAGCTTGCGCTGCAAGTAGCTGACACGTGGTCCGATACCTTGACCTAACTTCCACCCCATCTTCTTGAGAATTCGGGCACCAGCAGAATCTTTGGGTGCTGGTAGCATCGCAGATTCGAGTGCACTTGCCAGGGAGCTGATAAAATGTGCATTAGCACTACGCAGTGAGGGGTTTGTCAAATAGAGGTGTACTCTTTCTCCAATTCTTCTCCCGCGCTCGCACGCCTTGCGAGTTCTGCTTCGGTACCACCAGTAAGATCCATCTCCTCTGCTCTATCGACAAGTTTCTTAGAATCTTGAAGCTCCTGCAGATCCTCCTCATCCATAAAATCCTCAGGACGCGAAACCTTGGCCTTGGCACGATCCTTTCGAGATGAAATGAACGCCTGTGGTGTCCATCCTGTAGTTGCGTCGTAAGCCCATCAAATATATGGTAATTTACAACACCAACAAACCCTCTTTTGATCCAACTGTGTTAAAGTAGCCTGCAGAGAAACCACCAGTGAAAGCGCCATGCAGTCGTCGTCGACCTTTATCGTCCCGAACCTGGGATTGAGGAAAGCTCGTTAGTAAGTTATCTGCATAAAATGCCGCTCATGCGTACTTCTTGCTTCCACAGTGGGACGAACTCATTCAGATCTTTGGATTTCTCGAGGGGTGGCAGAGGTGTACCAATCTAGCGCACTATAAATCAGATGGAGACAAGAGAGCACAAGGAACTGCAGCCCCTACAAGGCAGAACGATTCGTTGGCCTTTTGACTGGAGACATTGATACCCAAATCATTGAGTTTCCGCTTAAGTTTGCTGCTCATGAAACCGAGGACCAGTGTGTACTATGACGCAGAAGCTCTATTGCATTATTTGGTATTGCTTGCCACTGCTTGGCAAGGCCCGGGGTAATAAACCAAATATTGACCCTAATCAGTGTCAGTCAGCCATACAATAAATACTCTAGCTACTTAAGATCCATGGCCATGTCACCTTTATCGCGCGGACCAGGTGTTCTGGCCTCGTGGCCAAATGGATACAGGCAACTTGACTCATTTTTTGCGCTTGCCATTCAGATTAGGCTTTCCGAACGGCCTGGCACCAACTCTAGCCTCGCGATGATAGCTGTCAAATGAAGAACCACGGTCAGTAAGTACACCTCACACTCCGAATTTCCCAGCTATCGTGCATGACATAGCGCGGTATTTTTGACTACGGCTCAGGTACCAGGCATTGCTATAAGTAATTATCGAATGAACCCAGGGGATGCATGTGCAGTGGTGTCATCTACCTGTCAAGGTTGCTATCGGCCCTAAGGTGCTCTTTTATGCAGCACCAGGGTGTTGGGTGTCTAAATATAGCTTCCCAAGCAGCGCTGACAAGCGGATATCCTACCGATTGTCAATACCTTGGTACAACCAATGGAGTCGCCATCTCCTGATGGAATTTCAGCGGCTATAGACCGTAATTATTTTTGTAAACCCACCCCTCCCATGATGGAGTTATCCATGCGAATTACACAAGAATAGACTGGAGGCTGCAAACTTTATCCCAGACGTGCCCCTCTGATAGAAGCTCAGCGGAATTTGCTTTCGTGGGCTTCTCACCCTTGGTCTTCTTCTCTCCCCATCCATTGTCCATCCTACGCTTTTTTTCGACCGAGCTCATACGATGAATAGCGCTCATGATAAGAAAGGGGATAACAATCTCGAGAAAGGTCGTGAGGACGATGCTTTCAACGGACCCTCCAGCAGTAGCCTTGAAGAAGACAGGTAGTAAATCGCTCAACGAAGCGTATGACTTGACTAATTCTCCTAGGTATCATTATGATGTTCAAGAAATCGACGGTGTTCAGCGTCGTCTGAAGCAACGCCATGTTCAGATGTGAGTCTAGTCCTGGATTCAAAGGCTCGCCTTATTCATTTTTCCAGGATTGCTGTGGGTTGTCCTGCACATTTAGAGGCATATCGCTCAGACAGGAAAGTATAGATTGCTGGCACCATTGGAACAGGTCTTTTCCTCGGTTCTGGACATGCACTACAGGGTGCTGGACCATTAGGCGCACTCATTGCATACGCTTTGGTCGGCACTATCGCCTACTCGTATGTATTTCTCCTAGAACCATTCAACTCGAAATGAAGTCATCTCTTACCTAGTTCACTGTGCTCAGTTGGGGAGATGACGACGCATGCACCTATATCTGGTACCTTCCCACATTTTGGTCTGTAGCACAGCATGCCATGTCGGGTGTATGTACTAAAGATATGGTTTTAGCGGCTCGATGGGTTGATCCTGCCTTCGGTTTCGCAGTAGGATGGGTGAGCTAATTTCTTTCCTGTGACGCTTTGTTCCGCCAATAGTTCACTACAGAATTACTTCTACACCAATATGTGAGGGTTGATTCATTCTTTGACGGGTCATGCTGTTAAGTGATCGCTTTTCAGGATTTCCGTGCCTGTTGAAGTAACAGCAGCTACTCTTTTGCTCACATTTTGGGATGAAAATGTAGGGCTAAATGAATGCCAATTTATGGCAAGGTACTGACAATATTTGAACTAAGTTAAATCACCAAGCCGCTTATACTGCGGTAAGTCTGACGCTCTGAACAAGCAGGTCTGTTAGTTTACAGTGAACCTGTAGGTTGTTTGCGTATTAATCTGCGCCATCAACATCTTTGGTGTCAGATACTTTGGCGAAGGTGGGGTCCGCCCTCTTTCTTGCTACCGTCACATCAACTAAGCTTATTGTTACAACGTACACATAGCGGAATTCGTCTTCTCGTTAATCAAGAGTGAGTTCTCCTCGTTCTACATAATGTTCCACATTTTTATATGCATTGCTTTCTAGTCTCCTTAATCATTGGTCTTTTAATTGCAGGTCTGGTTATTGACCTTGGTGGCGGTCCCAACCACGATCGTATTGGTTTTCGGGTGTGTTTTGCTCCCAACTTTCTCACCAGTACCTTCTAACCGAATGCTCAGTACTGGAAGCACCCTGGAGCAGTCAACAGGGCGGGGCTCGTTAGCAACCTCCACACGGACCGATTCCTCGCTATATTGTCTGTCCTCGTGCAAGCAGCTTTCTCATTCCAGGGCATGGAGCTGGTCGCCATGTATGTCCTTTGCTTCTTACATCAATTTTGGTGTTGTTCTGACGGGAGTTATTACATAGTGCGGCTTCGGAGACTCAGAATCCTCGGAGGAATATTGCAAAAGCCGTCCAGCGTGTCTTCTACCGGATTTTAGTCTTCTATGTAGGTCTTCCTTGGCAAGGTCCGCATGGCGAATCGGCGGCTTACTACTTCTCAGATTTTGGGGATCCTAATGATTGGTATTTTGGTGTCATACGACGACTCGGACCTTCTCCAGGGCATGTCACATTATCCACCGAGGATTGTGAACTAGCATTGACCGTTTCCCTGCTACGGATCACAATAGACACCGGAACAGCTGCACAGTCTCCTTTTGTGATTGCGCTAACTCGTGCTGGTGTCAAAGGTATTCATTTGATTTCGTTTGAGTAACGACTGAGTGATTGAACGCCAATATTTAGTATTGCCGCATATTATCAATGCTGCCATCTTCACCAGCGCTTTCTCTGCTGGGAATAGTTTCCTATTCTGTGCTTCTCGTATACTTTATGGTCTCGCCTTGCGCGGTCAGGCTCCAAGATTTCTCACTTATTGCACCAAGCAAGGGTTGCCGCTGGCGGCTGTCTTAGTCTCGGTATGCTTCCATGACTTCTCCAGTGGACTTAGATGATAAAGTCTGATCGCTCTAGTCACTGCCTACGTTCCTTTCATTCATGAATGTTTCGGCCGGTTCTGCGACCGTATTTAAGTGTGTCTGTCATTGTTGCATGTGCCAATAAGTGTTAAGGCTTTTTCCCCAGCTGGTTCGTAAACCTAAGTACAACCGGTGGATTCTTCAGTTGGTTCTCTATCAACTTGACCTATGTTTACTTCCGTGCGTACTTTGCTTTGATTACAATAGGTTATAATGAATGACATTCATGACCATCGCAGACCGTGGAATGAAGGCTCAAGGATTTGACTTGCGCAAGAACGTCTACAACAACCCATTACAGCCTTACCTAGCATACTGGGGAATCGGATGGACAATTTTCTTCATCCTCGTCAATGGATTTAAAGTCTTCTTTGATTTCAATGCCTCAGACTTCTTCACCTCCTGTGAGTTTTTGTGTTCTTTAATAATTCCTACCCACTACTAATACTTCGTTCTCTCCATAGACATTAATATCCCAATATTCGTTGGATTATACGTTGGTTATAAGGTCGTCAAACGCACACGGATGTGGAAATTGCATGAAATGGATTTCACGAGTGTATGCCGCCCGTCCATCTCCACTTCAGCCCTGCTGACGGACTTAAATTTGTGCTACAGGGTATTCCCACTGTAGAAGAAACGGAAAATCCTGAGGAGCCTCCCAAGAATTTTGGGGAGAAGATTGCTCGTTTCTTGTTCTAACATCTTATACATGGACATATTCCGAACGTCCTAATGTGTACTCCCATTTTGTTGGATTTACGAAGTACTACTTGGGTTAAGGATATGAAACTCTCCCCACCTCTGGACGTTGAATAAACGGTTTGATATACACGTGTCCGAGAAGCGTTTTGAATCTACCATATCACTAAATACATATTCCTCCTTCGCCTTCGACCTTTTTAAATTTTGCTTGCACCCAAACACGATACATTTTTAATTGTCGCTTCCTATTCACCAATAATCTGCGATCGATTCCAAGTTGCTCACTTGTGAACAAGGGATGAGGTGGACATCTCTCTAGTGGTCCAAGGGCATTTGGGTGAATTATTGTGGCAAGGTGCGCCACTTCCTCCGTCTCTGTTGCTGATGCCATGTTCAGCATTGCATCTTGCTCTTGCTCTTGTGCAGCCGATTCAGTGTCGTTCAGAAGGTCAAGGGACTGTTCCGCTAAGGGATTGGGAAGGGTGTTGCTCGATTCCGCTGCGCTGGTACTATCATCTGCCACGACAGGGGAGGGCACGGCAACCTGCTGGACAGTTGGTGTACGTGAACTAGATTGTGGAGCTGACGCTTGCAATCCATCAATCAATGGCTCTTCGCTCGCTTCCTCTGTCGTCGTGATATCTATTTTCCCTGGTGCACGAGATCCCGTAAATAGCAAAGCCAACTCATCTATCTAACAAGATCAGTAACCCAGTATATGCAAAAGGTCAGAAAGATAACGACTCGATAGCCCATTTAGCCAAATATATACAGCGACAACCTGATTGGCGTGTCGATGGTGAGACACGCACCTATGTCAAAAAAATATACTCTCGTTTTGTCTCCCCGGATGTAGAAATTTTCATCTAGCATCCGGCCTGATTTGAATCTTAGTTGAGTGAGGTCATGTCGTCCATAGTCGCGGAGAACAATCAGTCCACCTGGCTTGAGCATCTAATCTAGGTCATTCGTCAGCTTTACGACGCGAAAGGGGATACAACAGCCAACTAGCCTTGTGCATATTGTTAATGGCACGACCCCACTCATCTGGATGCAAAGCGCTCAGCACGAACACAAGAATGATGATATCGACGCTGCATGGCTCGAGGTCTGAGGGTATACCAGCTGATGAAGTAACGTCCCAGACGGAGGCACTGATAGACCCCGCAGGGGGTGCGAGGTAGAGTGGATTATGCTACAAGCGCGATGAGTGTCATCTCGAAATTGAACTATAAACCCTACTTGAACCAGTTTCACTGCATGGCTGGAGTAATCGTATGCCTTGATCACCAGAGATGGATTCCTGTTGCTCGACAGGAGTGGGAATACCGAGTTTCCGGCACCTTGACAACAGACATGAACACCACGATTTGAGGTACTTCCCAACGAAACTCACCGCATCCGACTTCTGCCACGATCATTGGCCCAGCCTATCCCAAAGAGCATTGGATCAGGACAAACACTTGTACATGGCAAAGCGCCTGCACCTCAAACTGACTGGCCGCTACGAGCTCAGGGAATTCATTATGCAGCCTGTATTTCGTCACGCAGAGGGGCTAGGAAGGCACATTGCACTCACCATTTTCGATTCCGAAAGAAATTTGCGGCGTTCATCTTGTAGAAATTGTCCCTGCGAAGGAGTCATGTTTTAAAGATGAATATAGAGGAGCTTCTACACACCAATGTCGTGCGGGTTTTTCGTTATACTTATATTTCTCGTCTGCTGGCACAGGGGCCTGTCTTTGGCGCTCAAGGGATGCTCTAATAGTTGGTATTTGTTCCACGGGGAAGGGCACATGATCCCATGCATTTTGAGTAAAGACTTGGGTCTCATCTGTTAGGAACCTGGGCCATCGATAGTGTGAATTGAGCTTTTGTGGATGGAAGAATGTATGAACCTGCAACCGAAGGCGGGTTGATCCTCGCTGACATCATGAACTGATGAGGTCGTCTTGGGTACTGCAGATGCTGATTGGCGATGATGGACGTCTGACATGGTGGGCGGGGCAGCGGGGTGTTGGCTGTTGGGCGCGATGTTGAAAGGGTGTGGATGGCAAAATTAAAGTGCTGATTAACCAATATGGAGCCCAATACAGCATGTCTTGGCCATTCCTTACAACAAAGTAGAAATTTGGCACCTCCATCCCAATCCCACTCCTCCGGCTGTGCTTATCCAGGGATCTATCAATCCATTCATTTGCGCGCGCCTCGTGTCACCTCCCGTGAATGAACTCCGAGTCACCTAGTACTTGACCTGCCTCTCATTATACTCATCGCCATCTTGACAAGTGTGCACACGCTGATTCCCGGCAATGGCAGATTACACGAACGGTGTTGACGAGTCGTACGTAGGGGAATACGAATTCGAGGAGCTGTACAAGGATGTCTGGTTGGGCTACCTGAAGGAGAGGGTCGTCATGAATGGGCAGGTTGATGAACCGCTGGAACATCCAAAGCCAGTTGTTCCAGCCCCAGGTGTGCAGCCCCACGCCGGACTGCCTTCACCCCCACAAAGTTCTACGCCTGGTACGTCTCAGGGGCTAATTCTGCATCTTGATCGAACTGACATCACGTAGTTCCCCAGCCCAGGATCACCAGCCCACCTCCCCAGCCCACCTCTCCACCCCCAACCAACACTGGCTCCCAAAGGACTCGACGTCCCCTGCCTCCTACGCCGGGCCCTCCTGGTGGGCTTGTCGCACCGCCGCCGCCAGTTAGGCAGAATGTCCCTGCCGATCTGCCGGACTATAGACCAAGGTGCGATGTCTCCTCAGTTCGTGCTCGACTTTACTGAAACGCACAATACAGGTCACGGCCACCCCTCAACAATTCACCTCCTGAGCCTCCAAACGTCACTAATGTCACTGTCCAAGTTCCCGATGTGTTGCCATCGCACTTTAATGAATCTTATGGCGTGCCCCATCAACACTCTGCATATCCTCCAACCTCATACGGCTATTCACATGAAACTGATCCCGCAAGCTCATACACAGAAAGGGCAGCAAGCCCTGCTCTGACCACCGCCCCACCATATATGTATGATGAAGAGCCCACATCCTACAATCCCCGCTATCTGGCACCTCTTCCACCTTCACATTCTAATGGGCGCCATGGGGCATACGACAGAAGCGATGAACCTTTTAGATCTGCCTCATATCAACCCATTCCACGTTAGTATGTACACTGTATCCTTGGCATCCTTTTCTGAATTTGCCTTTCCAGATGGCGAATTTTCTATCCTCGACCGAACAAACTCTCAAGGGTCGAATTATTTCTCTGCTATTTCGGCACATGATAGTGATGATGGGGCAAATATGACTACAATAGACAGGGGGGCAATCCCTACTCAAACCATTTACACCTCAAATGGACCGAATCGTGAAGACTCTATGGGGTCCGTCGGGTCACCAGGATCTGATCACTACTTTACTTTTGGTAACTCAACCAACAACATTGCAGGCCCAAGTGGGCTCACTCGAAGTCCCTCCGATGTCTTGAACCACATCAGAAACTACGGTCCGCGTCCCCTAGAGCTTCACCAACAGGAGGATTTCCCGGATGACGAATCGTGTATCGAGGGTTATTTCGTGAACTTGAGTCTTCTGTCACATCTAGCGGTCCAGCTCCATGACAAAGTTCCTCGGGGTACTCACGTGAAAGGTAGCATACCTTACCCTCGAGCATTCACGGGTAAAGATATAGTGGTAAGGGCATTAGATCAATTCACACACATTTTCTCACTCACCAGTTTAGTCTACTATCGCGTCTTTAATTCGAGATGAACTTAGAATTAATCATGGCGTTTCTACTGCTGAACGTAGCATTGCATTGCAGGTTGCGCGTAGTCTTCAAAGTCAGCTGTTTTTCTATGAAGTGGAATGGGGTGGACAAGTACTCCAGGATGGTGTTGAGGATGTTTACATGTTTCCGGATGACTCAGATGTACCCTCTGACATGCCGCTGGAAAAGGAAGAACTTCCGACTGGAGTCATCGTCTCTTTGAGTAAGTGCTATGCTTCTGGCTGCATGGAGGGCGTTGCTTGTTACGCTTATGGTTGTCCGCGCAAGGTACAAGCACCATCTGTATCCCAATCCACTGTCCAAATTACTGACTCCACTACTCCTAGGGTGACACTTTGGTTCAGCAGGCATCTGCTCTCGTTGAACCAGCACCTAAACGAGTCCGAGAGGAGTGGCGAGTCCCACCCGAAGTCCTAAGTAGCTTGCCCGAAAGCGAGATCAGTCGTCAGACGTACGTGGATATCCTAAACTTTCTATCATTCCGCGGTGCCAATAATGTGGCGTGTCGACAGAATCATACACAAACTCATCATCAAAGAAGAGCAATATATTCGCGATTTGGACTTGATAGAGACAACATTCATCCAACCACTTCGTACTGCCAATCCACCGGTTATGCCCCCTTTGCAATTGGAAGAGTTCATGGACGAAGTATTTGGTAATTTCCTTGAACTTCGTGACGCCAACAAAAGACTCCTGGAATTTATGTATGTTCGACAAAGGGAGCAGGGGCCAGTGATTCAGAGAATCGGGGACATCTTTTTGGATGCTGCTACTGAACTGTTCAGATCCGAGTACCCACTGTATATTGGAAACCACCCTGTAGCCGAACGAAGACTGAAGGAAGAAATGGACAACAACCCCGAATTTCGTCTATTCATCGAGGTGAATTCTGTTTTATTAAACTTGGTCGTTAACAATACATTAACCACTATTTGATCGTAGAAATGTTCGAGAAAACAAGTGTCGCGATTCGGGGAGAACGTACGACTTGATTTAAGGCAGTGCTTGAGCCGGCCTTCTGAGCACCTACAAAAATACCCGATATTAATCGACGTAATTTTGAAGGAGACAGCTGATGGAAACCCGGACGCCGATTTCCTGGCAGAAGCCATCAACGCATTGAAGAATCTGCAAAATGTTGCCCAGCTACGAACGTTCCAATCAACGATGGGGAGGGGTATCACTTCGAAGTGGGAATGGCACGACCTGGTCTCACCGGACGTAATACACAAAATTTCTCCGATTCAGATGAAGCGGCAATCGTAAGTCCATACATTATGCTGATGAGCGTACCCTTATTTGCCTAGCATTATGTGGGAGCTGATAAAGGGTGAAATGTCTTACGTCAAAGACCTGGAGAGTATTGAGAAAGTACGTCACCACCTTTGGAAAATGAATTAATCTGGTTTCGGTAACCTTGCTGTAGATTTATATACGACCGCTTCGAGATTCCAACCCACCAATTATTGGACCTGATAGGCTACCGCAGTTCCTTCAAGATGTATTCCATAACTACGCAGAGCTTCACGCACACCATAGAAGACTAGTGGATAGTTTCCATGAAATACAAAGGGAAGAACACCCTGAGATACGCAGCTTAGTTGCTCCCGTTTTCGATGCAGCTCTCAATTTCCGGGAAGCCTACCTCGAATACATTCCTAATTATCCAATCGCTGCTTTCAGAATTGACGAGGAGTTGGAGAAGAATCCAGCATTTAGGGCTTTTCACGAGGTGGGTATCCAACATCCCTCTATCGCACCTTATATGACGATATTGTAGCAAACCATACGGCATCCAGATGCCCATAGGCTTGACATGAAATCTTTCATTAATCGCCCAATCCCACGTCTGCTCCGTTATGAGCTATTACTCAAGAACATATCGGACCACACGCCGCCAGATCACCCAGACAGAGAAGTCATCCCAGAAGTGATAGATATAATCAAAAGCCTTGGAAAGGAGACAGAGCCTGGTGTTGAATCAGCGAAGCAAAAAGTGCGACTGTGGAAGTTCAATAGCGATTTGGTCTCCAAGGCTGAAGAGGGGATTGTGCGTCCAACGTATTGCTAATTTTCTTGCATGTTAACCCTTTGTCTAGGACCTGGACCTTCTGAACGAGAATAGGTCTCTCTTGCATACAGGGAAGCTTTATCGTCAAGCAGAAGGATGGGAAAGCTGGAGCGAACTGTTTGTGTTGTTGTTCGATAACTACTGTAAGCCTGTTTTGAAGATATACCCCCGAGGTTCCTGACTTAGTTATCCGAAGTGGTTTTAACCAAGAAGGTCACGGACAAGAATGGTATCACCAAGTATAACATCGTTCGGCGAGTAAGTCTTGTTCCTTCTCTGAATTTGTCTATGTCCCGACGTGTTCTGTTCTTCTCTTGAGCCCATCCCTTTGGATCTCCTCACTCTAGTCAATTTTGCTGACCAGCCAGCTCAAAGAGCTACTGGTCTTTTGCGCGGCCTGCGTAGGGAAGATGCGCAAGCAATTGCACGCAACACCGAAGCCGGTGATTCACGACTAGTTTACCCTTGTACGATACACCACAACGGCAGAACAGGTGGCAATATAGTACTCTATGCAGAAACCAATCAAGCGAGAGAGGAATGGAAGCAGAAGCTTGAAGAAGCCATCGGGTTGCGAAAGGTGGTTCAAGAGGCAAACAAGGTGTTCGAAATGGAAACCCTTAGTAACCATACATTTACTCTTCCTCCACCCTCGTTGGCCAACACTCCATGGAATGACGGAAGTGTATTTACGGGGAAAGTCACTTGTTCTGTGCCTTTCAGTAAGGACTACCATACCCAAATCCTACCGACTCACCCATTATAACTTCTCCAGTGACTGCGGACAGCAGGTCATTAGTGGCAATAGGATGCACGGAAGGCGTTTGGATTGGGTTTCGGCACGACTCGCATTGTGAGCCTTATAACACGTCGACGGCAATATCTGATCTATAATTACTCTTCAGCTATGCGTCGGGTCCTTCATCTTAGGGGAGTGACACAATGCGCCATGTTGGAAGACTTTGGACTATTCCTCATACTGTCTGAAAAGGTATGGGACACTTAGACTTTGGTCGTTGTTCAATTGTTTATGCATTACAGACCCTATATGCGTATCATATAGAAGCACTTGTTCCTACAGTGCCAGGGCAACCCCCAGGCCAAGGGCCCCAGAAGCTCGGGAAGGATGTTTCATTTTTTCGAATAGGTTCGCTCCAAGGTCGGACCGTGGTTATATATATGCGCAAAAGGGGAACCGAAAGTCATTTCCATGTCATGGAACCGGTTGTCGACAGAATCAACGAGGTCAACAGGCCCACGTCAGGGTTTGGCATCCGATTAGGCCTTAGTGGAAGGAAACCAGATTGGTTCCGGACTTATAGGGAGTTCTTCCTAACAGGAGAGGTCTACGATGTCGTATTCCTAAAAGCCAAATTAGCCATCCTGAATCAGAAGGGCTTCGAAATTATGGACCTTTCTACATTCAATAGCGTCATCATTCCCCAAAAGGACGATGCGCAATTCGCACACCTCACCAAACGGAGTGATTCCTGTAAACCATTGGGAATGTACCGGTGTACCGAAGACGAGTTCTTGCTCTGCTATGACGGTAACCTCGTTCATCTTACTTTTCACTAAATGTTACTCATCTCGGTTTCATCTAGAGTTTGGACTTTACGTCAACCGGCACGGGGACCCAAGTCGTCATCATGGCGTCGTAGAATGGGAAGGCACTGCTGAGCGTGTGGCCCTCCATGCACCCTATATCCTTCTCTTTGACCCTCGCTTTATCGAGGTCCGGCATCTCGAGACAGGCCGTTTAGCACAACTCATCACCGGATCTGATATACGGTGTACATGGGATAGCCAAGAACTCGACCTGCAGAACGCTGGAGGTGGCCCGGTATCGGTATCTGAGGACCAGATGTCACAGAGTGCAAGGATACATGGGGTGATGAATGTCTCCGTTAACAACTCTCAGCCAGCTCTCGTACCCGTCAGGGTAACGTTACAACATGTCTTCGAGCTGGTTCCTACTATCCCATTGTATCTACCCGGGTCGTTGGCATCACCATCGACAGTAGCGTATTTCCCTCAATCTTACTCGCCGCCACGTTCACCACCTACACGGAATTCTAGGCAGTTGGGGTAACGCCTAGTGGTGGGGATGTTTGCTTTCATTTCTGTGTTGACATAGCTTCATTTAGTGCATCATAGCATCTTGTTTTCATTTGTATGATCTCAACCATTGTACGACTTAATTTACGCACACACTACTTGAATTCATTCTTCTGTCTCGTCATCTCATTCAAAAAACGGGTGTTCAGATTCTACATGAAGCACAGACAGATGTGAATCAACAACCAGAAGCCTCAAGGATAACTATATCGCAGATTGCAACCTAACTTGCTCCTAATCACTGTAGTAACTCCGCAGGAACTTATGCCGGTGGTGGTGGCGGCGGGACATCTCCAGCTGGCGCAGGGGGTTGGGGAGTATCTGAAGCGCTAGTAGCCGTACCTCCTGGAGTTGACCCTGCATACGCTGAAGCATAGTATTGACTATACTGCGCTTGCTGTTGTGCTGCCCATTCTTTGAATTGTGGTGAATTGACATCGTATCCATAAGCAGCCCTGTTTACGAGTGCATGGGTCATCTCGAACCAGTGTTATAGCGGTCAGGAGACATACCAATACGTAGCAAAAGCATCTTGACCGTCTGCTGGGGGTGCCCCCGGACTCGCACTTCCAGCAGGAGGATATCCAGGCGCAGCACCACCTGGTGGGGGCGGAGGAGCCGAACCATCTGGGGGTGGAGGAGGTTGATCACCTGGTGGTGGTGGTGGAGCACCACCTGGGGGAGGTGGTACACCGGCAGAATATCCCTAACGAGATTCAAAGTATCCAATGCCGAACACAATACCACAGGCAGTAGCAGGGCGCGGAGACAGCAAAAAGAAATAAATTTCGTTAGTTCGTCAAACACACAAGATTGGTCAGTGATTTGCCTCGAGCAGTGCACGAAGCGTGAGCAATAGAAGAAAGGAGAAAAACGAAACCAAAACCAGCAAAGATAGTTTTGTTGTTGCGTTCGACGTTGAGAGCGGGAGAGGTGGTGAGTAGTTGCAACTGAATGTAATAACCTACCGCCATAGCACTATATGCAGCATATTGAGCTTGGGCTTGGTGCAATTCCATTTGCTGCTGTTGGAGGATTTGGAGCATCTTCGCGTGCTCTGAACGAACCACTAGTAGCAGGTCTTCAGTTAGGACTTTGGCTCTTGCTACCTGTTGTTCATCTGGGCCGCTTAAACATGAAAATGAGTATTGACATCATAAAACGAACATTAGAGGCCTCACGTTATGTGGATGTACAAAGGTTCATCGCTTTCTCTTCCAGTTTCCTGATCAACGAATCCTGAACCAAGACCCTTGATCTGGACTCTTGTACCAGTTTCTTGTTGGATGTATTTAACGAATGAGCCCTATAAAAGTTGAGCACACCCAGATGAAATAGATCAACTTGGCGCAGCTCACACTAGGTCCTACAACCTTGGCCCGAACATTAAAGTTCCGAATAGTTTCGAGTCCAACAGGCAATTTCTCTTCAGGCCATTTACGCTATCAAGGTCAATGAGCCAACGGCATCCAGCCAAGGAATCCGGACGTACCTTTTCGCGCATCCTATCTTTTTTATCCTCCACCAAGGATCCCAGATCTATGGCAATCAATTCATTGATCCTATCTAATGCCTGTTGCAATTGCTCTTGGGAATTGGCAGTGATATGGAGATACAATGGTGGGTCTTTTTCTGTGGCTTTGCTTCGATCAGGGTACCATACACCTTTTGTGCTCACTGATGCTCCCGTTTCGTCGTGTATCTGGTAGTGGGAAGCGATTCAGAAAGCGCATGGCCGCATCGCAAAAATTTTTAGCAACATCGGAAGACAGTTTGCAGTTGGAATTAGCTAGCAGGTTAGCGCTCAGACTGCCATGCAACTAGTTGGAAACTGTACCTGTTGTTGGGTGCTCCCCTTGGTCAACATATACCGATTCCTAACGTCATTAATATCCACATCTTTTGCAAATTCACCCTCATGATTCTCCTTCAGGGCTCCAGATGCCAACTGGGCGGCAATTTTCGCAGCAATGGCCGCGGCTGTAGCTGCAGCCTCCGAGGCGGCTTTAGGGTCCTTAGCCGGAGTTGCACCATTGCCATTCGCCGATGATGAATTGGCACTTGCACTCTGGTTGGAAGAATTTGCGTGTGAAGCATGATCATTGTCACTAGTACGGGGCTGCTTCGGGGAACCTTCTTCTGCGCTGGGAGCGGCTTGGTCCCACTTTCGCTTTGACGACATGACTTTTACTACGGGAAACGATGACTTGTGTGCTAGCGAGTTTAGGTGCAGTGGAGGTTGTGGACAAGCAAGACCCAAGCTCGACGTGACTCCGACGTGACCGCGTGTCACACCACAAGAACCCTCAAGCCGACTCAGATGTGTCCCAAATGACCCAGCAGCGGGCATGTACTGTAGCCCATTTGAGCAGGAGTATGTAGCGAGTCTACTAGCGACCCGAAGATGCGAGGCACGGGTTCAACCACCGCTATTGACCCTCCAACGAGGCTGCACCAGGTCTCTGGTGCTCTAGTCAGAATCTAATACAGTACCCACAAGCCTGGGCCACCATCCTTATAGAATGTACAATCAGATGTTCTATCAAAAATTTTGGCTATTCATATCTTATGCGTAAAACGACGCCCACTGGCGCCCACAACGAACTGATAAGTGTAACTCCATGTGATTGACGGTCACATCGGCACCGGAATAGGGGTGGATGGGTCAAGCCGCGGGGGGTGTGTCGAACACAATCACACAGAATTTGCAGTACGCTTGACTACTCACGCCGCTATGGATAACGAGAACCGCATCCTTGTATTCGAGCGTGAGCTCCGTTTTCAGTGGACCAAGCCCCACACCCATTGTAATAGAAAAGCAAGAGTACCAACAAACTTCGTCATTGTGGGCGCAGGGCAGTTGATGCCACACAAAAGCTGCACATGACTGGAGGGGCCGTTTAAGTTTATATTACTTATAAAGAATGAAAGCACGAGACGCGATTGCAACTGTAGCGCGATGAACATGAGTAAAGCGTTTTGCGATCCAAAAGCCAGCGAGGAAAAAAATATGCAAGAAAGTGACAAAGATTCCTGGGTACATTGCATACTACTGAGTAAAGAGCGTGTTCAGTGATCAGCTGTTAAAGATAAAAGTGGTGAAACGGGATCCGAGAGTCTAGGACGTTTGGAGCCACAAGGCGTCCTCGGGGAGTCATCAAACAGTGAATCTCGTAAAGAATTTCGTGGGCGCCTAGAACGGTAAGGCAGTGGCTTAATCTCCCTATCGTAAACCTTGATGGGCGATGATGCTGTGGAAGTATTGAGTTTGATGCTAAAGTGGTCCGTATCAGATGTTTCGTGGTCCTCTAATGGGACGGTAGAGATGGTCGTGACGTCTGCAAGTTCAAGTTTGGATGTATCCGCAGGCAGTTCTGGGGAAGCGGAAAGATCTGTCTGACTTCTAAGAATCTCGGTTACCTCGTTATACCTGTCATCACATTTAGTTGGCCGCGCAATGAGAAAAGGGGTGGTACTCACTGGATGACCTGCTTCTGGTACATCTGCTTAAGGTCGTGATACTTTTGCTTCAGGTCCTCGTACTTGGTCTTCGCCCTCATCCTACTCTCGTTTGCCTCCTGCGTCTCCTGTATGGCATACTCAATCTCTCCCCTGGCTTGCTGCTTGATTTTGTTGACTTTCAGAGTCAACGCTTGGAAACGTTTAATGATCTCTGCTTCCCGCATCTCAGCAGCAATCATTGCATTCTTATACTGTTCGCACTCCAGGAGCAGGCCATCCTGCGACTCCTGAAGTAAAGCAATTCGCTCCTCTGCGCGGACGAGTTTCTTCCTCATTGAGTCACTGTTTGCGCCTTCGAGGTAGACACGTCGCACACTCGGGACGACGTATTGATGATATTTCTTGGGCAAATATGTGAGCTGCACGAAGAGAGACTCAGATGGCTATGCACGAGAGACGCGGCAAATTTACAAACATCTGGTGTAACTGGACAGACCGTAAGCAAGAACAAGGGTCACAAAACGCGTTGAAGCTCGTACCAGTGTTGAAAGGAGCGCGACAAGTTGGACAGAAAGACGTGGTTTCTTCGCTGCTCGGCGAGTTGACGTGGTCAGCAAGGCATCTGGTGCAATAGACGTGGCCTGGGCTCTGTGATCAGGTTGAGGGCTGGTGGCAAGCTTGGTTGGCGAGCTTACCACAGGGGATGCACACGGGTTCTCTATAGGAAGACAGGCAGATTGAGCATTTAGAAGACATGGAGACGGGGTTGGGGGAGGGAGGGAGAAGCGGGGTGGTATCGCGGGGACGGCAGAAAACGAGAAGACTCGAACTCGTCTGTTGGTCCACCATTTACTCTTCTTAGAGCACCGAATGAGGATATGGGTCATGTGACGCAGGGCTATGCCAAACAGGGGACAACAATGATTGGGGCGCCAGGGGATGCTTGAATCTCCAGGGGTCGACATATCCAGCACGCCGACCAGGCTGACCGCAGAACGGCATCTCTGGTGAGCCCCGTTTTCTGTGCTTTCTACGCCGCAATAATCTCTTTTTGTCCTCGCCGAATCGTCGCGCTTCTTCATCTTCCCGTCCCTCACAGGTTTCCCGCTCATCCTAACTTGCACTGAATGTCTACCAACCAGGGACACGCACATTCCCTCTCTGCTCCGTCTAACAACCATCTGTCACCCCATAAACCTAACCGCGATCGCTCCCTCTCCGCCTCTTCAAGACCATCTTCACGCACGTCCATTCGTTCAGGTCGCGTTAGTCCATTTGTGGAGGATCCCAGTATGTCCTTGTGCAATGTCCAATCTTTCTTACCTCGGGACTGTTCGTTAACCCCAATCATTTCGTTTTTCCTTCCGTCTTTTTCGGCGTTTCTTTCTTTAGTCGCCCTACGCAACGAAATATCTGAACACAAGCACCTCATTCGACAGAAGACCGCTCGGTTGACCGAGCTCGAAAGACAGCGTGCCTCCGCTCGATATTACTACAATTCCGATTATTCAGACGATATGACCGCTTCAGTATCTGGCTCACCTCCTCGTTACTCTTTTATCGAGCAAGCCCCCAACGGTCCCCCCAAGGAAAAGCGACGCACAAGCTACGAGGTCCTAGCAGACATCGCGGGTCCAGACTCAAATTTGCCACTACCCAAACGAGAGTCGACTTCTTTTTCTCCAGAAGATAGCATTAAAGAAGGTGTACCTGCCTTATTCAGCCCAGGCCCAACAAGTCCCACACATCATAAGCGACCTTCGAGTCCCACAAGGACTTTATCCCGTGCGTTTTTGCCTCCGTCTCTTTTTTACTCCCTCGTCCTTAATCATTCACCTTATTTCTGCTCATGAACAACTTTACCGATGACCTCACGGATACAGGCATACCGATCGCTGCAGTAGGTTGGTGCTTTCTTGTCCTTTGCCCCCTCCCTTTTCTCGAGCGGGGTGGTGAAGTCGTCATCTCGTTCAAAATTGAGTTTTGCACACCACCTTTACCCATATCATTCCATGTAAAAAACACATATTTAATCAACCCATGTTCTCGGGCGTGTGTCATAACATACTCACAGGCAATGCACGGGCACTAGCCGACGACGGTTCGCATCCGCTTACAACACCCCAACGTCCAGGTCTACCTGCCTCAATAACGACAAGCAGTCTATCACCTAATGACTCTTCTGATACTACAACAACCGGAAGCACCTCACCAAGCATTCAACCACCTTCTCCCAACCCAACGCCTTCTCCACTAATAGCAACAAACGCGCTACTAGCAACAACTGCAGCATATACGAGGCGATCGTCGTTAACGCCGGGCGGCACGACAAAAGTTTTGGCGGATTTACAAACAGGCGTTGTAAATGCTAGAAATGCGCTGGAGAATACGAGGGCACAGCTGCGAGTGTCACAACGGACTGTCGCGCAACTGACGCGACAGAACGAAGATCTCAAGGAAGCAAAGGAGCGGTTGAGATTGCAGAACGAGGGTTTGAACAATGTCGTGGCGAGAAAAGAACGATTGCTCCAAGAGGTGTGTAAGTGTACCTATATGCGTGGCACAATTTTACTCACTACTCATGACGTTAGGTGTTGGAAAGGGCGAGAAAGGCGGAGGCCGAAGCCGCGACATTGAAAGGTCAGCTCAAGTCAGAAACGACCACATCGAAAAAGACTATTCGCGAGATGGAGTCTGCTCTTTCTGAATCAACCGCCCTATCACAAAAGTGTGAACGCGAATATATCACATTGCGTGACAGCATCAAGGGACTAACAGAATCATGGAAGACCGATACCGACCGACTAAGAGAGGAGGTGAAGAGAAGAGAAGAGAGGTGGAAGACTGAGGCAGAGAGTATCGGTGCGAAGTATAAAAAACTGCTGGCAGAAGTGAAAAATGTGGATAAGAAGAAAGAAAGCATTCAAACACTGCGGGAAGAGGATGAGGAGGCTAGAAAGAAAGTTGAGAAAGTCTGGATGGAGGAAATCCAGAATATGAAGCAACTACTGGAGAAGAGCAACAAGGACAGTCGAGAAGCGAACGAAACGGCACGGTGCGCTTATTCCTGATGTTCATTTTATGCAATTGGTGACTGATGACACCATAGAATATTGGCAGCGGAGCTCGCAAGGTTACGACGGTTAATACAAAGTTCCAGCGCGTCATCCCTTTCGGCTATCGTTGCAGAAGCAGAATCCGGTTCGAATTTGCCAGGAGACGAACCCTCAGCAGGACAAGTAGAGATCTCCGTGTCATCCTCAACATAGAGCTCATTGCACACTCACCAGATTTGATCCATTCAATCGTCCTCCATGTCACTTATCAATTTCATGTTCGCTTTTGAATTATACCTTTATACCTCTCAGGTAGTACTTTGATACCATATGTTGGATGGAAACATATCGCTTCTTACCACTACCACTGGCATTTACTCTAACCCATCCCCTATTCGACTGGACCTCCCTTCACCCTTACTTTCACTCTCTTTATTTCAACGACTACCTGACGACTTTCCATGCCACACCCAGTATGCCGCACCCATTTACACGAGTACGCCCTTGGATTTCTTGGTACATACCTGCAGGGGTTGTAAGCACTAATTCACTCTCATATACTCATTTGTCCACCTCATCATCACTCATTACTATTTACAGTCAATTTTGTTCATTCACTTTTGTCCCCAGCAAATTCTTCCTTTCTTTTGATGTGACTGTACACCAATCTCCTTATACTTCCCTTACCGACGTATCTAATCAGCGCATATCGCTGCTGGCATACATTCACATCACGCCCTGCGGGGCGCCCCGAGTGCATCGCAACTACCATGTGGCTTAAGCGACCCTGCACAACCACACCCACTGGCTGTAGATGAATGACTGATTACAAGCGTCCACAAGCCCAGATGAGTAGCGAAACTGCCAATACCCCACACACCAGCACCCCTCCTCTCCTCATCCGAGGCGCATGCGATGCCTGTAAACGTGCAAAGATCAGGGTTAGTAACCTTCTTGGGTGACCATTGGTCACTGAGCACTGCGCCATGTGTGCATGACTCACAAGCACTTCACCAGTGTGAGAGAAATACAGAGGATGGGTCGTGTACTCGATGTATTACTAAGGGAACCCAATGCAAGGTGTCCCCTAGTCGCCGATCCACTAGCACCGCATCAAGACGAACCACCAGCAATCAGCCTGTGGTCGGCCTCCGCAGTCAACACACCTCCACATCTAACGGTAGCGACTCTGCATTAGCTGGAACTATTTTACCAGACTCAGATGCAAATGCACCCAGTCCATCAGAACCCCAGGTCCGATCCCCCACACCCCGCAATGCGTATCGACACAATCCTCCATCCCATCTTCGTCGAGTGGTAATGGCATGCGACTCGTGTCGTAGTCAAAAGGTCAAGGTGCGTATTCACGCTCCTCGCTCCAGTGACCGTTTGGTTTACCCCTCACCCAACTCCCCAATTTCTTCAGTGCCAGAACACAAACGATATGAGAACCTGTGTGCGATGCGCCACCAGAAATCGGACGTGTTATTACAACTCCGTCGCAGCCACACTTCCCCCTGAACCCGAGCCAAGAAAAAGGCTGGAAGAGTTCAAGGGGGATCAAGAAGCTTCAATGCTTCCCTGTGGTACAGACTTGGATACATTTGTGACTACCCATATTCCAGCCGCGAGGACTGTCAAGGAAGGGCGTGAAGCTTCTGGCGCTCGTGTTCCTGAAACGGAGTAGGTAGCCTCGGTGTGCTCGACATGCTTTTACCCTGGTCTGCACAGGGACTTTGGCAGACTTATTAGCTTGTACGTGACTTGCACAGTTGGCTGTAAATTGCCCGCTAAGCTTCAATTCAGCTTCTTTTCCTTGACGAGAAGTCGTAACGAGACTACTGCTGAGCTCTGGCTATTAAGGCATGCGTAAGATGACGCCGCGCCAGTCGCTCGCGCAACCTTTCTTCTCGACGCCTGACTCCATTCTTCGTTTGAGACTGCGACGACCGTTGCTAGTATATGCTCTTCTGTTCCCTTTCTAGAAAACGCCTGGTCTAAATTGATATCCCTGCTGATTCCATTAAGACTGATCCTAAGCCGTTCTCCTGGAGCGCACCAGCGCCATTCATTGCAATTGTATTTTTGTCCCTGTGGTCGCCATTTCATACCATCGTTAGATGCACAAACACGCGGTCCGGAAGCATATAACCCAAGAAGCCGACTCCGGTTATCTTACCCCACAGTTGGTGAATCCGATGACGACGCCAAATTCATTTTGCGGACACTAGGTTACCTCTCAAGTAGTGATCGCGACTGCAATCGAACACATAAAACTCTCACCTTATCGTAGTTGGACCCCATCTCCTACCTTCTTGTACTGCACCTCCTCATGGGATACCCCATCGGTGCCGCCTCTAGCTCAGATTCTCCTCCACCAAACCCCTAAACTACTTTCGAATCAGCCAAACAATAGCCACCCATCATGATCAGGTTCGTCGCTTACCCACGAGAGCTAAAGTCAAGAGGGGCACGATACTGGCCAGAAGGCGATTACGGTTGGGTTCCGGCAAACCGGTGATGAAATAGCCGTAAGCTCAACGGGCTCTCGTCAGCTCCTGCCTTTAGCTCGAGAAAATATCATGAGGCGCTGCGAGTTCGAGCAGACTATAAAAGCTTCATCATCACCTCATCCCTGTCTACCTCCTTCTACCCCTCTAATCCCACTCATCCAACGGAGAAAATCCTCCATTGCCCTTGTACTATAATTTGCAGAGACAAGCCTCAAATGTCCATAATCTCAACGCCTATTACCGAGATGTTTGGGATTAAGCATCCCATTTTGCTTGCTGGGTAGGTAGCTTTGTTCTTTTCTTGTTTCAGGCCAGCCAAATGCATGTAGAATGAACGTTGCGGCTGGCCCGGAGCTTGCAGCTGCAGTGACAAATGCTGGTGGTTTGGGTGTCATTGGTGGTGTCGGCTACACACCCAAGATCCTTCGTCAACAGGTGTGCACCTCCTATCCTACTTCCTCAACCGTTGCTCACCCCTCAGAGTAGATCCACGCTATTAAGAAGGATCTGAAGGACCCCAATGCGCCTTTCGGTGTTGACCTACTCCTTCCCCAGGTCGGTGGTAGTGCGAGAAAGACAAATGTTAGTTTTCATCACTCAAGTCTTCCTTTCTCCTCTCACTGTCGTGCCCTTCTTAGTTTGACTATACCAAGGGTCAACTCCCCGAACTCATCCAAGTCATCATCGAAGAAAAAGCCGCTCTCTTCGTGTCCGCGGTGGGTACTCCACCACGAGAAGCCGTCGAAGCTCTGCACAAAGCCGGTATCCCTATAATGAATATGGTCGGCCACCCTAAACACGTGAAGAAGGCACTTGAGGCAGGCGTTGACATTATTTGTGCTCAAGCCGGAGAAGGGGGAGGTCACACTGGTGATACGCCTGCGAGCATCCTGATTCCTGCTTGTGTGGATGCAGTAAAGGGTCACAAGAGCCCTTTGACCGGCAAACCGGTATACGTTATTGGTGCTGGTGCGGTATACGACGGACGGGGTTTGGCCGCAAACTTGATGTGGGGAGCACAGGCCGTTTGTAAGTATCCTTTCTCATGCATATTTCCATGCGTCACCAGCCTCCTTTCACATACTTCCTCTTCCTCCGTGATGAGTGTAAGCTGCATGCTAATTTCATTCTTTCATCTTTCCAGGGGTCGGAACACGCTTCGTTGCTTCCGTTGAGGCTGGTGCACCCAAGCTGCACAAGGAGCTGGTGGTGAGCGCAGGTTTTGAAGATGCCATCACTACTGTTATCTATACTGGTCGACCTCTGCGAGTCAGAAGGACTCCATACGTCGAAGATTGGTACATTGCTCCCTTGGATTACCCCTAAACAGCCATACTGATTAATTCACAGGGAAAAGAACAGACAAGCAGAAATCCAAGAACTGACGAGCAAGGGTGTTATTCCCCATTACCGTGAACTTGAGAAACACCCAGAAAAGTCCATTCCAGGAAGGCCTTGGTTAATGGGTCGTGTGTCTGCTCTTATCCACGATGTCCTACCTGCCAAGGAAATTGTCGACAACATGGTCCAGGAGGCGGCGCAACTACTGCAGCATGGTGCTTCGCTTGTAAATGTATCAGCCACAAAGTCCAAGTTGTAACTGCCTTCCCAGTTAGCATGTTTCCTAGGTTTTTTCATATTCGGGTCTCTCAGGAGCGTGGACGATGATACCATTTATCCATTGTTTTTCGGCATATGTCGTCCAAATAACCTAGCAACGCCGTTTCATACTGTACTTTATGAATGCATAGTTTTCAATCACAATCACTGGACAGCACATATAATGCAGCCTTAATGGATATATACAAAGAGTCCATACAGGGAGGTATAGTGCCCGCTGCGTAATATTCAATTAAACGCCGCCACCTCCTGGTGAACTGCGTATACTAGACTTCCAGCAGTAATTCGGAAACGAACTGCCAATTTAGAGCCATGAAGCGAATAGATGGAAAGCCCGGACGGCGAACCACCCGCTCTGAAGACCTGAAGCCACGCCTCCACTCGCCCCCGACACTTTTCAAGTTGTGGCACTGTTGTGCTGCCCGGGGTCTGACGCAGTCATCTTCTTGAATGAGGCATAATTAAGACGGCCTCATCTCGCTATTAACAAGGCATTCATATTCGTACGTACAAAGTGTGGTAACTCCGATTGTATATGATGAAATTCAAGTTATGTATTAGTTCCGTTGGTATAATGGATAGCGCGAATAAATGCAGTGCCCGGAATAAGGCGTTGCAACTCGTTTGTCTCCTGGTAAACGAATGCCATCGAGTTTTCTGAGACAAATCACGAGTCCTATATTTCGTTCCCAACCATTGCGGCTCAGAGATGAGAAGTAGGCTTTATCTCATGGACGTGCATTACGACCCGGCCCTTTTGCCATGTCGGGGCTGTGTATCTCGTAACTTCTTCATGAGAGAACTAATAGGTCTCACTGAGGTATCTCTCGCAATCCTGTCGACCTCTTCATTTTGGCTGATGCCCTGATGACCCGGACAGTAAGCAAATGTTATGTGATTGGTGGGGTGTTTGTAGAACCAATCTTGTAAAGCTTTGAAAATTGCGATAGAATACCCCTGTCCCGGGTGTTTATCGAACGATAGCGCAGAAGTTAATGCGGCTTCACTATCTGCGTAGACAATCAAGGAGTGGACCTTGTTGGGTATGCGTTGTAGTGTGTGACATACCCCTGCCCTCACCACAAGGAGTTCGGCCTCGTAGTTCGTAGCTTGTTGTGCATAAAATCTACCCTCTCCTACCTTTTGTCCACGGTGCCAACATGTAAAGGCTGCGCCACTGTCTCTCGTCAGTTTATACTTGCTCTGTGCGTGGTCTTTCTTCGTTGCGGATCCGTCAGTAAAGACAACTTGAAGCGGTTCTTGACCCCATCCCCTTACTTCTTCTTCAATTTTTCTCTTTCTCTCCTGCACATACTCCTTGAAATCCTTTTCATCGGATTTGAGGGGGTGTGATAGGTCATATAGGATGCGATTTGAAGGAATGCCAAAGCGAGCACCTCGCTTGTTTTCCCTATTCAGGAAGTCGAAGCGTTCGCCAACGCTATTATTGGTATCTTGGTTGGTTACTTTTACGCGATCAATATCGATTGTATCAGCATCAACTGCGCCAGACCGATCCTTCCTATCCCTGTCAAGAATGGCGACGGTAGGGTGGTAAGAATAGAACTGGGCGTACCACCCCAATGTATTCCGTTGGCGAGCGTGCCCCAGCCACTGCAACCGTATGCGGGTAGGAAGTGGCCCTTTGAGCTTTTCCAACGAACTAATGGGCCCGCTCCGGAAAGGTCCAAGGTTCCGTCTTGTACCTATGCTTTGTGTGAGCTGTAGACTCTTTCCGTTCTTGCATCCAAGTTCGCATCCGTAAGTCGTCAACAGAAGCGTGCAACAGCGCCACATTATGCCGAGTTTCTGCCAGTGGGGCAATAACGGTAGAGTCGGCAAGCCTAGCGTTGAGCTGGCAATCGTGCAGGCTGGGTTCCAGCCGTACCACCGTGATGTAGTTGGCGTGACTGCGCGCCGGTGAGTTATCCGTTTTGATTCAGACCATGCCAGTGGAGTACTGCACTATACGAATGGATAATTCTCCATTCTAGCGACAGAAAATATCGAATACAACAATATCACGGAACACCAGGATATAGAGTTAATGGTATACAGCAGAGGAAACTTTTAAACTATCTTCTGAACGAAATATAGCCGTGGGCGCATAGGCTGAAATCACCATCAAAATACCAATTTACTGGCAATACATCCCTCCTTCAGAGTTGAACAAACCATGACCATATCTAACTAAAATGCATTAGGTGGTTGACAGGAACTCTGCAAGTCCAGGTGGAAGGGCGTCAAACCCTTTGAAGAATAGACAGAAAGCCTCCAGTCACCCCATATGAGCGTCATCTGCTTCATTGTTACTAGGGATTATTCTATGGATGGACAGAAAGTTTGGACACGTTGGAGGGTTATCGTTCAGGAAAGACCGAACCCACGCCTCAAATCTTTCCCAACACGTATGGAGTTTGACGTGGCTCTCCAAAGTAGTGTATCTTCCCTGGAAAGCCCTCTCCAAGAGTCTGGATGAGTTGCTGAGTCCAGTTGTGGTGTCCCAACTTGTTGAATAGGATCGTGCATTCCTTCAAATGGGGCATATCGATGGATGGAAGATGGGAAACCCATTCCGCAGAGAACCTGCAGTCCCGGGTCCCTAAAGTCAAACTTCGGATGGAGTACGACAGCAGATAACACCCAGGGAAGGGCCGAGTAGCATGTTGCTGGCAAGGTGAAGAGCTTACAACTTATTAAGTCATTGTCAGAACTGGAGGGCACATGAGCTGTGTGACCCCGTGGTTCGAATTTGCTCTGGTTTGGAAGTCAAGCACTAGCTCAGAACACCCTTTTGCTAATGCAAGCCCTATCAATTCAACAGTATTTTGCCGCCAAAGCTGCAAGTCGAGCACTGTCGGACTTCAACTTCACTATAAAGGACGAACGATTAATTTGGGGGAATTAATAGTACCTTGACGTGAGAGCATCCAATAAGCTAGGGCTTGCTCCTCGCACCAAAATTCGATATAGCGGTGGACAAGCGAACACAACGGAAAGTCGGCTAAAGGACAAAAAGATGGCAGGCGTTCAAAGTAAAGGAAGATTTCCTGGATGAGTGCTAGCCAAATGCACCGACCGAGGCTGGATTGCTGGAAAATGCCCAAGCATAGTTAATTCAGTGAAGGGTAGCCAAGTTGTTGGAGGGTCGATTGGTCCAAGCAAAGCACAGCAGAGACTGGTGACTAAGAAGAGCATTGACCTCGAGAGTTACATCCACAAGTAAGTCTAGTAAACCTGGTGTTGGGCTGAACATCGTAGACTGCAAGATTCGCAAGTTGCCATCTAGGTCGCAATTCCAATTTTCACCGCGGCTGCGACCGGTCACAGTCACGTGCTATTATGAGGTGTGACATTGGAGCGGACGGCGCGTGTGGGACCAACTCCACTTTGACTGCCACCATGGATGTACCAGAGCTATCTGTCTTAATCAAAGCTACACAGGAACTCGTGCGACAGGCAAGAAAGAACGGAGAACTTGAGTAATAACCCAGCTTTATATTCTTGATTTCATCCACATTGGAACTCAGCATATAGCATTCCACCAGGACTCTTACTCGACGCATAATCCGTCAGAAACTCGAGCAACAGTTCTCGCTTGGAGAGGGTACTTTAGACTCTTCCGAGTACAGAAAGCCGTTGAACAGCGCAGTGGACGCTGCTGTGGTAGCAGTTCTCCTTCACATATCAATGCCCGGCTAAGCTTACGAGTTATACTGCAGGAGGCCGGGGAGGACACATCTGAGGAGTCAAATAGCGCACAAATACCCCCAAAATCTGTTGCAGGCCAAAAGAGGAAAAAGAAATCCAAAGATGCCGGACCATCTCCGAAACCCACGAAACGTCCTGGTAAAGCACATTCTAAGGGTAAAGGTGCAGAAGGGAAGGTGAAAAAGGCTACTAACGTTAAGTCTAAGGTATGTGACGTCCATTCTATTAAACCCCTTCATACTTAACCAGACCAGGAAGAAGTTGTTTCAGACTCGGAATCAGAGGCAGCAACTCGCACGAAGGAAGCCCCAGTCGTAAGAAACATGCTATTTCATAATGGATGAATTTCTGACGGCCCACCAGGCATCGCCTGCAGTTAATAGCAGAAAACGCCGCAAAATTGTGGTGAATTCCGAGGCAGAGGACGGAAGCGAAGGTGAAAGTGATAATACTGTTGAGGTTAAGGAAACGCCCATTATAGGTGAGGGTGGTGAAAAGGTGGGATCCCTCGCTCCAGAAGCTTCATCGGAAACTATGAAAGAGGACGAAGTAAGTCACTTTGGCTCACGCCACTCGGCAAGGTGAAATTCATATCCGATTCTATCAGAAAAGCGAGTCAGAAATGTCAGTCCTTATTGACGAGCCTCCAAAAAGCAGAGTATGGACGAGCTATGCCGTGAAAGTCTTATTTCTTATGATTCCTAGACTAAATCCAAGAAGGCTTTACCCGAAGAGAAGAAAAAGCGCGGTAAAAAGGCAGCTGTAACACTAAGTAAGGACGAGGAAACCATCAAGCGACTCAAGGTTCGCACGTTTTTATTGTATGTTCCGTTTCACAGATTCACAAGGTTACTAGTCATTGGTCTTGGCTTGTGGTATTCGAAAGGTGTGGTCGAAGGTCTTCCATGGCCTAGATCAACCTTCGCAGCAGATAAAGAAACTGAAAGAAATCTTGTCGGAGCTTGGCATGACCGGGAGGATGAGTCTCGAGCAAGCTAAAGCTATCCGAGAGAAACGAGAACTCGAGCAAGAAATACGTGAGTGCAGTATCGCTTGTTCTTTAAGACGTAGAATTCACAAGTCCATTGATATGCCTTTAGAGGACGTCCAAACGTTTGAGAAAGCAGTTCTTAAGCAAGGGCGGAGCAGAGTTCGTGTTGAAGAGTCGTCCGATGATGAAAAACAATCTTCAGAGGAAGAGAAGCCGGTAAAACGACGCGTAAGTCGTTTCCAATTCTTAGGCACCCAATGCTTAGCGCTAAACCTTGGTGGTAGGGCAATGCCCGTCAGAGCATTATGGCATTCCTACAAGATCAAAGCGATTCGGACTAACCTTAACTGATCCTGTATACCTTCTTGTGTCTGTCTTGCAGGAGATTGTAATTTTAACCAACCTCTTAAATACAACTCTCGTTACATTGGTGGGAAGTACTCGGGCGGTGGTCTCAATGCCCGTTGCTCTGCATAATCCGGTGATCTATAGTCCTGAAATTTCAACGAAGTCGTGAATACCCCATCCGAAATGAGCTGCAACCCAGCAAGGGAGGCCCCTGCGGCATCGAGAGACCACAAAGAGAGGCACAGGGTGTTGCTCGAGTTCCTCCTTAAAATGCTGTATGCATTGTACCTGGGTCAAGAATGTATTCTCCCGAGGGATCAAAAACTAACTCACCCTGCAGGCAATACAAAGATTGTTTGTGGCCTATACAAAACCATCATGAATGGTAATGACTGAACTGATGGGAAGCTACACGCACCCAATGTTATTGATATACTTCCCGACCTGCCAACCGTTGAGGTAAATTTGTACGCGGAAATTGGACGTGATGATGCTGGGGGTAATGGCCAGGCGAATGGGAACATCCACATCATCGGGTAGGTCCTACCAATAGTACACATTACCAATAGAATCGAAGGAGTCGAGCGAGCATAACTTACCAAATCGAAAGTAGTGCAATAGAAATTGATCCCAGCACGGGATAAACCAGTTAGAGGGGACCCATCCTCCCAAGAAGACAGAGGGAAACCAGGGAGATGGGCGCCAATCCTTTCTGCGTACAGACCACCTTCGTTCAAGTAACCTCTGAACGTATCAGGCGCGCTCGCAACACCACCCTACAAATACTCGCAAGTCGACAAAACGTAAATGATGTGAGATAAAGTTCATGCTTACCTGATTCCCCTGCAACCTCCATGAAGTGAAAGTGGTATTCCCTCCCGTGATAGAATAGCCCCGAATCCCTCGTGGTTCCTTGCCACCATTACCTGAATGCGCCCTAAGTCATAAAAATTCATAGAATATATAACAACGCTCACTGCTCGTTTCTACGATACTAAACAGCATTGCTCAGCGTTGGTCCTCATGGGAGTCAATATTCACTACAAACTTACCCCATATGGTCTGACGATATGGTTACTAAGTACTTTCACAACGAGTATGCATGTAATGCACCCACCCATGACGACAACAAGAACGTTTTCTTGCCCAATTTGCAAGGCACCAGCTGGAATGGTCCAAGTATCCGTGGTCATGCTTACCGTCGCGTTGCCTTGCGCGCTTCCTAAGAACACGCCGTTCAACCACGCAGAATATCCGCCCGCGAAGCCAGATTGAACTGTAGTGGTGATTGAAATCTCTTGACCACTGGCCGTGAATCTGCCTCGATAGATGATGTTGCCACCATAAAACCTTGAGAAATAAGAGCAATTGTGAGTTGCTTTGGAGAGCATGAATCACGGCTGCTTACCCATATTGCTGCGAGTAGAGGACATGATTTCCGCTTAGCGGTGGCAAATTCGTGTACTACGCACTTGTTTCAAGAAGCCAAAAATACAATATATGGAATGGCACTTACGTTAGTAGAGGTCAATGTGGCCTCCGTGAAACCAGAATCATCAAACCCAGGTAAAATCTCTGGCAAGCTTGAGGCCACTTTCCATTTATTCAAGGTGGGGAGCGGTAAGCGGTAAGCACCTGCAAGTGTCCCCACAAAACTCCCTCTTCCTGTTTTCTTAACCGGAATAGAGAGGCCATTCCAAGAGAGGGAAGTGACGGTATTAGGGGCAATGTACTCAATGGTTGTGGTGCCATTCAAGTCACCAGTCTACACAGCGGTCAGCAGCAGGTTGAGAACAGCTCGAGGAGTACAAACTCACTAATACCAGTTTATCCCTAGATATCTGAGCGGTCCGAACAATATAGGGTCCACCAATCAGTACGCTTATCCCCATATCAGCAAGAACTCCAGGATATTAGAGGTTTGATTACGTCTCGTTCGTCCCGATGGAGAAGAAGTTTCCCCATTCGTTATTTCCAGGAATTATGGAGGAGTGCCAACTATTCGCTGAAGCTTTGTCCATCAACACCACCACAAGGTTGGCCCCCTCAGAAGTAATCTTGACAAAGTGGACACCATTGAGAGTGTAATTAAGAATCATTACCCCATCAGCGAAGGTAAATGCTGCTCCGCTGGCATCAGATATGTCCACTGTGGGCGAGGATGCGAAGATGAAGGCCGTCTCTCCTGTTTGACCTGCGGGTGAGTAAAGAATGATATAATCTGTGGCACCAATCCTGTGATAACACATATGAGCATTTCGCACGCTCTGAGATAGAAATTTCGTACGTGGTCCAAGTCGTGACCCTAGGATTCTATTCAGTATCTTATCCTTCGGATGGATTTTGTGGCTTACTCGGCAGTTGAGTACAATATCTTGCTATTCGACTTCCCAAACACATAGTCCGTGACAATGATCTTCATCTCACGGCCATCAAATGTCAACACTCCAGACCTCGGAATAGTGACCGACCCGAGTGAGGTAACGGCCTTTAGTTGTGTCGTCGTCAGCTCCGTCGATCTACACAACCAGGATTAGTCTTGTGTGCTCTCTTTAAGGCATACCTCGTACGTGGAAGCATTATGCCGCATGAAATAAAATGCAGCACCGGTGCTAGGATGGCGAAGTTCAGCGGTATAGATAAGCTGAGAAGTCGTGTAATTTGTCCCGTTTCCCAATAAGTTGGAACCCAATAAATCACGAGAGACCCTCAAGAAGAGTCCTAATTGAGGTATTATTGAATTAAACTGTGCAGAAATAAAGCGAGAAACGCAGACCTTGCAGTCTCATTTCATTCATTTTGGGAGTCGCGACTCGGTTTTCATTAATTCCTATTCAAGCGAATGCGAGTTGAACTCAAGATGAATATGAATAAGCCGAATAATTACCGCCTCCGTAATCATAGGACGAATATCTAAATGGATCAGTCTCAGGTAAAACAAGTCACCCACAATGTTCTGCACGTACACTGTTGGCTCTCCCGTTTGACCCCAGTTAGTACCACCGAATAGCACTGAGATGAGCTGTCATCAAGTGTGCACCTTTCTTTGATACACAAACTCACTATATATATCTTATCCATAATTGTTGGCGCTTTCAGGCGCTTTCCGCTTGAGAATGGTTACTCACTCAGTATTGTTGTGGTTTGGGCGCTAATGACGAGGTTAGATGCATACTTTAGAAGTCCCTGGAGTGAATCCTTACTAGGCGTCTTTGTAGAATATATTCTCTATTCCCGCAGCATCAGCATTAATGTAACGGCACGAAAGGGTAAGACGAACCAAAGCTAGTGTCTGTCAGGTCGTTGGCTAGGGTGGAGGCAGTCAGTGTGCAGCTCCTCGCGATAGAGAGGTTTTGTGCTCACAATACTTCTCGTATCCCGTTCCCCCTCTTGTAACTGATCCCCAACCAAGCAAATACCCACCACCGAACTACAACAATATTCACGTTTTCCCTGCTACGAGTTTAAGATGAACGCACCCACCTCTGCTAGACATAGGGGATTGCTAGGTGCAGAAGATTGATGCGCGGAATAATAGATGGCTTGGACCTGCTGCCAGCGATTGGCTCCTTGGGGATACGAATCCCCGCTAAACGGAATGCTGGTTCAGCACATCCAATTTTTGAGGAGATGGAAACACTCGCCAGTAAATGTCAACGTGAGTACCTGGTTTATCTGGTGAAAAGTTCCCCGCTTGACCTGCGTGCTGGTCATTGTGGATGAGGGCTGCGGACGAACGGGTTACAAGAGATAAACAGCGTTCAACT
Organism: Volvariella volvacea V23; assembly: GCA_000349905.1. Classification (NCBI taxonomy): domain Eukaryota; kingdom Fungi; phylum Basidiomycota; class Agaricomycetes; order Agaricales; family Pluteaceae; genus Volvariella; species Volvariella volvacea. The sequence goes on along the minus strand of KB722743.1, from coordinate 329,927 downwards.
ACAAATTCACATACGAACGACGATGCCATTGTCCCTATACAAGTCAATAATGTCTTGCATATAAATGTTATTGGACGCGCTAGCACTATACTCGTTTTCGGCTTGCACGAGAATGACTACGGTGTCATCAGAGGTGGAGTCGGCTGATATGCAAGAATAAGCACTTACTGGGGCCACCGTTCGTTATCTGATTACGGGCAATTACCTTGGTAATGGCTGTCATGTAAGGTCTCCATGCTAGCATACATAAGCATAAGGAGCAGACCATGCAATAATAGTGACGTTAATTACCTTCTGTGTAATTTGGATTATTAGTCCGAAGAGGACCAGCGACATTACCGACCCAACCAGGAAAACCTCCTCCTGTTGTCTCCCCGTCTTCCATAAAGAGCATAAGTTTGAATGATGCAGTTCATATATCAGCAGATCCGGACTAACTTATGTATGGCCCAGGCCTATCAGTTTTGATTGAGTAAGAAAGAACCCCAGTTTCACTCATGCGCACCTTGCTATCAACCATAATCCTGCCTTTTTGCCTTCATCAATGAACCGCTGAATATCGCGATATGTTCCTGCTTCAAAGTCGCCTTCACCGTGGTTTGTATCAGGTGTTGGGTAATGCAATGCCCAGTTTACATAAAAGGAGACAGCATTGAACCCATTCGCCTTGATCTTCTGAAATATATCTGCCCAGAGATCTGGGTTGCCCGGAAGTCTCCAAGGGTGATACTCAGCGGACAAAATGAAGATCCTCTGGCCATGAATGAACAAGGAATGAGAATCCCAGGTCACTGCATCCGCAAGGCCAATGGAGCTTGAAGGTCGCCGCCCAGCAACAAGAACGACGAGACTTTGGCATATGAGCAAATAAGAGAGCAAAAAGCGCAGTAGGGGGAAGCACGACATTCAGTGTGCGTTCTTTGGGGAGGCATGCACTGTGCGTCTCCTGTATTATTATACGGCCAGAGAAGGGATAAGAACCTGCTTGTTGACACTTCCAATATGCCCATGGTGGATTCTTTTTCAACCAGGTGATATTGTCCGGCGAAATAGCACAAGGTCTGCCTGGTCATGATGCCAGTTGACGGACCGCGGAACCGCTTGCGCATCCTGAATCCCTGGAAGAACCTCTGGTTTATCCTTTCTTTGAAATACTGATGGAAGGCATCCCGGGACACATGCACAAGGCTTCAATCGGAATACTTAGCTCAACCCAAGACTCAAACATTAAAGCCCAGATGAATTGCCAGGATCTGTTACTATAACCTGAGCGCAGAGGTGATGATGGTGCGAAGCAAAGCAAGATGGTCGTGATCGGAATTGCTTGTTTAGATCAGATCTTGGCTTGACCACTACGACGTTGCAGCAATGGCCCTCTCAACCCATACAACGTCCAACGGTACCTATACTCTTCAAACAAGCCTTGGGGACTTACTAAATCGATTCACTCCAAAGGATACCTTCTACCCTCCATACATTCAGCACCTCCCTTCTTCACGTAAGCATCAATGAATCGCAGGATGATCGTTCCCGACCTCGTCGTTGATCAAGCACAGGCAGCAGCCCAATCCTGCTACGCAGGCCATCGTAACTGAACAATGGACTCGTCTAATCCTTTCATATGCTCGCTACAAGAGGCTATTCACGTTACGGGTAGAGGATGCAGAGACGACAGGAGGAGATTGGGATGAGGTACTGCGCAACACGCGGATAAACCGTAAGCCCAACCCTCACCCCTGAGATATCGCCATTCATATTTCGCACAGGAAAGTTGAGGTCCTCGCATCTATCAAGCATAATAGCATCTATGGTCGCCAAGGATTTGGCATCATACGAGCCCCCAAGACAAACACGCTCTGTGCTCCTCTACTGGCGATTACCAGAAGAATGGGCGGAGGTGCTCCACGATTGGGTAGGAGGTTTAGGGTTCTTGTGTCTGCTTTGGGGCTCACGTTGCACAGGCCAACTCGACGGGGCAGCTGAACACCATCCTCACCTTTTATGACATCACTGATCCGCCAGTGGAATCCCCTCTGACAAACATACCGATTGTGCTCCTGAAGAAAGCCATTTCGATACTTGCCAAGACGGGTCGAGCCCAGTTGATCGCGATTGCAGACGGGGAGGGTGTGAGGTTCTTTGCAGGCAAGTAGCTGTGCACTTGGGGTTGCAGGACTTGTTACCAGTGACTGTGGTGTCTGCTGTGTAATTTACTTTGTACTATATGTCCGAACTCTGACCTCAATCGCTCTGCAGCCGGGTGTACCCGGTGTATCGCACGTGACACAAATCAGCAACGCGTTTGGGCGCGCCTTGCAACGAGCCCCGTCGTATGTAGTGTGGATGCACTACGCAAACTGTTTCATCTGCGCATATAATTCTCCGATTCATCATTTTCGCTCATTTCCTTGTGGTAAGTTGGTAGGAAACTTCTAGTTCAGCGCCAGAGAAAACGCGTTTGCTCCCAGGGCACTGCTTCTGCAAAGGATGCATTGAGAAGATGCTGCATCGGGGTAGGGCATCGTGCCCCACTTGTCGTGAACATGGTACACGGGACTCGATTCGAAGGATCTATATCGACGTTGTCGACAGCAGCGATGTTGTCATTCAGAGGCTGGGGGACATGGATGAAAACTCGAAGCTCGTGAGCGTCAAGAGAACTGGAGATAAACTTCAAAGGGAAGCAATGCTAGCAGACGGGGACGGCGCGGTGAGTTGATTTCCCAAGATCTTGATGCTCAAACCAAACTATCGTCGTCTAGGAGCTTCTTTTGAAGGCTGTGAATGACTTTCAAGACCGCATTGTCCCCGCGTTTACTACAATCGAGAAACAAGCACAGGAGATAGCCAATCTAAGGACTGAAATTCAAGACCAAGAGTTGCAGAACAATCGGTTATGTAAAAAATTGAAGGACGCTGAAACTTTAATCGAAGAGGCCCACTCACTTCGCCAGAGCTTAAACCAGGCTACAGAACAAACTGAAAAGGCAATCACCTTTGCTGAAATGGCAACGAATGAAATGGTAGAGCTACGAGATGAGAAGGAGCAACTTGAACGAAAATGCGCAGAACTCTCAGAGCAGCACAAACTCCGTTGTCAACAGCTGGAGAAACATAGGGTGGTTGTATGTAACACTGCCTACACAAATATTATCCTACTCACTCAGGGCGCATGGAACTCTTAGGCAAACCGCCAACACAAGAAAATTGAGGCTCTTAAGCAAGAGGTAGCCAAACTCACCGCGGCGAACAAGCTGTTGTTGGACAAGTCGTTATCGAATCCACAAGTAAGTGCTGAAAATTTGAGACGCCGCCGGCATCTCCACACATGTACATAATTGATGTGGAATTTGACAGGAGAGTAACAGCGAAGGACACTGCTGTGTCTCTTCCCAACAATCCTCGTCTCCGTTCGTGCAACGTAAACAGTCACTTCATTCTAGTGCACCTATCGAATCCTCGGCTATCCAACGGGATTTTGAAGCCTTACCCAACCCGGGTTTCTCTTCTTACAAGCCGCCTCACAACAGCAGATTGACCCTCAAACGCAAGTTGGCCGACTCTGAGAAATTTACCAGTTCGGACAACTCCTTTCCGATCTCACTAAATGCAAATGGGCGCCCACAAGTACCGGTGCAACTGGGACCAAAGCGTTCGCGCAGATTGAATTTAACATAGACATTCCGTGATTATCTTTCCTGTAATGTGTCTAAATTTATTAACATGCAGTTCCCATGAGCCAGACTGATTGTGTGCATATCCTGCATTTTGTTTCGCCTGCAGGGGCTTTACATAATGGTGTACTACTGCAATCTGACAAGTCAGCGATCGTCGCGAACGACTTCCACATTGCAGTGGAAGGGAAGGTGTTGTCTTGCAAGCGATCTCTACTCAGATCTGGGGGGCAGATATCCTAACCATTGAGGGGACAGAAAAGGCTGTTGCCTATACCTACGCCTATTCCGAATCCTTAGAGCAACCACCGGTCTAGGCCTTGACACGGCGGCCTTGGGTACAAGGATTGAATGCATAAGGCGACCACATCTCTACCTCACTGAATTCTCACTCCTGTCTGAATGCATATAGTGAGTGGCTCGTGCCCATAGGCTTAGACATAACATGTACAGAACGGAGATTGCATTCATACCAACAGGCTTCAAGCTTCCGACGTCGGAATCAAGCTCTGATCTTTTTACGACTCCAAGTAACCATATCGTTTTCGTTCCAACCCCATTGGCTGCTGGAAGAATTCCCCCTTGGTCCGCTCGCTTTTGACGCGGTCCTGGCCAAACCTTCTCCGATCGATTCTTGTTCCATCCGGAGGCTTCACAGCCATTCGGATTCACGGAATGAGGGAGGTTGGAGTGTACTTCACCACGACCCTTTTTTCTCTCCTAAATGTAACGCGATTAACAGTTTTTACTTTGACCCTCGGGCTCCCGTCGATTCTGGTACCTTCTGCGTTTGTGCATTCATGGCTGTCCCACCAACTGGGAAGTCGCAAGACTATCCATGGACGAATAGCATGGCTATGAAGCCAGTGAACGGCACACCCCACTTACTAGATGAACCACCACCCTCGCGTCCTCAATTTGCGAATGCATCTGCGTGGCCTCCTCGAGTCTTAGACCTCGCACCACCCACTTCTCAAAAACAAATAGCACCCATTCAGCTGGGTAGCCGTAGAGGCTTCCCACTTCACAGCACCATCTCCCGCCATTGGTCCCTTGTCAAGCAGCACATCCGCCGCAAGTTACTAGAACTATCCGCCACCAGCATGGAACCCAACAACCCCATCCAAGTGGAGGCCGGTCGCACACCAAGCAGGTCAATGGCTTACGATGGACCCACCAGCGCCGAAGATGTGGAGGCTGGAGTTCACCCTATAGTGGATGCTGAGGAAATTGACGAAGTGGTGGTGGACAGGCCGTGGAGTGGAGAACAAGTGGAGCTCCTCAACCCGGATGACCACTGCAATAGGCACACTTCTTCTCAGCCACCTTCTCTGACTGGTAGTGCGGCGGCTATACACAACGATTGCAACAGCACTGGGGCGCTAACAGGAACACACTCCCAGCACCAAAGTCCCGGGATTTGGGCGTGTTATAGGGTGCTAATGATCCTTCGCCTCAAGTTGTGGCCTTATGTGATGCGGTTCTTTAGCTCGAAATTCGAAGACGAGGGGACCGAAAGATCGTATCAGCAGGAAATGTGGTGTCAATCAAAAAAGATGTGCTTGTGGTCCTCGACATTCTTCATCTTCAACTGGGTAGTAGAGGTTGTCTTCCTTCAGAGACCTCTCGTCCTTGCGGACAAGATATTCTATTATGCGGTGAGCGAAGATCATGCCCTGGATCGTAGTCACCGGAGATCGTAATATAAGACCAATTCCTGACTCATCTTCACCCTACTTTGACTCGTTCTTTTCGACTAGGTCACCCCGGCGTTGACAATACCACTTGTCCTGCTATGCGCCCTTGATTTCCCTTCCAGCCACAATACTTTTTATCAAATTTACCTCTGCCTATCAACCTGGGTGTGGTGAGTGAAGACTCCGATCTTAGTTACGATATTGACTGCCGGCATTGCTGCCACCCCCCTGCAGGCCCTTCTATCAAATTCTTTTTATTGCCTTATGTGGGTATTACGACCACGACGGGAGCCTATTGACTTGTGGCAACAAAGATCTGCTCTCAACGTTCTAGTGGGTCTGGATCATGACATCCCAAAAGATTTTTTTGCTCAGAAAATTTCCAACCTTATCATGGCATTCTAGTTATACATCTGCTCTGCAGGCAATTGCTTTGTTCGGGGCTCATCTCCAGAGATTTCCTGCACTCTTTGGGGCTGTTACCTTTGTGGTAGCGTAAGTCTCCTCGTGGTGCTAGCCTGCCTCTTGATGAATGTCTTTACACGTCTTTAGGTCAAACTGTTTGATCACCCCATTTCCTGTTAGCTGGCCCCTTAGTCCGTGCTCTTCTCAGTTCGTCTGGATGTCCGCCGCTAACAAGACCAGATATCACCAACTTTATTACATATCAGGGTGTCCTACTGTATATTCATTATGAGCGAGAATTTGTATGTCCCATTTTTCACTTCAGAGCTTGTTTGAACATCATTCAGTCTGCCAGAAAATTATATGCTTTGCGGTTGCAACTAGACTCCCAGGTGCAACAAACACAGCAAGCCAAACTTAATGAGCGTGAGGCTGCTGACTCAAAACGTCGTCTAACCTCGCAAGTTATATTTCTCTGCCTGGTGAATTTTCATTGATCCAATATATCGCAGTTATGTATTTCATGATATGTCCTTCTTGTGCCCCTCAAGCCTCCCTTCCTGACGTCTTGATACAGGTTCGAGTGCCGCTAAATACAGCATGTGCGTAAAATCCTTTTTTGCGAGCGCTTTCAAGCTATAGCCTCCGTTCAGTGCTTGCTGTACAAAATATAGATGCTTCAGGAAGAATAGGAAAGGAGCAAGAATTGGAATTTAGCGCTCTGGAAGGAAGTTTAAGTATGATGTCAAAAGGTAAAATGTTTTTAATCCTTGGAATATGATTGTGAAACGAATTCATACAGTCCTCAACGACATCCTTGACTTGTAAGAGGCTGTGGCGGAGAATACACACTTGACCTAATCATGCTTGCAGTAACAGAATGGAAAGTGGACGATTCGAATCGCTCTCAAAGGTCTCTTATTCATATCCTAATACAGAAAAGCATGCACTTAAAAACGCATTTCCTCTATAGCCATACGCATTCCATCAAGTCATGCAATCCATGTTCCTTCCGTTGCGACTTGCCACAGATGCCCGCAATCTCGAACTGGTCATTGACCTCGATATGAATATAGACGATGTTTGTTTTAATTCGTTCTAGTTCCGTCGCATTTAAAGCAGAATTCTTGTAGATTGCACGGCGGGCCGTATATCAAGCAAGCGGACAAAGCAACGAATCAATCACTCGGCGATTGGAAGAGCGCCCGAGCGGAGAGAACCACTGGGGGACCGTCTTGGGAGACGAGATGAGATTAAGACAAATCGTCACCAACCTTGCCAGGTGAATAGCCACCTTCCACCATCAGGTTTACCGACTAAGAGCCTGGCGGTCGGGTCTACAGTAATGCGTGCAAGTTCACACCTTCCGGAGGAAAGCTCACCGTTACCACTCGACTAGTAGCACCACCACTAGCAACTCGCTTCCGCGAACCGAACTACGGAAGCAAAAGGCAGGCAAGATCGTCACCCAATCGCTCACCCTCCCTCGCCTCGTTGCAGTTCAACCCAGAAATGCCAGAGCAGATCATTGTGCGCATAGAAGTATCGGATACCGGTTCGGGTATTCACCCAAACGAGATGGCGCAGAGCAACTTATTTTGTACGTGATTCGCTCATAGACTTTTGAATATTAGACTCATCGGTGATTAAAGCCGCGTTCAACCAGACTGAGAAAGGGCGCCAACAAGGTAAAGACCAATACCTTCGTGGCTATTAATTAATTATTAATGTGCTCCAACAGGCGGTAAAGGAACAGGTCTCGGGCTGGCTCTCGTTCGCCATATTGTTCAACTCAGCGGAGGAAGGTTGGGACTTCGTTCCAAAGTTGGAGTCGGCTCTACTTTCTGGGTTGAACTGCGTTCGTACTGTCACATGCACCGCTGGAGTGCTCAAACTCTTACCTTCTACCCGCAGCATTAGGCATCGGTTCGAGGGTCCTCGATAGTAGCAACAGCGGCATTTCTCGCACGCCGACCCCAGTCAGCGCCTCACGACCTGACAATTCCATTCTACCTTCCCGTCACATCACTCCGCGCATCTCGGATGCTAATGTCGATCTCCCAAGCAAAATGACGAGCCCAGTACCATGTCCCCGTTCGAGTTCAGCTCTTCATGGGTTGATGGACCAAGGTTGGTCCGACGCTGTTGTTGTACGCAGACCAGGTATTGACGTCGCGCATTCCGGTCAAGGCGGATCCGTAGAGTTGATACTTCCACGGTACAACTCCTATTCTAAAATACCAACTCGGACGTTAGGTGATGCTTCCACCGGGACTGATTACCCATGTCCAGGTACGGAGCATGACTACTACCCTCCACGGCGGTATGTGGACAGCTTAGTACCAAGGAGCATCCATTCCGCAGTTATCCCATTGCCTGATTCATTGGCAGACTGCGCTGACCATCAGATAACGTTCGGCCTATCTAATCTCCGAATCGACCAACCGCCGACCCCGCTTGCGGTGGAAGGTCCTAGCGTCAAAGGTGCTGTGCTCGTGGTTGATGATGATCACTTGACACGCGCCCTGATGAGCAGATTGTTGAAGCGTATGGGTTATTCCGTCATAACCGCGGAGAACGGTCGAGTTGCGCTCGACATTCTGTTAGGTTCAGACATTCCTACTAAGTCAGGGGCCAATAACCATGAAATCGGTCAAAAGTTTCTAGCGGTATTCATGGACAACCAAATGCCAGTGATGTCTGGTCACGAGGCTGTCACCACTTTGCGATCACAAGGGAGAAAAGACTTCGTTGTCGGCGTCACAGGTAAGACCTTAGTTCAGACTATTCGTCCGCTGGCAAAATTAACTCCCATAGGAAACGCACTTCTATCAGATCAAAAGGTGAGGAACAGTTGACTTTGTCCCATCAGTAAGCACTAAGAGGGCATTCGTAGGAATATTTGGCAGCTGGGGCAGATTAGTGAGTGAATTCCGGCTGTGAATATGTCTCTGGCCACAACCCTTCCTAGTGTTTTGACAAAACCCGTGTTCGAGCGCAGCCTGCAAGCGATGCTCAATTTTGCCAATGAACGAAGGGAGTCTCACCATTCAGCTTAGATAGCACTGGATGGGACAACTCTCTTTCATATCCGACATCAATGTCGGGCAGGCAGGTGTGGGCGACTGAGAGGTGTCATACCCAGCGCGGATATGCATGGACATACAAGGAAAGACCAAAAGATACAGTGTCGTGAGGTTGCAGTAATCATTGTGCTCGGGATGCATGGTGTAATAAGCATATCAAATGCATAGCATAGTAGTAGCGAGTTTTTATTTCTGCGGTCGCAGATTAGAGCAAATGACGACGAGCACCAGTAAAGTACGACACTTACCAGGATAATACCATCGAATCTCTGCTTGAACCATGCCATTGTCTCCTCCCTCTTAATACGGTGTGAGTAGCCAATTCGGGCCTTCTTTGCCCTTCTCTTTGCGACTCGACCACCAGGACGACCCATCACGACGTAGAAGTCCATACCGAAGATACCGATGCTGGGGTCAT
>KB722743.1:305922-320547 GCA_000349905.1 Volvariella volvacea V23 | reverse complement strand
ATCGGGCACCCAAGTCGATATGTTCTTGGATACCGAAACCGAAGTTTCCGGTCTCCGAGAAGTTCTTTCGGCGCAACTCGTACTCCTTGACCTTCAAACCACGCTCAAGGATTTCCTCCGCCTTGGGACCACGGATGGTTACGTGAACAGCGATTTTCTCATTTCGTCGGATACCGAATGTTCGCACAGTGAAGCGTGCCTTTGATGTGACGGGTGTTTGTCCAGTAAGTTGCTCCAAAACCTTGGAGGCACGAGTAAGACGATCGCCAGATTCACCAACTGAGATGTCTGTTGTTATTTCAAGATATCAGGATGCTGTTCGGCGTCGTCCATAAGATACGCACTGATGACGAGTTTGTCGATTCTGGGTTCCCGCATGGGGTTTGTTGGAGCGGTCTTCTGCTCTGCCTGTAGTCCATACTGTTGGCAAGTACGCTAGCATGGGTGGTCTATATACTCACCATTTTTGTAGTTGGTACGGTAGTCCCCTCTTACCTTGTCTGGTGGCTAAGATCGCTACGGGCGTTGTTTGGCGGGGTGTTGTGGCTGAAACCTTATTTCTCCTTCCTAGGCAGCACAAGGCAAATTCCGGGATTGAGCTTGCCTTTATTTGTCTTTGCTGATTGCCGGCCTCCAAAAGGCAACGGATATTGGCTAGTCGCGCTGTACAGGCGCCTGTTTCCATGCTTGAAGTGCTCGCATCACCTCGGTGCTGTTGAACTGCCACATAGTTAACGCCACTACGCTCTTTCCGTTGCGACCACCTTACTGTTGCTGCTTTCGCAAGATGTGCTTGCACTTCCTCCTTGCTGCCGGCGACCCACAGGCGATCCCGATATTCCACGTATGGTGGCTATTGGTAATATGATTTCGAACGCGTCAGGGCTTAAGTGGTTGGCTCGGTTTCCATCTCGGTTCCTAAAGAGGTTTCAAGCATCGGTGGTTGACATCCTCCGACAGCGACCGTGCTGTTGATAATCCATTCTTGTATTCAATTGCCACATGTTTTCAGGCCAAAATAACATTTTGAGTATGATACAATTCACAAACGGGTCTCTTGACCTTGAATGTGTGAAGGTGGGCCAACCAATCACATCGATCACCTCCCTCTCAGCTAGCCTCGTATGCCAACGGAGGTTCCTATCCTCCGACCTTGACCCCCCTGGACCCCCTCACACGAAGTCGCCGGCTGGGACCTTTTTTGCCCCCCTAACTCGGCAGGACTGATTTCTCGACCAGGTTAATCGGAAACGGTATCATACCACAATAGTAGCATCCTCTATAAGCGCAGTCAGTACTATAAAACCCCTCCTAGTGGGAACGAGTACCCATTCCTCTTATTCCACAGACAACCATGACCGTAATCTGCTCCATCTGCTGTGAAGGTTTCAAGCAACCAATTGCCTTGCCGTGTGGTCTGTTCTTTTATTCTTATCTTATTTTCCTACGTTAACCAAGGGACCATCAGGGCATGTCTTTTGCGAAGAGTGTCTCTCTCGCACAATTCAAGTTGTACAGGGGATTGCGACAGCTCATATGTGCCCGTCCTGTAGAGCTGTTTATAATCCAAGTAAGTGAACCTCATACAAAATAACAGCGCTTGAACTCAAGACATATAGACAATGCCAACCAATCTGCAGCGCCTCACTTGAAGGGGCAAACTGGGAACGGCCTCAGAAGGCTGTACATGCAACAGGATGATGTTCTTGGCGGTCCCAGAATACTCGCAGGCGAACAGCTTGCAACTGAGGTAGCAAGGCTCCGTGCGGAGAACGCGGTGCTCCAGCAACAATGTGCATTGTGGCGCCGCCGAGCAGAGGCTCATACCACTATTACATCTAGGCTTCTACAACTAGTGCAGCTTGCCGAAAGTCAAGCTGTTACCATGAAGCATGAACGAGACTCCCTTGAGGAGGAATGCACCAACCTGAAGCGTAAAAGAAGGTGTGCTATTTTCCCGTCCCCTTGTGCCTTTAGTTTCTAAGCCTCTCCTTCCAGCACATCGGTGTCGTCCAAAGCAACTCGGCGGCGTGGTACGCGCGGTATCAAGCCTCAGGGGGCTACACATTGCGATTCACCACCCCCCACCGTTATCTCTCTTTCGAGCCGCGAGAACTCGCCGACCAGCGATGTTTATGATCGACCCGCCAAGCGGTCACGACAGTGTTAATAACAAGAAACCTGGATATGGCGTATATATTTATTTTAGGCCTCTTGCATCATATGTAGATATGTAGATACCCACTCATTGTACTATATGGCAAAAACAATGCATGCTTTTCATCTCGATATAGCTAACAAGATTTGTATGAGTCACCGCTGTCACCGTCCCCGTTAACACCTTGTGGGGAGGAGCGTGATATTCGGTGGCCGTTGCAGGTAGCCGAGAGGTGAGCTAGGCATGTGTGCGACTATCTCCCCTGGGATCTAGGCGGTAGGAGCGCTTCAGTCTGGGTATTGGCCCGGACGCGCTGCATACGCATGGTGATCCTTATTTGACCCCTGAGATAATATCATTTACTATGGCGCGCCCCGTTGTGTAGGGCCCTGAGAACCTGGGCGGGAGACTAGACCATATATCAGAGAAGTCACAGGCTCTGAGTTTTCTGGGCTGTCCGCAGAACTAGTCACCCTACTGACTGGAGGAACTTGGTTCACCCAGTGGGTTGGATATTGCTTACCCCTGATTGACGCACACAGGGCAGTGCTTGCCGTTTCTAAAAACAGACACGACTTCGGGAACAAATCTGGATAGTGGACCGAGTCGTCAATATCTACGTACTGGTTCGACATTTTGGCGGATTCGCTATGATGTTAATGAAGTAGTGCCTGCACCTTCCCGCTTGGAGAAAGGCCTATATCGGGTGCAGAAAATCAGCTGGACGCGGGTCATTAATTGAGGAAGGCAGTGCCAATTACAGATACCCATCAGTCCGTTACGACTAGACTTTGCTTGTGCCAACGTTCTGCGAGCCAGGGTAGTGAAGGCCGCGTACTCTGTCAACCAGAGACGAGCATGGTTCAGAAATTCTCACGCCCTGCCAAACTCCTCACCACCTCGAGTTTTGATTTGGATGCTACGGACAAGTCTGCGACCATCCATTCTGCAACTATGCCGCCCATCTAATCGTTTCCTCGCCTCTCTTTCCCGCTCTAAGCCTCTTCGATACCCGTTTCTGACGCCGCCTTCCACAGTCGCCTGCAAACAATTTGCGCACCGCCCCTACTCCACCCAACCAAGCACCTCATCCCCACCCGAAGACACGAAGAAGAAATTCACTCTTCGAGAAAATATTTACACTTTGCCAAATCTTCTCACCGTATCTCGAATTGCTGCATGCCCACTCCTTGGATGGTCCATTCTCCAAGGTGACTTTGCGCTCTCGGCGTCGCTTCTAGCGTATGCGAGCATCACCGATCTGGTCTGCGTTTTCTCCATCCCTTTCTGTCATATTTTTTACATTCTGAATGGGATTGCTGAAAGGCCGATGGGTACCTCGCCCGACGCTTCAAAATGCAATCCGTGCTCGGGACAATACTGGATCCGGCGGCGGACAAATTACTTATGACAACCTTGACCATTACACTCTCCATGAAGGGTCTAATCCCGAGTATGTCTCATAATTAGTAACACGTCCACCAAGAGACTAAACTCCTTCAAGTTCCGTTGGCAGTCATAATCCTCGGCCGCGATGTCCTACTCAGCCTGTCGGCGTTTTGGATACGTTACACGTCCCTCCCGCATCCAGTGCGTTACCCAGGCCCTTCGGCTGCGCACCGCATCGCTGACATTTAATCAAGAAAACATTCAAACGGTACTGGGATTTCTCCATCCCTTCAGCTGAGGTCCGTCCGACGTATATCAGCAAGGTACGTTGATCGATCTGTTTTTTTTGGCTGTAAATTGACATCCCCAGGTCAACACCGCCCTTCAACTTGCCCTGATGGGTTTCACAACCGTGAGTCCTCTGATACCATGTGATCTAGGATTACCTCTTCAAGCTCTCCAGTGAGTTTGGTTCCCTCCTTGTTCACTCAGGGTACTAAGCTTGGTGCCAGGCTGGTTGTTGCAACCACAACAACCTGGAGCGGGTTTTCGTACATCTTCTCCAAGGATGCTGTTCGTGTCATATCTCATCGCAGACCCCGACTCTGAGAGTGCCATCCATACCTAATTTAATACATCTATATCATTTTGAGATCCCATGCCAACTAATATACAACACATCAAGACCTAACTAATCAATGCTACTATATGCAGTTAAGCGAAGGAGACAGCTCAATACTTGGTGGGACGAAAACACTGCCAATAAAACATATACATAGACAAGGAACATGAACAAAATCATATGTGGGTATCATCGATATCTTATGATGACTTCAGAGGACCGGCAGCTCGGCGTTGTCTCACTTCCTGGAGAGCAGCAGAGATCGCTTGCTTAGATGCGGTATGTGTTCTCCATTCTTCACTCGCACGCCGTGCCCTAGACATGAAAATCATCATCCAAGCAACGCTCTTCAGTTTACGAGTTTTCTTGGGCGGCGGTGATGCTGGAGGGAGAGCTGGGTATCCTATGCGCGCAATTGCAGCAAATATAGTTCGCTCACTGAGATATCAGGAATCGAGTTAGTGGACTATTTTATGACCCAGAAACAATCAGCTCACCTCTTCTCGTAGTGTGACAGAAGGACCAGTAGGTATTCCTTCTGGTAAGCCAAGTCGGCACGGAATGCGGACTCCCTTGTGAATTTGGCTTTGAGGTATCTGATCTGGACAATCAAACCCTTGCATTCCCTGTTATGTTGCACTTTCAACGCTTGCAACTGTTGTTCATCCCTACAAAAAGAGCGTTAGACCCCGACTATGCTCAGCAAAGCTACTCACCCCTTGCAAACGTGACTCTTCAATTCCTCACGAATCCTCATATTCTTCTCTTTCTGAGCTTCCAACTGCTCGTTTGCCAATCGCAACTGCGTCTGGATCTGCCTCTTGCTTCTCTCTAGCTGCTGCATGTCTTCTCTATGCTTGGTATCCTCTCTTTCCCTTTCTGCACGCAAAAGCCTGAGATCCTTGCCGAATACCTCAGCATCAACTCGGACTCTTCGCAAGTCGCGTTCCAAGGTAGCGACGGTCTTCGTTGCGTCGCTCTTTTCAGCAGCCATACGCTCCTTCTCGCTCTCTGCCCTATAAAGCTCTTCTTCCTTATCCGATAACGCGCGACGCAGCTCATCGACTTCAGCTTGATGCATGTCAAGCCTGTGGCGCCTGATGTCGTGCTGGTTGGCTTGCTCTGTGTATTGCTCGCGGAGTTTATTTGCTTGCTAAACAGGCGTCAATGATTGGACTGAGAAGGGTACTTCACACTCACATCGGATATCTCGAGGAAGCGTCGCTGGAGTTCCTTATGGTCTCTAGATAGGGAGGTTCGCTCCTTTCTCAAATGTTCTATCGTCTCCATATTCTCAGTAACCTTCCCTTCTAGAATCCGGACTCGCTTTTCGGCGTTAGCATTGGCGATCAGTTCAGACTCGAGGTCGTTGTTCTCTCGCTTCAAATGTTGCAGCTGGCGCTTCACTTCTTCCATGTCCTGTAAAATCGTAGGAGCTTCAGCATTCATAAATGAACCCATATATGCAGAACTGTACGTACAGCCTCAGTGTTTTGCAGTTGCGACAAGATTTCAGTCTTCTCGCGCTGCACACGAGTCTGCTCAGTCGTCAATGTTCTCAAGCGCTCACGTTCCGCCTTCAGGTCTTCCTCCAGCCCAGCAATGGTCCGTTTCGCGCGCGCCAGGTCCTGTACATACAATCACTCCCTAGAGCATCAAACATCAAGGAAAGCACTCACCACTTGCACGTTTGCTTTATTCGTCTCGCTTTCGGTCGCTCTGCGGGCTTCCGCTCGGACGCCCTCAATCTCTGCATTCAAGCGTTTGGCCGTATCTTGCAAGGCGGCCTTCTCACCAATTAGTTTTCGACGCTCGGCTTCCCATTGAGCCTTCATGGTGTCTAGCTGCATATTGAGTGAGTGAACATTAGCTCTGAGGACGTCGGACGAGCGTGTTGGTGGTGTGGGGGGCTCGGTGGGTAGAGATATATTAGAAATGTCCAAGGAGCTATAAACTCAGTGTCAATAGACGAGGGTAACTGAAGCACCAAAACGACCTGCCTTTCATCACCTTCGTTGGCGGTAATGCTCGTCGTGTCCACCTTGATGAGACATTTCTGGCATCTCAATCGCTGAACCCTCCTTGTTCGGCGTTCTTCCTTCCTCGACAATCGTGCTATCTCCTGTTCAAGACGAGCGATTTTGGCCTTTGCGTCCTCAAGCTTCTGAGTGAGCTCAATTACGCCTTGGCCTGCGTCCTCGAGTTTGTCCAATTTGTCGTCAATGCTATCATTAGCCTTATCGAGCTCGCGTTGTAGCCGGACAATTTCTGCTAAGAGCGGGGACGCCGAAGGATCGGACATGGTGCTGTTCAACCACGACAACTGCCAAACAACCAAACGATCAGCGCCGAATCGCCAAGCGGGGATTCAAAACCTACCTCTTTCAGCGGTGCACCTGGTGTGCGGGGCGCTTTGATAGACATATTCAACACTTGCCGATGAATAGGTGAAATATTGCTAGTGTTGATCACTTTACTGGGAGTCCCCGTGTCATGCATAGCCGACCTCAGGGCCTTGTTTCTCTCCAGCAGTTCCTCTCTCTCCCGCTCTAGGATCTCGATCTTCGCATCTTTAGCCTTGTCCACTGCCTGCCTAGCTGGAGACTGATCGAGCATTGTTGTAAGTTTGGCGATCTCTTTATGCGCTTCGAGGAGTTCTTGTTCCAGCGCGGCATACTCTTCTTCTGTCGGACCAGCATCCGAAGATACCCCAGAGGAGTCTCTGCCGGACGAAGTTTCGCGTTGCTTCCCTCGCTCAAGAGTGCTGACCCGTGCTTTCAGGTCCGTAATTAACTGTTCATCGGCCTCCATCTTCTGCTCAGTGGCCTCCAGAGCCTCTTCTAATTGCTTCGACAACTCTTGCGCTCTTTGCAACTCAGCTTGTAATCTATCAATCTCCTCATAAGACTCCTCATTTTGCGTTGTTAATTCGTGAACTTGGTCAAGAACAGCTACAAGTTCTGCTTCATATTTCTCGATTTTCTTGGCGGCCAAGTCCGCTCCTGTCTCCAGTGCTGTGATGTACTCCTTATCTTCAACATCTCCCGCCTGGGGCTGCTGCTGCTCCAGCTGTTGCAAGTCCTGTTTCAACTCCTTGACTGTTTCTTCACTGCTCCTCCTCTGTTTCTCTTCGGCATCAGCCCTCTCCTCGGAACGAGCAACCTTATCCTCCATTTCTTGCAATTGCCCCCGCGCAATATGCAATTCGTGACTAAGCTGAGCCACCTTCTCATTAGCCTCTCTCAACTCCCCACCAAGGTCCTGCTCATTCTCGAGTATTTTCTCTGCTTTCTCTGCTCGGGTAATGGCGAGATTCAACTCTGTTTGAGCATCTTCGATCCTCCTTTCTGCGCTCTTGATGTAGTCTGCATGCTCGGCCTCGATTCTCTTTGTCTCCTCTTCCGCTGTTTGCTTGTCCTTCTCCAATTTCTCAATAATTTCTGCAACTCCTTTCTGTACATCCACCATCTTATCCCTCCAAGCATCCCTATCCCTAGCGCGTCTTCCTTTCTCGTCCTCTAGCTCCCGCTCTGCAATTTGCTTATCGGAAAGGCACTTCGCAAGTTCATCCTTGAACTCTTGCAGCATCGCCTCTAATTCAGCCTTCTCCTCCATCCAATGTTCAAGACTAACGTCCTCCTTAACATCTTCCAACGTGCCACCCACACTAACTCTCTTACCCGCCGAAGATTGTCTCCTCTGCGCACTATGGGATTGCGCCTCTGCCCCCTTCGCCTGTTCCTTCGCCTTCTTCATCTCCATCTCCTCCTCCAACTCCTGTATCCTCGTCACCAATGCCTCATTCTCCTTTTGCAACTGCCTGTTCAGCCCATGCAGGTAGTTGTTCAACTTTCCTGCGTTGAACCTCCCAACACCCTGGCCAGGTGCTCCCGATCCAAAGCCCATTGCGGGATCAAAGGACGTATTCGCTCGTTGATGGGTTGTCAAATCATGCGAGGACGCGGTTGAAACGAACGAGGCCCTATCCATGCCTCCATCATAAGGTGACATCATTCCAGCTTGGGGAGGAGTAGCGAAGCCCACTCTTCTCTCCCCCGAGGAGGATTGCGATTCGTTGTCGGATTCCGGTATAGTTTGTGTAACAGGAGGGAATGACACCCTTGCCCTGGTCCTGATATTGGATGTTACACCAGTGAAGGCGGGCTGGAGTGCTGACTTCAACGCGGTGTCGTTATACTCCTCGACGGATGACGATGGTTGAGCAGGAGTCTCTGGTATATCTCGTGTCTGTAGAGAACGTAATCGAGGATGCGGTGTATTGGGCTTGATTCGAGGGCGTGCTGTTGAGTTGATTACAGCGAGCAAGAAAGACTTGCGACGAGTTTGAGGTGTCTCTGGTTCTGCTCGCAATGGTCTTGGCGTCTCTTGCAAGTGCAATTGAGCAGTTGGATCATCTTCGGCATCTTCACTGTATTCTTCTTTTCCTTCCACTCGATCGTAACTATTCCCTTCATTGACTGGGGATAATTTATGAAGCGGTGCATAGAGATCAGAAGCGGGTGGCGGAAGGTGGAATCGAGTACGTGGTCTGGGGTACGCGGGAGTTGGAGTTTGAGCAAATGACGGGAGGGGAGATGAGAATGGGACAGAAAAAGCGGGAGACGCCTTGGCAGCTCGAGAGAAGGCCGTAGGAGTAGGAGCAACATCTGAAGAAAATGTTGGTTCACGTTCAGCCTCCGATTCACTAATCTCGGGCAAACGATCGGATTCGTCTTCAATCTCTTGCAGGCGATGTGGTTGTGGCCCACCCATGCCATCCGCAGTGGGGTCGGCATCGTTCATAATTGGAGAGCGGCCAGTCATTACCGCTGGAGAGGCGTTTCGAGAACGTGGTAGGGGCACATTTGCCGGGGATAGTGCAGCAAGGCGTTCATTCGCAAGTGGAGGTGAAGGAGCGTTCGATTGTGGGAGAGGAACTCGAGACGCTGAAATCGGAGAACCCGGACTGGAAAGTGGTGCAGTGAATGAACGGTTACTGCGAGGGGTGGAGTGTGTAGGAGACGAAGAAGGTGATGAGTTAGTGTTGGTAAGGGAGGGTGTGCGCATTCGCGGTGCTGCTAGCCTCCTTATTCCTACGTTCTTATACTTGTCAAGCGGCGAGAGCTAGAAAAAATATTAATAATGAATTTAAAGGCAACTAAGTGGCATACCTTGGGTTCGGATCGCAGGCTGAGAGAGATGTTGAAGCTCTTCTTGGGTGTCGAATCCTTCCTGAAGGACTGGCTGACTGACAGCAGAGCATCCGCGACCGAAGTCGCGTCATCCTCACTATCTCCTCCATCTGGTGGAGGGAGATACACTTCCGGGACACTATCCCTACTCCCTTCCATTTCATCGTCCGTGTCCGAAAGGCCCCCTCTACTATGCCTCATCGAAGGCAGTGAAGGGATTCTACTGACATCAAAGCTGTCATGTGGGGTCTTGCGAGAGGGAAGTCCTTGTGAGGCGGAAAGAGCGTTCGTCGAGGACTTTGTTGAGCGCGAAGCTATTGACAGAGCAAAACGAGCAGAGCTTGAGTTACTCAGTTGAACCCGCGACGCTGCCGCACTGTGAACCGAAGGGGTTGAATGAATGGGAGGGCCAGAGATATCTTCGAGCGCATCATCGAAGTCATCGTCGCCGACGTGGTCGATGCTATCTGCCTTCAAGCCAGAGCCTTCGTCTGAATCGTCGAAATCACCCATGGATGGCAATGATGGCATTTCTCTGCCCTCCACTGCCTCAATGCGACGCCAAATGCGCGAAGGCGTTTCCAACATCGCGGCCATTCGTGAGATGACTGGTATGAAATACGGTCGCGATGTGTTGTGCTAGTTGAGAGGTACGTCCCACGAATTTTGTGATGGATGTTGGCCATATTCCTTGCCACCCTCCTCAACGCGTACAGTCACGTGATCGCGAACGACCGATCCCATGGCCAGCCCGGTTGTCGGCTGCAGACTACATCCACTGGAGACTAACAAATCAACAGGAACCCAACCGCTGAGGATATCTGCACACAGACCCGAGCCTATTCAGCTTTGCCTCAGATTGGCTATTATTATTTCTTGGGCGGCTACGATACTATGCGCCTCCCAAGTCCCTATCCGCCCGGAGGCTTCCAAACTAATGACGCAGTGCATTTTCTTGCAGATGTGGCAAGCAGGCCGCACCAGATACGCCTCCGTGCCCCACGAACTCGGCAGCGGCAACTCCAGCCACCCTCCTCGGCAGCAGGGCTTTGTCATGGCCGTGACTTAGATTTGTGTAGTTCCATGTCTCAAAACCTCCTCCTCGCTATTTTAACAATCCCTCCGACGTAGAGCGGCTTCTAGATGGCCATAGGAGAGGAAGTTAGACGACCCACTCCATGGCCCCCCGGATGGAGACCTGTAAACTATAAATTCAGCACAGCAGAAACGGCACAGGAATATCCACTGTCCACTCGTTCCTCTCAATATGCCTAACGATTTTCCACCCCCAAACGCCCCCATAGGTTTCGGTGAAATGACCGACGAAATCAGGTGGACAAGGCCTATTCAAGCAGAGCGCAAGCTGCGGGTTATTTGTATCGGTGCTGGTGCTTCTGGCTTGCAATTCGCCTACAAGCTCCAAAGGTCCTTCACTAACATCGACCTGACTGTCTACGAGAAGAACAAAGGAGTCGCCGGAACCTGGTTTGAGAACAAGTATCCTGGGTGAGTCCAACTCCAACCAGTTCACCTGTACCAGTCGTTAATTCTGTGAACTTTGTAGCTGCGCGTGCGATATCGCCTCTCATGCCTACATCTACACTTTCGAGCCCAAGCCTGATTGGTCTTCGATGTACGCCGGAACCAACGAGATTGAAAGCTATTTCAACTCCTTTGCCACTAAATACAATCTTCGTCCGTATATCAAGACTCAACACCAGATCATCGGCGCATTTTGGGTGGAAGACAAAGGGATTTGGAGAGTAGACGTTCGCAACCTTGAGACAGGGGAAGACTTTACGGATGAGTGTCACGTACTGGTGAACGCGGGCGGTGTATTGAACGCGTGGAAGTGGCCCCAAATTCCTGGATTAGAGGACTTCAAAGGGGTCAAGATGCATACCGCTAAATGGGACCATAATGTGGACCTTAGGGGTAAACGTGTAGCCGTTATTGGTAATGGGTAAGTTATCTACATCGCCCTTGGAACTTATGATTCAATTATTGCCCATAGATCTTCGGCTATCCAAGTTGTTCCTGCCATACAGCCGATCGTCAGCAAGCTCACCACCTTCATTCGCACCCCGACTTGGATCTCACCACCTCTGGGAATGGAGGCTCGTACCTACACCGAGGAAGAGAAACAGAGGTTTGCCACCGACCCCGCTGCCTTCACTGAGTTCCGTAAAAACTTGGAGAAAGGCTATCATGGCTTCTTTCCCCTTCTGATTCGCAACTCTGAAGTTCAAGCTTCGACTAAAGACGTCATGACCGAACAGATGAAGAACAGACTTGATCACGATGAGGCGTTTGAGGAGCAACTCATTCCCAAGTGGTCAGTTGGGTGCCGTAGGTTAACGCCTGGCCCTGGGTATTTGGAGGCGTTGCGGAAGGAGAACGTCGAAGTCGTACAAGGAGAGATCGAGAGGATCACGGAAACGGGATGTCTCACCGGCAAGGATGGATACGAGCACGAATTCGACGTTTTGATCTGCGCAACTGGATTTGATACCTCATATAGACCGAGGTTTCCAATCATCGGACGACATGGAAAGAACCTGCAAGAGGAGTGGTCTCAAGAGCCTAAGACCTATATGGGCCTTGCTGCAGCGGACTTTCCCAACTACTTCATGCTCATTGGGCCAAACAGCCCTATTGGTAATGGGCCAGTGCTTATCGCGGTTGGTAAGTGGTTCGCGCGACAGCGCAGCAACACAGACCAACTACTTCACGTACAGAGACCCTAGCGGAATATGTCCTGAAATTCGTCAACCGCCTCCAGACCGAGAACATTCATAGTTTCGCCCCTAAAGCCGAAGCCGTGGAAGACTTTGTCGAGTACAAGGACCGATTCATGGCCAAGACGGTCTGGGCCGACAGCTGTCGCTCGTGGTACAAAGGCAACACGGTCGATGGGAAGGTCATTGCCGTCTGGCCAGGAAGTTCTTTGCACTACATAGAGGCACTGTCCGATGTTCGATACGATCATTGGGACATTCGCTACACTGGGAATAGGTTCGCCTTTATGGGAAATGGGTTCTCGCAGACCGAAACCGATCCTACGGCGGATACCGCGTTCTACGTTCGTACGGTTGACGATTCCCCGTATATCAGCACTAGGAAGGCTCGGCAGGTCATGAACAAGTCGGGTACGGTCAAGGCGGAGAAACCTGTTGTTGAGGCTCGCGAGAACTCGTTCCTCTGATCGTTGTGTCCTTTTTCTGTTGTACTTGTACTGTATATTATGACAAATTTTATGCCACCTGTGCAAGTTAGAACCTGCAAGCTGGGAGCTAATCCATGCACATCAAATCGGTTATTTTACTTCAAACCTGCTACCTTCTTCAAGACCACTGGAACATTCAGGAAATGAGCTTGCGTTAATCGCCTTGCGTTACTCATTCCTACCATCAGAGCGTCAACCATTTCAGCTATACACCCAGTCGTTGGCCGGAATACTACCTTTAATTGGTGTCCCACCTGGTCACTCTTCAATCGGGACTGGGTCGTGTCCTACAACGACGAAGAGAGACGGAAGTTCGGTACTTTAGACTAGCGGCTGCAGGTCTACCAAACCATTTCACCTTGTTGGGCCAAACACACCTATTGGAAGTGGGGCACCACCTGCGTTTCTGTACCAGAAAAAGATTGAATTTCTCACCTGTAAAATGACAGAGGGGTCAAGACTACTTGCAGACCGAGCTTCTGCTGCACCGGAGCTTGCCAGTCTTTGAGTAAAGAAGACACCGCGGACGATGGATGCGGAAGTATTTGATTCTTAATTACCTCGTGGGAAAATAGACGTACTGGCGATTGTCATGGCTTCACAAACAAGGCAGGCCAACTTTGTCTAAGCAACATGGCTTGACTCCCATTCACCACCATGTCATCCTCACCTCCCCCCGTCTCCGAGCATACAAGTCCTCCAACCCCCAAGCAGGTAATGGACTCCGTTTTCAACGACCACAGGGCCGACATTATCCTCCGTTCCTCCGATGGCGTCCACTTCAAGATGCACAAGTCCCTCCTGTCATTTGCGTCCTCTTTCTTCGAAGGAATGTTCGAACTTCCCCAGCCATCTGTTTCTTCCCCCTCATGTGATGAACAACTCGACGGGCTCCCCATTATTGCTCTTGCGGAGAGCAGTGCAGCCCTTCGCAAGTTATTGATGTTCTGTCACCCTGCACATGCCCCCGTCTTGAATGACCTTGACGAAATTCATGTTGTCCTAGCACCGGCTATTAAATACGACATGACAGGGATAGTCAAACGAATAGGCTATAGCCTGAAGCACTTCACCATCGAGGAGCCCTTGCGTGCATTCTGCATATCTTGGCAATTCAAGCTTGAAGAAGAAACCAAGTTCGCCGCCAAAAATACGCTCAATCACCCTATGTTCCCTCGCACCTATGTTCGAGAGCTCGAACTAATTTCCGCTGCGACGTTGCATTGGCTGGAGGAGTACCATTATGCGTGCGGTGAGGCTGCCAAGGAGGTTTCTACGACGTACACCTGGATCACCCACCAAGCATTGGCTCAGTTTGGATCAGGCTGCTGGAAGTGTAGTCAAGGACAGTATGTACCTGTTGCAGGAGGTCAACTGCCGGCCAAGGTTTGGTGGACGGAGTATATGCAGGAAGCGGGCAACGCGTTAAGGATCCGGCCGAGGGGAGCGACGGTGAAGACCCCAGAATTGGTCAATAAGGCGTTGAAGAAGGCAAACGAGTGTGCTTATTGTAAAGACCGTGCATTTCCTGAGATGACAGAGTTCTGTGAGATTTTCGCGGCAGAGGTGGAGCGCGTGATAGGCACGGTGAGTATATTTAACCCTCAGAAGTGGAACTAGCCTGACGAAATGATACAGATATCAATCAAATTGGAGTTTTGAACTGTCGTTGTTTCTGACTCTTAGTGTATGACGGCTCAATTGTAGTCTGGTCCCTGTATTATAACAAGCGCCCAGGAAGTTGTACCGTGTGTATGTACGTCCAATAAGCTTAATTGGCACAACAACCACATACCAACATTGTTGATTCAAGACCTCTTCAAGCTGTTAATCGCTGCGCAATCGTGATTCATCAATTTCTCCTCGTACAACCCTTCTAGCTATGGCCGAACCGATGCGTCAAGCCCCACCACCATTCAACAGACATGATTCCGACCTCGTACTACGCACAGCCGACAACGTAGAGTTCCTCGTACACAAGCACTTTCTATCTTATAACTCCCCCTTCTTCCGCGACATGTTCACCTTAGAACAGGTC